>VXBR01001090.1:191630-315461 GCA_013400215.1 Cisticola juncidis
CACTCCTCACTCAGAGCACACTGCCCATGCTAGGCAGGAGCAATAATTCATTAAAACGACTGCACTGCATTCTTTACTAAATAAAGACAGACTTAAAATACATCATGTTGATGTCTTTTTTTTTTTTTTTTTTTTTTCTCTTTTCCTCTTTTTCCACCCATAAGGTGAGTAAACACTCTATTGCATATTCAGTTCCTATTCTCCTCTCAGTCCTGCCTCCTCTAAGTGTTAGAAACAGATTTTGGAACACATTATGCATTCAGTGATCTTCACCTGGTAAACATGTATACTGTACCCTGCAGCTGGGAGCAGTTGTGTTGACTCTGTGGGTCAAACTATGTAATGTCCATAAGCATATGTTTTAAGAGTTTTAAGTTTAGAGTGGTGGTAAGTTATGGAATATCAAGGAATCACAGAATAAGCTGAACTGGAAGGTACCCTCAAGGATCATGGAGTCCATCCCCTGGCCCTGCACAGCACCATTCCCAAGAATCACACCTTGTGCCTGAGAGCATTGTCCAAATGCTCTTGAACTCTGCCAGGCTGGTGCTGTGCCCACTGCCCTGGGGATCTGTTCCAGTGGCCAAACACTCTCTGGGGGAAAAACATTTTTCTAATACCTAATCTAAATCTCCTCTGATACAGCTTCAGACCATTCCCTCAGGTCCTGTCACTGGTCAGAGAGGAAAGATCAGTGTCTGCCCCTCCTCTTCCCCTCATGAGGAAGGAAGTTGTAACTGCAATGGGGTCTGTCCTCAGTCTTTTCCGGGCTGAACAGATCAAGTGACTTCAGCTGCTCCTCGTATGGCTTCCCCTAAAGACTCTTCACCATCTTTGTTGCAGTGTTCTGGATGGTCTGTAATAATTTAATATTCCTATACTGTGATGCCGAAAACTGCACACAGTATTCAAGGTGTGGCCAGTGCAGAATAAAGCGGAACAATTGCCTCCCTTGATTGGCTGGTGATGTTTTTGCCATTATTTATAAATATAACAAATTCCAGTATTACAAACATTTTGAGTAGGCACAAATCCACATGACATCGAGGCACCTGAGTAGAAAATATTAATGCTGGATACTGCTTCTGCTGTAGAAATCACCACAATTCCTGGCTATGACTGTTTGTTGCCTGAAGTCTGTGCCTCTAGAGGTTGGTGTGGGTGGAGGAAAGACTCTTCCTTTCCTACTCTGAACATTTCTCCCAGTTCTTCATGACATTCCTGTCTGCATTGAGACGGGACAGTTGTTCCTTCTGTTGCATAGTTACATGCAGACTTTTTGCCCGTTTTAGAGCACTTCTACATGTTCTCATGAGTTTTAATGAACAATTTAATATGTAGCAGTGTTGCTCTTCACACTGAGTGTCTAAAATGAAATTTTTAGGAGGTGAGAGTCCCAACAGTTGGAGGTATCATCAAAATACCAATCCATCTTGTATTTGCAGGTGAACACTATCACCACCTATGTCTTGGGCCAGGGGAACTGCTGCAGAGGAGGTGTAGGATGGAGGAATGCTGAAAGGTGTGTCTGGGGTGCAGTCATGAGAACCATAAGCAGAAACAGTCTGGAGGATGAGAGAAGTACGACTCTACTCATAAGAAGCAGCAGGGCCAAAAGCTGTAAAAGTAGATGAAGAATGCTGTGAAAATAGTGGGGGTGAGGAGAAGGCAGCTTTTCAGAGGTAGTGAAGAAGGCTGAAGACTAGCTAACTGTGTCACCTTGTGAAAGAGGTTAAGAGTTTCATTTGAAAGTAAAATGGTAGAGGAGGTGATCTAAGACTTGAAACTATAAAGTATGAAATTTAAATACAATATATATTATTATAATATGTAATATATATAGTATATACTATGTAACTAAAATAAATGCTTACAAAAGAGTGTATTTTCCTTATACTTCAAAATATAACAACAAATACAGCCATGAGCAGGCTTTAAGTACAAGCTGATCACAGTCTAGAAGGAGCATTGTATATGTCATGTAGCAAAACAAACTGAAATACAAAGAGAAAACTCAAAGATGGTTGTCTGGGTGTACCATTGTGACAGAGAATTTGCTCAAAATCAAACTGGCCTAGGAATGTGGAAAGTACAAGAAAGGAAACAGTAACAGCAATGTGGCAGTCAGCACAAGTATTAGAAATATTCTGGATTCTGACTATTGTGCAGAAAGTGTAATAAACACATCATTATGCTAATATATGCAGTGCAAATAAGAAATGACTTATATTAAATGAAGAACAGGATTTCTCAAGTAGGATAATGCTGATGGGAGAAGCTAGGAATTCAAAAGATTGGCCAGGCACAATGAAAAGTGGAGTATACTGTAATGTAAGTAAATGTGATAATGTGAAATAGGAAACTGTGAAGAGTACATAAATGTGGAACAGTGAAGAGTGCCTCTGAAAGGTAATACAAATTATGTTGGAATACTCTCTGAAGAAGACTAAATTTAAGTGGTAAGGTTGGTGTCAACATTCAGAAGATGGCAACCTGTTCTGGTGCTGGAAAGAGTGAGGTAAACATGAAAAGGACAACCCATAACCCTTCTGGAATGTTTCAGTAACATGTGAAGTTCTACTTACGTATGTTTGTCATTAAAAGACAAGAGAGTCTTGGAGAAGACATAGATCTGTGATCAGGGCAACAGAAGATGTTTCACAAGCCTTGGAAGGGAGTCTAGAAAACCAGTTGTGAACCATGGCAGCAGATGGCATTATCTGTAGAATGGGAAAACACCTACTTGTTGGGTTCTCTATGTAATAATTGCACAGAAAAGGGATAGAGGTTATGACCATATGTAGTCACTCAAGACTAAAATGAAAACAGAGGAAAGGGAAAGGGGGATTTTTTGGACATGTCAGGAGTCAAATTGTTCATCAGGTTTAGTGTACTAATAGGATATAGATGGATTTTCCTGGATAGATGGCTTTAAGTTTTGCATCTTTACTCTGCCTTTTGGAAGTACTGCCTTTTGATTTGTACCTGGCATGAAGTGCATTGCATGCAGTGAATGAGAAAGTAAACAGGGTAGCAGGTGCTGATAGATATCTTGCAGATTGATTGGAGTATTCGATATTCTAATAGCCAGTAATTTTAAACTGAATAAAGCCAAATATTAATGTCAAACAGTGAGACTTGTATACGTGGGAGAAGACTGACTTCAAAGGAGATTTCAGAAGTAATGTCTTAGGTTGAGTGAAAGAGTCAAAGAATACTGAACATGTCAGAACTCAGAGACAGGAAAAAAAACCTGTTGTGGGGGATACTGATTTATGTCAAAGGTACTATCTGATTCTGAAGGATGTGAAGCTACCTGTGACATCTCCTCTAGAAAGTCACTGTCTAAGTACAGGCACCTGAAAGGGAGAGAATTCCAAGGTCTGACAGCAACCAAGAAGCTTTAATGTTTTGATTCACTGAGGGACTTAAAAAGATGCATATAAGGCATGTTTGTCTGAAATCTCACTGTGCTCTTGTGGAATGGATGTTTTTCTATTCTCATTTGCATCAAGGTCAGTGACAGCTAAAGAGATGGTGTATGCAAGGGCTGAAAATAATATATTTGCATTACTACTTTTTGAAGACTAGGTGGTTCTGCAGGAGAAAGAACTGTCACATATATTTGTATTTATTCATTCCTTTGAGATGCTCTTTCATCCTTGCAAGGAAATAATAACATCATCATCAACAACAATAATCATAAAGACTAATCTTATGACTGCTTCTGTTGAGAAATAATGGAAAGCCACATTCACTACTCTCCTTTTGTATGTTAATTTACTGTGTGATTCTTAGCATATATGTTATAAAGGGTCTGTATGGGAGTTTAAGCCTCTTCCTAGCAATCTGCATAGATTATTTCATACACAGGGGATGAAAATGTGTTTTGAAGATAAGTATAAGGTCAGACATTAGGATATATCTTTTAGAATAAATAGGTCATTGTTTTGCCTTCTTACAAGAGAAAGGTATATTGACATTTCCAAAATATCTTTGCTAAAGAAAATTAATCTGTAGCTGCCATGTATTCCTAAAAAAAAATCAAAAATTCATGTCATTGATGAAATACCAATGGTACAAATTTGGGCATCTCAAACGGGAGGACAGGTCTCTAAATGGAGAAAATACTTAAATAAGCTCTGCATGCATTTGGAAGAAAGTAATTCTGAAGGTGGAGCTCCTCAAGAGCACAAATCTTAAATCTGGAAAGCTGAAAGAAATGTCTTGAGAGTTTTCTTGATTTGGTAGTCTGTTGTCTGAAGAGAATAAAACAACACCTTGAAGCCAAACCAGAAACATAAGACCAAGGGTGTATTACATTTTATTTTCCCTTTCTTACAGTAACTTTCTTTAAACTTTGCATTCCAGGCATATCCATTTATTTTTACTTTTGCCTTCATGCTGTAAAGCAGGAACTAAGATTGGCTGGGAAACCATTTACTTCCCATTTTGCAGGCTGTTGTAGTCATAGGCAAGAGCACAGATCTGCTCCTGCAGTGCCAAAACAAGATTGGTGTCTCCACTGAATTCCCATTTTCTTCTGCCTTCAACTGATGGGTTGGCACTATTTGTTCAAGATGATGGGTTTGGAGAAACAATTTGCAATGGCAGCTATGTGATACTAATTGAATAAGAGCATACTGTTGTGGAGCAGAATGTCTGGACCCTGTTGTCTCCTGGCTGTTGACACAGCCATAATCAAGAATAGGGAATTCTTGAAATCAACTGATCTCTGACCCTGCCTGTGAGATTCTGAGTTCCAGATTGTCCTGGACAATGTGTTACCTGAGTATGGGATGTGTGTAGTGCAGGATTTGTCGAAAAAATGGGCATGCCTGTGTCTGTAAAGAAAGATCCCAGAGCTAATTGTGTTGTCTCCAGAGCTGCTGTACTGGCATGGGGAGAGCAATTTCCTGAAGGTCTTCTGTGACTGTGGTTAAATACTCTAAATGTGAGGAAAAAGCCCTTAGGGAACCTGTGATAGTGGCAACCAGTTTTTCACTCTTTGTGAAGTACAGGGTGATTCACAGTTAAAAAAAACCCAAACAAAACACTGCAGCACTTGCTCAGAATTTGCCAGGAGACACTGGGCAGCCAAGGAAGGAGTCAAGCACTGAAAAAATTTCTGAGCTCTAGGTAAGTCCATCATGGATGGTCTTGATACACTGCATCTTTCCTGAGTTACGGCATGCTCCTCTAGCAGTAGAAGTTCAGATGTTTCCTGAAATTATCCTTGTAAGGCTTGCACTTATGGTACCAGATGAAGGAGGCAAAATAGAATAAAGTAATTGGAGTAAGCTTGTATATCTGTAGAATATCTGTGGGTTTGGGTGTGTATATCATGCTCATTGTATTTTAGGAGTTTCCTTTTGAGAGGAAGCTTGGTCATTTGCAGAAAGATTTCTTGATTGAGCAGAGATTACAGCATGGATGCTTACATCTGTCTGAAACTCCACATTCCTGATATGCAACTTGTGTAGCTCAGTGCTTCGTTTTCCAACTGAGTTCATACTACTTCAGCATTATTTTAAACTTGGTTTCAGAGGGGCAACAAATGTAACCCAGCTGAATATGCCAGGTTTCATCAATATTGTATCAAGTTTACAAATTTTACGTGATCCCAATGCATAACAGTGAATCAGTTCACGTTTATTGAAAATGCCTTTAAGTTTTAGCCTGCCTTTTGATGAACTTGGTATGACATTTGAGTTTGCAAGAAAACATGGCACTAGGGAAGTTTACCGTGTTTAATTCTCAGTGTTAACATGTAGCTTTCACAGTAGTCTAGACTAGGGACATGCATGACCTGTCATTAAATGGTAATTCATCTACTGACAGTTCAGTGTCTGAAGTGTGCTGGTTTTGTACCCTAAATACTTAGTGAAAAAACAACTTGGAATATAAAGTTGTCCCAAAGTTCAGAAACATTTCACCAGTGAGTGATTATTCATTTTAAAATCCTTTTTTTCCTTCCCAGCTGTATGAACTGGACCTAGATATATAATTGATTTATTATTTGGAGTGCTAAGAAAATGTGTTTCCCATAAAGGTAGTATTTTGGCAACAGAAATACTTCTGGAGCTGCACTGCAGTATTATTTGCTTGCATGTAGGTTGTTAGGACTAGTATGTGCTAGGATTTTTTCCGTCATGTCCTTATAGCTCCGGATGGAGTAGTATACTTTAACATGCATTAAGCAGGAGGAAATAGATTAAGTAAGTTAGAAAGGCATATTTCTGCTGGCCTTTTATATTCAGATTAAGGAAAAAAATTGAAAGTTGGCATGGAATCCCTTTTTTAAATTACTAAGGAACAAAATAATCTAGATGGCTTTAAAGATCAGAAGCCACTTTCTCTTCATACTTTTGCAGTTCAGAAATTGGTTCACTGATGTTAAACATAATCTGTATCCTTTCACTTTTGTAATGAGCATAAGTGAAGACCACCCTGTTAAAGGAGATACTACTTGGAGGAGTTGACTCTTGCAGATTAGGATTTTAAACTGTTGTTTCCAAAATGCTGTAGCAGTGATGAAGTGTGTGTGACTCTATTCAGTAGCTGCTGAAGTGTGGCAAGATGAACTATTGTAGGTTGCAATGTGTGATTCTGAACACCATTATTAGAATTAATCGGTAGTTTACAAAGGGGAGATTAAATTAAAGGTCTGAAGACAATTATTGTTTACTGATTACTCATTGAAGGAGATGCAGAATGCTATAGTATAATCAAGCAAAAAGCTTTGTAGGCAGCTAAGGGCTTGATTCAGAGACAGCAGCCAGTATTTGTGAACTGATATGTGTGGTCTGTCTGGTGCTATCCCAGGTTCTGGGAGGGCAAGACTGCTGTGGTGTGCAGTGGGAGCCTCCAAACTCTTCACATGACTTCAGCCAGCCGTGAATCAGTATGTTTTTCTTTTGTGCTACAGTAAAAACATTCAGTTAAAGAACAGGGTAGATATTCTTAAGGGCAAGCAGACAAATTACATTTCTCTGTGTCGCCCACTGCAAGTCAAAGCTTTTAGAGTATTAATGTTTGATGATAAGTAACATCAAGGTAAAGTAGTTGTGAAGAAGGTAAAAATAGACTTTAGTTAGGGAGAGGTTTTATTTCAGATCTCCCTCTAAATTAAACAAAAGAGCAACTTCCCCCTATAGGGTACAGCTACATCATTCTACTCTTTTCTTTCTCATTGCTGTGACATAATTGCAAAGGTTTAACTTGAAACAGACTTGTTGAGTAAGAACATGTAAGAGGACATGATCTGCCTATGGCAAATTACATCTGTCCACCCTTTTTTCAGGGATTTCCAACTGCGTGAACTTTGCTTTACTGTTGTGCTCTGTATGGAGAGTGTTTTTACAAGTGTATTGCAGAGCAGTTATTGAGTTAGTTGCACTTAGACAAAAGTTCTTCTGGGTCCCTACCAGTATGGTTGTGGAAAAGCAATGGTTTCTTTTGGTTCTTTCAGCTAGGAACTGGAATTATAAATCATTCATCTTAGAGAAAGCAGTACCAGCTCAGAGTAAAGAATGCCCTGCTCTCCCCCACTTTGGGTTTCTTCTAAGAGATGCAATAAGAGAAAGAAAGAAAATACCACAGACTCATAATACTACTTCCCAAATATAATCTATGTGGAAGGACTGACACCAGTCTTTTTATACGTATTGTGTGGTTATACTGAAATTTCTGTCTGATGTAAATTGTAAACCTTCATTGGCTTCAGCAGAGCTGAACTATTTTATAGTGAGGCATAGCACAGGATGCAATACACTAACAGTTTTGTACAACACTGTAAGTTATATCATGTACTGCAGTTTCTTTTAGTGAGTGGTTCCGGTTAAATGTTTGGGTGATTAAAAATTGCAATGTCAGGGCTGGATAGGTGCTATGTGTGTTTAAGTGATGCTGCTGCATTTTGGCAGGTTTGTCAGGTTTGGGTTTTTTTTTGATGTCCTAATTTTTAGCTAGTACAACTGGTTATTCTGTTTCTTTTCTTTGAGTCTCTTGACACTTTGTGTTTCACTGTCCATTTTCCTCAATTCCTGCTCTTATGTGATTTCCCAGTCTATGACCTTGACAGGATTTCTGTTGTTTGATAACTGAGGACAGAATGAGGGAAGGTATCTTTGAAACCTCTTGCATAACTTTATTTTAGCATTATGAGGTCCAAGTTGCAGAGTAGATGGATGATACTTAAGAATGAGTTCTTCAGGCCATGTTTAGAGGAAGTATGTTCATGGACTTGCAGGACTCTTAGATGAAGGAATTGACAGATTTTTATATATTATTTCATTATGGTTACTTGGCAAAATACATAAACCTACCAATCCACAAAAAACACAACCAAACAAAATAGATTTGTAAATATGGGGATACTAGATCAGACTGTCTTAAAAATTAAGGAAAGGAAACATGAAAAACAAAGGACTCTTATCTTCTAATGGGTACACTGTGTAATTCTTATTCTGAAAAGACTTGCAGAACAGTCGATGTCATATGATGCTGTAGTAATGTGTTCCATCTAGCATCTTGCACTGTCTTTTTCCTGCCCTTCTTTTTCCCAAGGGACAGTGGCTGCCATTAGGGGAAACCTTTTACTTTTCCTGGTGCATGGTGAGACCATAGCCCAAGTCAGCAGTGCAGCTTTGGAGGAGAGCCCAACCCAACTTATGGGATTCTCAGGCTTCCGTTGGGATTTAGAAATGCAGTGAACTTCTCTTAACACAACTAGCTCAGGTCCATTGATTGCTTTTGGAAGAGCAGTACACCATCATACTAATTCACCAGAATTCCCTTTAAGTAAATTCTAAAAAGTGCTTAAAATAAAGAGAAGTTTTCTTCTAACAAAGAAACATTCATTTTAGGACAATCTGCATCTTTGGTTTGTGATGCTTGTGAAAACACATGTCAATCTCTGTTTTTGTGGGGTTATATTTTGAAATGTGTGGACTCTTTAGCAAGGCATTCCTTAAATCAGATATACTTTTCTGCCCATAATGTCAGAAAAATGCAGTTTTTCTTCTTCCTGGAGTGTATAGTTTGCAGTGTGAATATTTTTCTTCCTGTAAAAGAAGTAATGATACATTTGCTGTGAACATTTTAATTTCCTGTCTGTGGGATGTCACTGGGTATCCATAGATCTCACATGGTCATAATACAAAGGACTGGCTTGTATGCCTACATCCTTTTTGGCAGATATTAAGGATATGTGAGTGGATTCAGTACCTAAGTCTGATACAGCAGGTTCTCTTCTCTTAATTTCTGCTTGTGTGTATAACATTATAAAGTACAGTCTCTCTTTTTTAGTTTTTCTATTGCCATGCCTTGTAAAAAAGAACATTTATGAAATTACTTTGTGTCAGAGGAAAAAATAAGCGTAAAAAGTGATTAAGTTAACAACCTGAGGGAAAAGACAAGTATTGGAAGTATAATTGTCTCTCACTGTAAGTGGCAATAATTCCAGTACCACCTTTAAACGTGTCCCCTTTGTTTTGTTAAACCCATGAGGTAAGGACATGTGTCTTGGAGAATGGTGACATTGTAATACAGCTTTATTTGGCCTTCAGGTTGACTAGCTTTCTTCATTTTCCCTGTGTAAAAATGAGCTACTCCCTTGTCCCACAAAATACCATTTAAATGATGGGGAAGATTTTAAGGAATGCTTTTACTCTGCAGGTGGCCTAATTAGAACTTATTGCAGTAGGTCAGTAATCATAACTAACTTCCATACATCAGTGCAGGATTTCTGAACAAAGTCATAGAAGGATCCACTTACATGCTTCTTTCTGTTTTGCTTATTCAACAGTTACATTGCAAACCAGCCAAATTTGGAAAGTATCAATGACAATGAGGTTGGATTTTATGTCGGACTTAAAAATCTGTGAGTATGAGATACATTTTATACAGCCATTTTTTTCTGTATTTCTTTTATAGAAGTGTGTAGAGACCTTATCAAACTGCATGCCTAACTTTGTGCGTTACAAAGTTGTAAATCTTGCAGCTGAGCTTTGTAGAGATTTTATCCAAACTCTTATTTGAACAGATATTATCATTACTCTCTCCATTGTATTTTAAATGAAACATTCTAACAGTTTTATTTGTTTTCATAGGACTGTGGTGGATTCAGGCTTAAGATTTGTGTCCCGTCATGCGTTTGTGAAAAATGTGAACCTACAATACATGTGAGTAAGAACAGTGTCTGCATTCTAATTCAAAACTGCCCAACTCATGTTATTTAGTGTTAATTTATTTCTATCTCCTACTAGTTGCTTCATTACAAAATATCTTAACAAGACAGACTTAGAGTGGTCTTCTATTGTTAATTGCCCTTAAATAAGATATACATGGTAAGGAACTGGCGGATCATAAAAACTTAATATGTGAAAAGACCATCCAGTTCATTATCCTGTCTCTAACAATGTACTTCGACTGAGTCTTTCATGATAAGTAATGCAGCACAAAGAGTGTGTCTCTTGAGGATATGATGTCCACACTGTGCATCACAGTCAGTGACATGGTTTTGACTATCTCTAGTCTGACTTGATGGGCTGAACATATTTTAGCAGCAGCAGTGGAGGAGATGCATGCATGGAGCACATTGAATATAATTTGATCAGTATATGTGCCCAGACACTGTGATATGACTGTGAACTGAAGTTCTAGGGGTGATTAGTTTTGAAAGCTCACTCAAGATCCCAGCTAATGCACCCAGAGGAGAATATAGGAATGTTGTTTCTTTCGCACCCGAATGTGATTTTTAGTTCATGAGTTACAGGAAACAGAATTTGTACCTGTGCAGATTTTTGAATGTGTTTTCCCAGATTTGTTATGCTTCAGATTTAGCCAAGACTGATCTGAATAAAGCTCTTTTTCTACAACTTTTATGCCTTCTAGTGGGACAGACATAGAGTAGTTTGCTTTCTACTTACATGGCAAACTGTGGATCTAGTCCCATAGATCCACAATTGATGTGGTGCAAGTGCTCAGTTCCTCACAAGTACCCCTTTTTAGCCAAATATTCCAAGTGTGTGCTTTAGTCCATATCTCTTCAATAGATGAACACTAAAATATATTAACATTTACCAAACCCGTTGCTATTATTTAGTGAGATAGGGAAGACATAATGCCAAACCTGGGCTTTGAAAAATACTTCCTTGTAAAAGGAAAGAACTGTTGAACAGAACACAAGGTTCCATTTGATTTGATTGCTTTGCTCACGAGATGGAATCACTTTCTGACCTGTGTTTTCCAAAGAACAGCAATTAATTTGTGTAAGGAAGTGGACATGAATGTTCATTTCTGCCTAGACAGTAATTATTCTCCTTAATATGGAACAGTCACAAGAGGAGTGTGAACCAGAACTTGTAAGCTTGTGAAATTTATATTACTTCATATAGTCATTAATAAAGTCATTTTACTGTAATCAGTTGGTAATATAAGGGAAGTATGTTCTAGAGTAAATTCAAGTGTTTGCCTGTGTAACAGTTGCTCAGTGAATTATGGCTGTAAACTATGACACTCCATAAAGCCAAGTAAGTGCATGTGCACTGGCTGTGGAAATATCCAATAGAACATGCTGTCTGGGGGGGGCATATTTGCAGAGAAAGATTTAGGGACTCAGTTGGGAGAGAAGTGAGATTCTCTCTCTGTGCAATGAAACAGAACAAAGCAAATTCAAGTCTGGGATCAAAAGGAATACTGTGTTACATTTTTACATCTTCCCTGTGCCATTAGCTGCTGTGAGGGAATCTATTGGAATACTGTGTATAGATCAGGAACCAAATCTACTCATCTTGAAAGATGCTACAAAGAAGAGCAGTGGAGCCATAAGGAGCTTGTAAAGCAAATAATATAAGGATGCTCAAAGCCTGGGCGTCTGTTCTGTGCAGTAAAGAGATGATTGCAAAGGAACTTACATCATTGCAATAGGACAAAGAATAGTGCTTTGAAAATCAAGGAGGGTTGATTTAGATTAGTATAAGGAAGAAGTTTCTTTACAATAAGGGTGATGAAACAGTGGCACAGGTTGCCCAGAGGCATGATGGATGCCTCAGCCCTGAAAGCATATTCAGAGTTAGATTAGACAGGCCTGTGAGCAAGCTAGTGTAGTTAAAGATGTTGGAGAGTTGGAACTAGATCACCTTTCAAGGTCCCTTCTAATCCAAACTATTCTATGACTCTATGCTTCTGTACTCATCTTATCTTTAAAAGAAAAGTAAATATGATGAGGAAAGCAATCAGTTCTCTTCATGATCATGAGTACATTGTGAGAAATAATGAGTTTAGTTTGGAGAAACATAAATAGAATTTTGGAAGACCTTCCCAGCTGTCTGAGCCTGTAGACACCACAGAAGGTGCGGTTTCTGGTATGATGCTTTTGAGAGGCTTGTTTGCCTGTTGCCTTAAGGAAATGGGTTTCATGTAGTCACAGAATGTGTCTGTGTCCAGTGTTTGCTTGTAACCAAAACTTACACAGGTAAACAAATTTTCAGAAAACTGACCATCGAACAGAGCAGAGACACCGTATCAAAGTTACCATTTAAGGGGAAAGTATCACTGTATATATGTGAGCTGCTAGGCTTTACAGAGTCCACTTGGATAAGATGCCTTTAAAGTGTTTCAGCCATAGGAGAAGCTTCATTTGAGCATGCAGTCAAACTGGGAGTACATCTCTGCTGGTAAGCAGACTTTGGTAGAGCTGTAACTCATGAAGCTCCTTGTTAGAAACAAATTAGACTGACTTGACATCTGTTCAGTTGATACAGATGAATTCTTGATGCAGAATACTTACATTATGGACCAGGAGCTTATCCAATCTTGAACTGTTTTCTTTTGGTGGGGATTTAGTTATGTTGGCAGACATAGGATAAGCCCAGATAAGAAGGAAAATATTAAGTGGCACCAGCTGCTCTAGATGCACAGAACAAAGCAGTAAGTATGAAGGTATTTTTCACCAACGCTGATCTGTTATCCCTGCAAAATACATTTGTTTGTTTTCTTTGGCAAGTCATTATGCACACTAAAATGTTTCTGAAAGCCCCAGTGAATCATGGCTTGTTGTCATCAGCAATAAAAATCCTGTTGACTGCCTATGAAGGAAGTATAGCTCCTGTTGTGGTTGGGACAGTGAAAACTATTAAGAGCTAAAGGAATTTTATTTTGCAAGGGCAATCTATGAGTACAGGTCTTTGAGAAGTATTACATTTTATTTGGAAGCAAATTTTTTACTGTCCCATAAAGAAAACAAAAAGTATTTTTCTGAAGATTGATGTAACTTTATAAGCATTAATTTTGCTGTAATACCATACTATGATACAGCTTTCTTTTTTGTTCTATGAAAAATCTTTTGATGTAGTTAAGGAGCTATATTATATAAAAGTAGTATACATTTTATGAATCATACAAGAATATCAGTTTAAAAGAAACTTATTAACACACATTTTCTCAAGCCCTTTTTTGTCATTTGCTTATTTTCTTGGGAAAGCTTATGTAGCCCAGGTATCTTTCCAAAATTAACTATCATGAGAAGATTTGAGTAATGACATAAACAACAGGAAAATAAATATTCTAATAGAGGCTATTAAAGTGTAATTAATAGCCTTGCTCATCTAATTTTGATGTTTTTACAGTCCATAGGCTCAAGTTAGCCAACAGTCTCATTTTAGTGGTGCTGTTTTTTTATAAGCATGTCTGCTGCCAAGAGTAATTTAATGGACATGTGTAATACCCATGCATGGTATATTGTCAGTGCCTTTAAATGTGAAAACATTTCACAGCAAGTGCCTATTTACAAAAACTTTAAAAATTAGTTGTTGTTATGTGCCAGCCTGCATCTAAGTGCATTGCTAAATTATAGATTGTGAGTGTAGTGTATATATACAGCTCCAGGTATTAATATGTGTTTGTATCTCTACACTGTTCAGGTTTAGGTAAGGCAGACAAAGGAAACCATTTGACATCAGCCTAGCTGCAGATTTTCCCCTGTTTTGCTCTCAGGGCTGGTTCCAGCCATAAGCAGAGCAGGCTGTTGCCTGTGGAGGGAGACTGAGTGTAGCAAAATGGCCATGTCGTCACCTCTTTCCCTCTGTTCTCTTTAGATCTGCACCCTCCTCTTCTTTCTTGCCTCCCCTTTTCAGAAGCACTACAGGTGATAGAACTCTGCCCATGTTGCTAGCTCTGTAAATCTTTATGTTCTGGTTTTGTTCTACTCATACTGCCACTGGTTTGCTTTTACCTGACTTAGGGCTAGCAAGTTTTAAGTGAGCTTGATATTTTCATGTAAAATACAAGCATACTTTTGACTGAATCTGGGTCCTCTCCTTAATTTAGCTTAGGGGCCAGGCTCTGTACACTTGAGGTTTTTTTATATAAGAAAAAGACCCTTTAGAATCTCAGATGTATTTTCTTTGGGCTGGTTGCCATGGTCTTTTTATGTGAAGTTGAACTGGGGAATTAATTCATATTCCTTTTCCATGAAAGTGGAAGTGGGATCATTAACTACTTCAAAATAAACCTGGGAGTGATTTTTTTTTACTTAACCTGCATTAAGGAGACTGCAGTAGGCATCTCTGTAGTCAATAAAACGTGCTCAGTTTGTGAAAAATATATACATAAAATTAAATTTACTGTCAAAGTATTGCTTAAGTTGATTAGTTTATGCAGTGGTCTGCAGGTAAAGCCCACTGTATACCTGGTTGTCTTTTGGGAAAGGCAGGGTTTATTTGATCTGCAGGTTAGAGAGGCAGGTGCATGCCTTGTCTAGCAGTACCACAGGGGCCTCCATGTGTGCTGCTTGTCAGTGTGGGAACAAGAGCAATTCTCCTGTGTGGTGAGTGAAGAGTTTCCCATGAAGGGATGGGATTTGATGTGGCTCCATGCTGGAGGCAAAAACCCCAGTCAGTATGAGGATCCAGCTTCTTTTTTTCAACCTCCCAACACAGAGCATATGCATACTAGGGAAAAAACGCATAGTGACAGTGTTTCCTTAAACATAACTTCTGTTCTATATGCAAATTGTGCCTTCATGTTGATTTATCCAATCAGGGTCCATGAGACATTTCCACCAGCACCTGCCATAGGGCAGTGCAGTTCACCTGAGTAATGAAATAGTAGCTCCTATGTTTTGCTCTCACACGTAAGGGCCAATCAGTTTGTAAACCTCAGGCTCTTCTTTACCAGCAGGAATCAGTGATGAAATATAAATATGATCTCTCTGATTCTGTTCTAAACATTTGTAGAATACCCAACTTGTAATTTCCATGAAAATTATCTTGTACTCAAAGATCAGCAACTGAAAGTTGGGAAGTAAACACTCTGTTCCTTAGTCAGATTAAAAAAAAAAAAAAAAAGATATTTAATCCCAGGTTTTAGAGTCAATGCAATGCTAAGTGTGGAGCCCCTATGGCACCTTTATAATAACACATAAAACTCATGGTATTTTGGCTCATAATACTGATTTTCACTTTACTGCTGATAGTTAAAGAGTTTACTGCTCGCACTATCTTTAATTCATAGACTGATAAGACTGTACAAGAACAGCATTATTTTGCTTTGGGGTGGAGAAAGTAGTTTTGTAAGCCCTCTAAGGGGAGGAGTATTTCTGGCTCGGATCAACATTTCTTTGCTCTGCATAAAGGGAGAAGACCTTTCACTTAATTACCACTGGAAACCGTAAATGCTTAATTGACATAAAAAAGCCCAATACGGGCATTTTACAGTTTTCCTTTTGATCTTTCTTGTGGATGCATATTGCACATGCAATTTGAAAAGAACAACTAAAAAGCTCTGATGTGGATGTGTGCTAGCATGTGAGGAGGACTTATATGAGTACAGAGTTTGGTGCAGCATCAAAGAAAGGGATACACCCATTTCACATGAATAAATTGAGCATATAATTAACACCTGGACTTTACAAAATACTTTTTTGAAACACAGTTAAATCTGCTGCTTTTCTACAATTGACAAAGTACTAAAAGTGAAAATATTGATCCCTGCTGAGTTTGAGTTTGAATGTATTTGACATTAGAATGCTGACTGGATTCAAGCCCTTGGAACTCTTCAAGCCATAACGCAAGACTGAACACTACCCTTATACAACTCAAGTCAAAGGACTTTTAGAGCTGGTTCTAGTTCTTCTTTGTTTTTTCAAGAGACACAAACTGTATTTTTAGTGTAAAAAGAAGCAATTCTAATTAATGCAAGTTTTCTCTTTTGCCATAGCAATTTATCCAGAAACAAGCTCTCAAGTTTGTCCAAGAAGCCTTTTCGCCATCTGGGTTTGTCTGATCTGTAAGTTGTCATTTCTTAAAATATGAGTTTATTTTTGTCTGGAATGGAAGAATAACACTTTGAAGTTTGTTCTCTTGAAGGTGGAGGTCCATCAGGAATTAGAAATGCATTTCTAGTCCAAAGAAAGCATCCCTTCTGAACATTTAAATGCAGAGAAATTTTCATTCCAGGGCTTCAAGAAGGTTAGGTATATATTTTAAAGCAATGTAAAGGTCAAAATAGCCTCTTCCTTCACCTTTAAAATATTTTATTGTGACATTACTTCACACAAAACTACTGGTATTTATTTAAACATTTGAACTAGTGAAAATACAGTCTTTTTCAGATATTCATGTGAAGATTGTCTCTCATATTCTTATAGTGGCTACACAGCTTATATGCTTGTGGCTGGCTATTTAAGAGTATTTTTATTTTCTCAAATTCTTGAGTTGCACTGTGCTTTATATAAACGTTTAACAGCAAGAGCACTGGTGAACCTTTTTTTATTTTATACTTTTCAGTGCTATTATTTTTTATTCTGGTGTTACATCTGCGATACTTTCTTACTGATGCATGTTCCAAGATATTGGTTATCCTATGCATTCTCTGCTAATATGCAGAGAGCCTGCAGGTGTTCTGGAAGTGCTAGGACTGCAGAGGAGAGTGAGGTTGCTCTCCTGGATCTCAGAACAGAGTCAGAATTTGACCAAAGTGCCAGTCCAAGTATGAAGCACCTCACATGCAATCCTAGGCCTCTGCTGGCCTGGGATTTGAACTTAAGCATTTGAGAAGTGAAATGAGCAAATCTCAGTGACACAAAAAAGTTGAGCCCCTTAGGGTATATTTTGTTGATAATTAAGTTGGCATAATTATCTTCTTTGTGGCCAAGGGACCACTGCTCACTGGAATACTCTTTAATAAATTGTGAGCTCTCTGATGAGGCGACTAGCTAGTTGCAAAGCTCTCCCATTGCTCCATGCCCCTTGTTCTGTTGCTTCTGCTTGAAGAAGCAGGGCAAAGGTAGTGGGACTGAGCCAGATATGGGAGAAACGGTTAGTGTGGAGGTTAAAGAGAGTAGTTTGAGGTGGCGATGCATAATGATGTACAAGTTGAGAGAAAAAGGGGATCCAAAATTGAGGTAGACTGTTCTGGGCTTGGGAAAGGGAGTGTAGGACTAGGCAAACCAAGTTATGCAAACAGCTGTTGTGAGGAAGTGACATAAACAGATGTGGGGGAAATGAGGGAAAGAAAGTGGAGAGATAAAAGCAGAGCCTGAAAGGACAAGCACTGATAAAATCAGTATACTTGAATTCTGTTGGTAAGTATTTAATATGTAGCTGGAAGATCAGATACAGGAGAGAAGGAAGAGTGCTGGTAGGTGACTCTGAGATATGAACGTTGCCATAAATAGCTCCGGAAGAACTTCCCTTAAATCTGCTAAACAAGTGTGTTTGTCCTGTTGTGCTCAAAATGTAAAGGGATGAGAAGTTTAGAATAAGCTGTAGTAGAGGATAGTCACCAGGTATTACAAAGGAGGAGATGCCACCTTGAAAGTTTTCTTCTAGCACAAATGAACTGCAGCTGTAGAATTAGAGCAAACAAGGTAAAGACTCAGAATTTTTCTTTCACACAAGTGTCTGTAGAGGGTCATTATGCATCCAGCATCCTGCCAATGATGTGCCTAACTCTCTAGAGGCAGGGAGTGACCAGGCACTCCCAGCCACTGGTTAAGAGAAATTTTTCTTTACCAGAAGCCATAGGATGAAACAGAAGATGGAAATAAATTCCGCTGTTTTGAAAATACATGTCTTAGTCTTTGACCCAAGGAATCATCATGTCCATACTCTGTCTTGCGCAAACAGTTTTTGTTCATGCTTCACATTAAAGTCATTTCTCCTCAAAGAACTTGAGATGGCCTTTGGAGGAACAGGTTATAATTCTAATAAGATGAATTTTTTTCATGATTTGCACACTTAATGTCTTCAGGAGGAATTTATGAGCACAGATTCTGCAAGGAACTTTACCCTTTGTACGTGAAAATTTGTTAAGAATATTTGTTCTCCTGGTAATGCAGTTCCTTAAACAGACACTTGCTCACCCACTTTATTTGATCTCATGTACACCAGTAGAAGGAAAAATAATATTGGTCAGTGTTTATGCAAAAATGTTTCTGTTCATATTTAATATTCATGTAATTGTGTTACACTGTTGTGTAGTTTTATTGAATTTTAAAACTCGAATTTGTTAAGTTTGCTAACCCGTGGTTTGAATTCCATTCAGGGTACCATATCAATTTCTATTTTGGGGATATTTTTTCATTCAGTATTTCTTCATGAAATTGCCTATGGTTTCACTGTGAGGTTTTTCTAGAGTGTTGTAGCAGCTGAATTTTAAAGATAAGGCAAAATCCTTTTTTGTGATTCAAGTCTGTTGAAGTGTTTGTATAATCCAAAACTGTTTGACTTTATGAAGAATTTACCACCCCGCAGCAGTAAACCATTTCAGAGGTAACTGAGTGGTGGCTCAGGTGTAGAAGAGATGAATTGTAATCTCTTCCTGATTTATGAAATAAAATGGAGCTTCTCGAGTGGCCATTCTCCACGGGCTCCTGATTTACACTGTTGAATTGGAAATAGCCAAATCCCCTGTGCAATGTCTTCTGCATATGATATTCTGGGTCCTCGGTGCATGCAGTCTTAATTCCCTACATGGAAACTGTTACCAACTTGTCAGCTTACTTTGCACTGAGCTTACCAAGGGTGCATCCATTATGCTTCTTAATGAAAGGGTTCAATCTGCCTTCCTTAGCCTTCCTAATTAACTTGTATTTTCACCCAACTGAATGCTTGGAGCCCCCCTGCCTCTTGGGTGTTTTTTTTCTGTATGCATTGCACATTTTACCTTCTAAATAAGTTGGTGTTTCTTCCTGTAGGATATTGGTGGACAATCCGTTCAAGTGTTCCTGTGAAATCATGTGGATCAAGAAATTCCAAGAGACCAAGTTTTACACAGAAACTCAGGACTTATATTGCATAGATGACAACAATAAGAGGACAGCCTTGCTGGATATGAAGGTCCCGAACTGCGGTAATATTCTTTTAACATAAAACTACTGCTAAATTATTGAGCCGGGGAAAACAAACATGCTGTTTTACAAAGTACTTCTCAGGATGACAACAATGCTCTAAAGGAAAAGTTCTCAGTAGAGAAATTAACCACTCAGTGGTATTTTACCCCACATGTAATGGTTCTTGGAGCTTCGTAGAATCATAGAATCACAGAATATTCTGAGTTGGAAGGGACCTATTGGATCAGGGAGTCCAACTGTTGACACTGCATGAGACACCCCAAGATTAACACCATGTCCCCAAGAGCATTGTCCAAATGCCTTTTGAAGTCAGATAGGGTTGGTACTGGGACTAGTTCTGTGGGGGGGTGGGCAGTTCCAGCACCCAACCTTGCTCCAGATATCCAAACTAAACTCCCCCAACTCATGTTCATACCATTTCCTTGAGCCTTGTGGTTGGTTACAAGTGGGAAGAGATCAGTGCCTGCCCCTCCCTCTCCCCCTTGTGAGGAGGCTGAAGACCCCAGTGAGGTCTCCCTTCAGTCTCTTCCAGATCAAGTGACCTCAGCCACACCTCATATGGCGTTCCTTCAAGGCCCTTCATGTAAACCTGTTTGTTTTTCTCTTGAGCCTTTAAGAATATAATTATTCAAGTGCAGGGAAACAGAATACTGACTATAGATAGCACACAGGTCTTATAAAGAATGCGTGTGCCTTTGTTGAACTAAATATTAGTGTTTCCAAGCTCAATAGACATTGATAGCTCAATTTTACCTACTTGATTTTTTTTCAGGTATTTACAGTTAATGAAGTTATTTTCCTTCAAAAATGCTAGTATTAGGACTACAGGATGAAAACTCCGAATTACATGCTACTTGAGACAAATTAGCAGCAGCTCTATTCTTCATGCAAATAAAACTCTGCTGAGTTCACTTCAAAGGCTATACAAAAGCTATATCAAGCTCAGATCTGTGGCATCCTGTAGCATGTTGTTTTCAGGTATATGGATCTAGGGAAAAAAAAAGAAAAAATTATCCAACAATAAGGCCATCTCCTTGCCTTTTTTTTTAATGCACGGTTTTGCTGCGTACATATTGTCCTTGGGCAGCTGGGGAAAGGTTTCACTCACTAGCTGGAGATTTCTCCTCCTCCTTGTATGAGGGGCAGAAATGGGGTATTTCTAACATGATGTCACACCTGCTGGACTCTGGAAGCAGAGTGGGAAGCTGAGGTCCCCCATCAGCAGGCAGGCAGGAAGGAAAGGGAACCAGCGGCTCTTCATGGAGGGCTGATTTGCCCAGGAAAAGCTGTAAGTGAATGTGACCAGTAGGATAAATTATACCTTTTCTCCTTCCATCTTTGTCCATTGAGTGTCCTTTTCGCCACTGCCTGTGTGGAGGCTGTGACATCCTCTGATAGCTGCCAGCTGCCAGCAATGCCAGCTGCCAGCCATGGTGGGGGCTGCTGCAGGCCCAGTAAGTGCAGAATTTAATGTCAATAACGTGTTTTGTGGCCTCATATCACTGCTGATTTTGTGCCCAGCTTCTTCCTGGGGTCAGGTGTGGTGGCAGAAATGGTGTTAGTGTCTTGTGCAGTCAAAAATCTCAGGGAGTCTTGTGAGCTGCAGAGATGATTTTGTGTGCTCCAGGATCTGACTTACCTGAAATGGGATATGTAATACCTAGCCAAGCTAAATGGACTCAACCTCCTGCTCCAGCTGGATGGACTAGAAAGTAGATTAATGTGCTGGGTGTAGAGAGGTTGGTTGTTGGACTGAGATCAATTATTGCAAAAGAGAAACTCCAGCACATTTTGTAACATTCTTGGCTGGCACATCTAGAAGCTACCAGGTTGCTAGGATTTTCCTTTGAAAACTTTTGATGTTAACTACCCAGAATTAAACCTGTGAGACATTAGTCCTTTCCCCTGACTTCTTAACCATCTGCAGCCAAAACAGGCTTGTCTCTGAGCCCTGGATGCTGTTTAGGTGCATGTGTGTGTACACATGCGTGCATCCTGTGATATCTTGACTAAAATACTTGTCATGACAAGGGAAGGTGGTACTTCCAGCTATAAGAGGAAAAGGAGGAGGAAAGGTTAGTATATACAACCTTTAGTCTGGAATTTGTAGTATATGTCATTTGCATAAGAAAAATATGCATTGTATTGAAGATCTGAGTGGATGCCTCCACATGCATACAAATCATTTATGTTAGTTTACAGCATCCAAGTATCACAAAATTTTACATAATTTTTCCTCCTCTTTTTTCCCCTTTCCTTTCAGCAGCTGTTTTCTCTTAATTTACTTTTTCAAAATGAACCAATGCAGGACATAGATTTTTAATAAAGATGACAACTTACCCTTTTCAAGACATGGAGTAGAGAATCCCTGGTGAAGAGCAATGACCATATTGGTGGTCTGTGTTCTGGAAGATATCTGAAAAATCCAATGCATGGCTCTTGGTTTCAGTATCTTTGGAGATATTTTTCTGTATTTTAAAGGGCAAGACTTAGTTTCAAAACAAAACCCCTGATGAAGCTGGTATATTTCATTTCCAGAACATTTTGAGAGGCTAATATGTAGAACTGAAACAGAAGAGGAATTCAGCTTTTGACATATGATTTTTTTCCTGTGAACTCTGATTTTTTAAACTCCCCTTGATGTGAAGAGAAATAATTGGATGTGTAAGCTTCTGCATTTTTTTAGTAAAATATTTTCTCTGCCTTTCTAATTTTCTCTGCTAATGAAATGGTTTCATCTCATCTACTGGTTGATTTTTTCCTTTTTTTTTTTTAATTTGTAAACTAAGCAGTTGTACATTCTTCTTTGTACTAGGGTGTTACTACTTCATAGTGTTATAGTAAGAGACCTATACAATATGTAATAAATGTTTTGATAATAAGATGTCATTCTGCTGTGTGCTGTAAGTAAATCTCTTGCTGGGATGGAGGCAGAGGCCAATGTGGTTTCTTGATTGTAGGGCTTTGGTTCGTAGGTAATTGATGAGAAAATTAGTAAATTTCTGTAGTACTTTGCTAGCTTTGTACGGTGGAAGTGTTCAATAATGTGCTGATTAGAAACTGACTGCCATTTAGGTGTCATCAACTGTGATTTTTTTCTTGAGGTTTAAAGTTAAATTTACTCAATAACTAGGAGCTCCTTTCCTAGATCTTAAGGAATATATAAAAGTGGCTGCAATAATGAAAGTGGCAATCAATAATTGTTTTTCCAACTGCATTTGAAATGTGTGTAGATATGATAAAAATTGTCAAATTCTTCAAGGTTCTAGGATCACATGTGATTGCTGTGTCAAAGATTTTCAAGTTGTATCTACCACAGTATTAGAGCCTTTTGTGAATAGAGATGGTGGATTTCAGTTTTTCCATTTTCAGAGCATTTGCCAGTTGTCTGTACAGCATCAACAGCACCACCACCTAGGACATCTCCTTTTGTTTCCATCTGATACATAGCATTAGAAAAGCAATAAAAAGAACTAAATGCGTAAATACTTTGTTCTTATTAATGCTTCTAAGCTCTGGTGGCTCTTGCCACCAGCGTCTTAAGTCCTTGGAAGCAAGGCATGTTCTGTGCCTTGCATAAAGTCACTCAGAAGTCTGTCAGTCTGCCGATCTCCTGGAACTCACTGAATGCCAGGGAGGCAGGACCATGTCCTCGGGACTAATTGTTAATGTGTTGCTTGCTCCCTCTGGTAGACCTTCAGTTATTGAGCTGTTATCATTGATTCAGTGATACTGAAATAAGTCTTTCTAGCTTCTCGTGTTTTGGGAAAAGGCATGGCTTCTGCAGTCCTGTGCAGATTTTGTGTTGCTTTGCATCTCAGTATGGTTAGTGGCATTTTGCCTTATCTGGCCAATTGAATTTTGTGTACAGAGACATGGTGCTGTATCTGTCTTTCAGTTTTGCTTGCTGTGCCAGCTTTGGATGCTTTTTTATCATAAGCTGTTTCTTTAGGTGCCTTCTTTCTTGTCACTGGTCATGTATACTTGCTACAATCTACCGAGCAATGTTGCGGATCAGTTCTCTGTGCTAATTTCCTTTACATATCACTAAGGCCAGCTGTTTACATCTGCAGCCAGTCAGTGGAACTGTTGTCTGGTCTAAGAGCTGTGGGATTTAATGAATGCTCACATTCTTTGCCTCTCTCTTCTCCAGCACATAAAAACCCATGGTGTTGCTCTTAGTACTAAGATACTTTTACATGATTGAAAAAATTTTAGAAGTTGTTGTAATGTAGAACTTCAGGCTAAAGCAACTGCTTGGCCATTTCTTGCTTGTTGGGGAAACCCATGATTTTTAACAAACAATTGCTCAGATGACTGAAAATAGACTGGAACTGGGTCTAGCTTCATTTAGGCCTGTGTCTGGTGATTTTGGTTTTTGTGCTAGAGGTAAATAAGTGGTAATATGAGACCGGAGGCAAGTGTTTATAAATCCTAAGGAGGAAAAAAGGCAAACTGAAGGATTGACACATTTGGTTTTTTGAATTTACAGAAAAGATTTGTAGTATTACTGAGCCAATAAAATAAGCATTAGATCTTAGGCAATCACAGTACAATGCAGTCTAAAACCACAAGCAAAGGCATAATCCAGTGGGAGTTGACATTTTTCCACTATCAGACAGATTTCATCGATAAGTCTGTTAGAAGGAGAATATTACAGGCAGAATTAAACGAGTTTAAAAAAAGCCTAAAATGTTCTCAGTGTTTGTGTTTCAGGATATTCATGGATTCTCTAGCCTATGTTTTTTTTATTTTGGCACAAGAACTAGATGTGGTGCATGATGTGGGGTGGCAAACTCTTCTTATTTTCTCTGTAAGAGTTTTCATTCTTATCTGTTATCATGAGCTATGTTGAAAGAATGAAAAATGAAAAACTTCATTTTTATGAGACTTTGACAGTAATGGGGTTTCACTGTTCCTTTCAAGTTGACTTAAAATTTTCCAAACTTAATTAAAAGAATTTTCTGGCTTTTAGGTGGAAATAACCAAAAACTTTTGGAGTTTGAAAAGGCAACAGGAATCTCATTTTCAAAGATACGTGTGTAAATTTCTTCTGAACACGCAACATTTATCTATTTGTGAGTCAAATATCAACTTTCATGAATATGTTTAGACATGACCATCTATGTAAAGGGATTGTGAATGATGATAGTTGAGCCACATGTGGCACATGTGAATTTCTCATATTTAAAAAAAAGTGATTTTTGTCTGATAATTCTGATTCAAGTTCTGTTTTAATGTCAGCAAAGGAGATTGTAATACAAGGTAAATAAGAAATAGAAAGAAATAAAGCATTATCCAAGGGAAATAAGCGTCTCCGAACTCATGACATTGTGCAGGTTTACAGAGGTACTCTCTGTGCCTGACTTGACACATTTGTGTAAGTGTGCTGTGCTGATCTGCTAAGGAGAACAGCTCTTTGACTCTTTTCTGGTGGTATTCTTACTTTGCACTGCCTAGGTAAAGACTGGTGACTAGATAACTCTATCCTGAAGTTTCAAGAAAGTGCTGTTTTCTTAAGAAAGAAATCCTTTCATCAAAGCATCCCTTCAGTAATGTACTTGGCATATGCTATACTTGGTAACAAAAGTGAAAACCCTAATTTTATTTTTTTATGTTGTTCTCTGAAAATGTTGCTGTTTGACGATCACATGTTTATCATGTTGCAACACTACGTGGGTCAGCATTATTTTGGGTATTTTCTCAATCATTTTGAGTATTTTCTCAAATCACATGAATTTCTGCAGATAATCGTACGTGAATTGCAACTACATTACATACACTTGGTAAGTAAGACTTTGTTAGAGGTTTGCATAAGCTGGTTTGGGCCTCATTGACTTACACTTCAAAGGCTATTTAACTCCCAGTTCATCTGTTAAGCTTGTGGCTGACATATTCAGCCCAATGGTCTTACCTGTCTTTTGTTTTCTTTTGAAAGCTTTTGTGCATCAACTGAAGCCTAAATGCCATGTAAGAACAATTTCTTCAGATTGAATTTAATTTCCTTAGTTATTTGGAAAACATGGTTGGATACCTTCATGATACTGCTAGCAATTGAATGTTGATAAGGTTGATAGCTTCTATAAAAACACTTTAACTCAAAATTCTTGCAGATTGTCTTTATATTATTACTGGAGACCAGGTAATAGTTTGCAAGATCCTATTTTATTCAGCAGCTTCCTATTAGAATCCAGACTACACCTAGGAGTCTTAAAAGAAAGGTTCTGGGAAGAAGCTAAGGAACTGATGTAAACCTTGGAAGTGTAAGCCCTTCATCTGGTTTGAAACAGAAGCATCAATCTTCAAGAGCTTCTGTAGAAGTTGACTGCAGATGACAACTTGGTGTCCAGATGAATTTGTGTAGGTTCACATGTGTTGCTGGTTTTTGGCTGCACTGCATTTGTGCTGGTGTTTGAAGCCCTGGATGGCGTGACAGTTCTGTGGAGACAGTGCTTGTCGCTGCGGTGCTGAAGATGAGTTAGCAAGTCTCGTCTTTGCTGTGGCATGTGCTGGCTCTATGTAAAGAAGTTTGCTTCTAGTGAAAATTCTAGCTAAGTATGGAGTGATGGGGTGTTTAAAAGCAAAGTAATAATGCATTTGATCTGGGAAAGCATATTTTATATTAGACTCATCATCATCTGATAGAAACTCTACTCATTTAATTGTTTTCTGTAAATTTTCCCAGTTGAAATGCATGCCATAAGAGGAGGCAGATTTCATTTAGTATTTTAAAATATTTGAGTGGCTCAGTGAGCTACTATATCTTTCATTCTGCCTCCTGACAGAAATAAATTCTGCCAGACCTGTGCAAAGTACCATTGGTACCTTTGTTCATTGTGGAAAACACCCATAAATATTTGCTGTGCCACTTGGCAAGCCTGTGTCTATTCAGTGGTGATTCAGTGCTTTATTCAGTGGCTATATAGTCTCCTGAAGATTTGAAGAAATTTTGATCTAGGGCAGGTTTTTTCTAAATTTGCATTTACATACAGTGGGTAGAGTATGGAAATCTGGGGAAATGGGTCATAATCCCAGATTCATTTTCATCTATTCCTCTTAGGCCTTTAAGATCAACGCCTTTACTTTCCATTTTAACTCACTTAATCAGGAGATTTCAAGTTTGGTTGTTCATGACAGTGAAATCCTAGTGAAATGATGGAGGGTAGTGCATGGTGGTTAGTATCACAAAATGGGTAGTGGAGAGGAAAGTGATTTTAAAGCTTCAGAAAAAAATTGAGATGGGGATCTTTGGGCTCCAGAAGATAAATGAAAGATGAACATTTGTTTTAAATGTTCATTTCAGTTAATTCTGTATATTATTTGCCTAAAATATTTTTAAATGTTCATTGAATATGTTTGTGCTTGTCATCTTGTTGCAGCTTCTCTGACAATTCTGCAATTTTCTCTGAACTGAGAATTTAGATTCTGTGGTCACGATAAAATAGGAAATGGAAACAATTGCTTGTGTTTCTTTTATTCATGCTTTGCTTGTAAATTTTTGGGGTATCCTTTTTATAGTCCTTTGAAGATGCAGCCAGGCTGGAAATCTGACTTGGCTGCAGGCTTTTGTTAAGTGAAACCCAAGAGGTGAATCACATACCCAACAGCTCTTATCTTTATAGCTAGAATTACTAGAAAGTTTCTCATTGTTTTGTTATTTAAAAAAAAAAAACAAACTTGAAAGCACGTAGGAAAAGACCTCCAGAATTTGTAAAACTTACTGCTTTTTCAAACAAGGCACAATTTCAATAAAATGACACAAGGAACATTGTATTGTCATATCCTGTTTTCCATATATTGATACAACTGGTTTTGAGCCAGTAAGAGCTCTGAAATTTGTGGATCTGTGTGACAGTTCAGACAAACTGCTTTATCAACCATCCTGTTTTCAGGCTCCAGACAGTACAAGCAGTGGTTTTTACCAGAATATACTCTTGGTGATATAATAAGTTGTACGTTTTATCCCTAGAGTGAAAAATCCAAACCAGGAGGACCAAGAACCCCAGACTGGAACTTTATGTGAGGAAAATAGACTGCTATGAATCACTGTGCCATAAGAATTGCAGTGGATATGTTATAAATTAGTGGTTCTGGTAGTCTGCCTTGAGTGGTTCAATTTTATAGATGTTTGCGGCCTCAGTACTATTTTAATCATTCTGTGTCTGAAATATTTATTAAAAAATGGTTAAGGATTTTGGGTGAGGATTAAAATTACCTGGTTAAAAATCAGATGCATAAAAATGGCCATTTTTTCTTGGTAGCCTCTTGTTCTTGTCATCGAACAAATTGATGTCCAAAAGCATGCCATGCAAAAAGGAGGTGACATGGGCCGTGTTGAAAACCATTTAATGATACTCTGTCATGTCTAGACTCCTGGGAGTTTGCTGAAAGGCCAGTAGAAATCAGGGACTTAGTGTGCAAAGGATGGCATGAATGAATGCCATATTGAATTTGTAGTATTCTCTCAGGTACTAATTTTTTCATCATGTGATTTCTTAGGTGTTAGTGAGGCTAATTGACCATATTGAGAGAATTTTTGAAGGCTTTTGAACAACTGAAAAAGTCCTAGAACTGAGCAGGTAAAATTGAAGCAGAAAATGTGAATCTGGGTTTAATTCTGTAAAAATTTTTATAACTCCAAATGGGGAAACAGCATCTTTGGTGTAATGGTGGATTTGCTTCTCCTGGCTTAAGACTACCTTCTTTTAAATGTTCCTTTAGTATACTGGCTAAAGTTCTTGGTGCTAAGAGTTGAGTTACAGACTAGAGTTTTTATTTCTATATTAGATCATATCCTTCCTTTGACATATAGTGACAATCTGGCTCTAGGAAGGCCAGTTTAAGTTTTCTGTGGAAAGTAATAAGTAGCAGCACGAAGACTTGGAAAGCCCTCTAGGAATACAGGCACATTCATTTTCTTAATTTCCGTTGACAGTTGTGTAGCCAAATGTAGTAGTAACCTTTGAAAATGGCATCCCAAGTGTTGGTTCTGTGGTTGCTGAAGTCCCAGCTGTGCACAGGGAAGATGTGAGTCATTCCCTAGTGATGCTTGACAGTTTCACTCTCTGATGGCTTCAGGCCATCCTTTTGCACTAATCATGATCTGTGAAGGTAAATGCCCCCCCCTCCCCCAAACCTTACTTTAAGGAGTGTTTGTTTCTCCTAAAACATGAGATGATATTTGGAGAGACTCAGCTGACATAAATGAGTTCCTCCTGCTTGTCTCCAGTTCTGTCTAGTTGTGCTGGGGTGAGGGAAGTGACTGCATATTCTAATCCAGAGCTGCCTATTCCTGGGACTAAAGTGCAATCATGCTGAATATGAGAAAATACATTCTGTATGCAGTGAAAGTACATTGCTATTATGTGCCAGTGCATAATGGAAACACATGGATTTTAGTGTATGATTTCATGTCTCAACCTGCGTTACTCTCTACATTACAGTTTGAAGTTCTCAGTAGCAGGTTCTGTCCTCCCGTTTTTGTAGAGATTGAAAAGCTTTGAATGGATTAATGAAAAGAAAGATTAATAGAAAACCGAAATAAAACAAGGTGGTCTTAAAAAGATAATTCAGAAACTCTCTTTCCTCTGTTCCACTAGAACAGGAGAGTACTCAATAAACTCGAATGTCAGTGAGAAATTCCAGAACTCATAAAAGGGAGTGGCAATTGTATACAGCCTGTATACAACAGTTTGCTCAGAAGGTTCAGTCCAAGAATACAGCAAACCTGAAAAATCAATCAGGTACTAGCAGGGTTATTGCTGATATCAAGTCAAAGTCTGGAACAGAATCAAAGTACAGTATCAAAGTCTGGAACAGAAATTGTGTTTCGAGCTTTGAGGCATGGAGTAATTTGTCTCACAGATACCAAGATGAAACTTGGGGAAAGATAATGTCATGTCTACCTTGTACAGGCCCTTATGCTACAGTCTAATCTTATTATGCTGGCAGTGTACAAAAATGTACGAGTATGCTATCTGATAGTTTGTATCAACTGCTGTTTTCAAAGTCCGTTAAAATGTACATCCCTATCAACAAAAGTGACAACTTATCTAAGACACTGTACTTAACCAAATTAACTAGGGAGTAAAGGCAGCATGGTTGGGTACTTCTGTAGTTCTGTAAGAGTCAAAGTGTTACTGGCCAATATAAATGGTCTCACACTACACTGGGCATACAAACTGAGCATTTGTGTATGTTAAGGTCCATCATGTTTTTTTAACATTCAGTTATTTTTCAGTGCAGATTTTACTTCTTAGTGTCATTGGTTTGCTGGTAAAGGCAATGTATCACATGTCTAGATGAGGCCTTATGTGACTGTCTTGCTTTTCCAAATAGAGCCACCTCTCAGCTAAGTGTGGGTTCTGCTGTGGAGCAGTCTGGGTGCTACTGGAAATAAAAGCAAAATTAGCCTGCAGTTAAAGCACACTATCTCAATATGTCTGACTAGAAAAAAATTAATTCCAAGACAATTCTTGTGTTTTCCACCCATCTTATGACAGGGAAAAAGAGTAAAGGAAAACACACACATCAGTGTGATTTCTAATCTAGCCTATCTCTAAATCCATTGCATTCCATTCCATTCCATTCCATTTGTGCCTTTTTAGATGCAAGGGCCTTGCAACTGGTTTTTAGTGTAACTTTATGAACACACAGAATAATAAGCACTGTTATTTCGTAGCCTTCTGGCAGGATGCAGCATGATGTAGTTGTTTCTGTTTGAGATGTAACACCAACATGACACTTGCAGACTTCTGCAAGTAAAGTGAACTAGATCTAGTCCTGGGTGAGAACCAGAGCCAGTACCAGAGGAATTAAACTTCAGTTGCTTATCCTATAAATAAACACATTGCAAGAAGAAGTTGCCTCAAAACTTAATAGCTATTTAAAGGGGAGCTCTAAGGGCTAAAGTTGTTTTTATTTCTGCTTGCATGAGAAGTTTCGTATGAAATGATGTGGTGGTAGGAACTGTGCCAGTTTGCACAGTGAAATGCTAACTTATCATGTAGACCTTCTCCCAAGTGGTAGGGTTAAGAAGAGTGGGAACCTTTGTTCTCTTTGCACGTTCAGGTCTGGCAAGAGTAATTGGAACAGTATTTAGAGGTGTTGTGGAAGTGTAACTTTATGAAGCAAATTATCTCATTACTTCTCCCCTTGTTCCCTAACTAGCATAATTAATATCCAAATGTTCCCTAAGATTAGTTTTATTTCCTGCTCAGCAAGTTGACAGACACTGGTGAGATCTGAATTCACAGCAGGCTAGAGCAGATGGCTACCTTCTCTAACAGATTACTGCATCAAGGCATACAATGTCTCCAGCTCTGTCTCAATAAACTTCAACACATGATTTATATAGTGAACATAATAGAAGAAATCCATGATGCCTATAATGGGAATCATATTACCACACTACTTAAAACACTGTGAGAACTGCCTGAGCAGTTATTGTATACTTGTGCTGAACTTCAAATCTTATTAGTCAGAAAAGCATTGTCTGGAAAACTATTCATCTTATTTTCTGTATTGCTTCCACTCAGTTATTTTTTATTGAACTAACTTAAGGGAGATTTCCAATACATCTAGTATATATTGAACCTCCAGCAAACCTGTGCATGTGTGTACAGTGATTTGATGGTTATTTGTTTGTTTTGGATCTTTTACATAAAGAAAAATGTCTCTGCCAAACTTCTGTACCATCAAGTCTATGATGAAACTGCTGTACACTCAACTAAAAAACATAAACAGAGAGAGCTGTTGTTCCAGAAAAAGAAAAATCATTGCAAAATCATGCATAAATGTCCTGCACAGCTTGATTATTTGAGATGATAAATTGCAAGTAAAATTTGCCTGGAACAGTTGATGTGAAATGCCTCATAAAGGAGACCAAGACTCATTACAGAGTGTAGCAGCTTCAAATGATGACCTAGTATCTTTTAAGAAAGATGTTATTTCCAGAATGGTGCATAACTACTTGCTATATAAATAAATACAGAATGTGAGTTGCTCTGTGCCTGAAGTCTACTGATATTGCTAGTATTATTTTGGAGATGATAATTCTATAATTCCTTGTTTTTTTGTAAACATTCAGCATAAATTTGCTCTCTGAGAAGCTCCCATTGCTTTGGGTGCCTTAGAATGAGGCACAGTGGTTATAGGTCTGTAAGATGGAAGAGGAGCCCTAATTCTTGTAAGACCTGGTCTTATTTCCTGATGAGTGCTACCATCTCACTGCTTTTCTGCTTTCCTGAGGACAATAGGAAAATCAGCTGAGGTGCCTTGAGTAGAGCTCTGTGCGATTGCTAAGACTCTCTTCTGTCCTTTCCCTTCTCTAGTTCAATCTGTTAAATTATCTGTTTTTCTGCCTTTGAGCTTAAGACCTAGGTTTTGTCCCAGTCTCTCTGAGCTGTGTAAGAGAGACTGGGCTGCTGTCTCCTGTGGGATACTGGGAGCTAATGGGATTTTCCTGTTAGTGTTGTGGAGAACAGTGCAAATACCACAAGGTCAGTGGAACACAGAGGTTGCTTTGTAGCTGTTATAAAGAAATAGATACAGTTTCTAGTTTTAAAGAGTAAAGAGGGGTGGTTTTTTTTAATTTTGAAGTTAAAAACTGAAGTTAAGATGATTTTTGTTTGTGTACCTGACATATATTCCTATATAATTAACTAGTTAATGTATTTCCACATGTGTAATGTTTTCTTAGGATTTGAAGCAGAGGAGGTGCAGAAAATACATAGCAGCTAAAGATTGTAATTTTTTATTTCCAAAAAGCTGTTTGTACTGCTTGACTCAGTAGTACTGACTACAGTGAATATTTGATGTAGTGCTTGCATTTTTACGGCTTGCTTATAGTTGCATGGTGTCTGTTCTGTCAGATACAAATACATGTTGGGTTATTGTGCTATTGTTTCTATCACAGACTTGCCCTCAGCAAACTTGAGCAATTACAACATCACCGTGGTGGAAGGCAAGAGCATCACGTTGTACTGTGATACTACTGGTGGGCCACCCCCAAACGTGTCCTGGGTAGTAACTAATCTTGTTTCAAACCATGAGGTAAGGTTTATATTCAAGCATGTGACAACTCAGGTGACACCTGCTGAAGGGTGGAATGAAGTTTCATGTCCAGCTCTAGTTAACTTTCTAGTAAAAGATGATATAGAAAGCTAATGTTGGGATTACATTTATGTTCCCATTACTTTCAAACCAGGGTGACTGTGGCAGAGCTTTTGGGGAACAGGAGACATTTGTTTCTCAAGATTCTCATTTGTGCTTTGGTTTTTTGGATGTTCACTTGTAAATGAGAGCAATGTAAATTTTTCGAAGTAATGTGAATTGAAATACTGAAACATGAGGACTTTCTTAGTATCACTGATACAAGCCTACAGAGACTAAATCAAATCTATACTGATTGTGAAAAAATCTTTGCATATGTAATTTTTATTTAATTTTCACTTCCTAATTTGGTGTGTTGGAATTTGGTTGTAAATATTTTTTGGTTTGTTTAACTTTTCTTCAACACACTTAGCAGCATCAGAAAGCCTTGAAATTGAAGATTTTACTTGAAAGACTGTCAGGTTGGTTTTGTTCTGGTTTGTGGTTTTTTTAATGATTTATGAATATCTTTCCTCATTGAAATCATCTAGGTGGGGAAATTTTGTTTTCTGGGCTCTTTAGATTTTTTGTTTTTTTAGACTCTGTGCTGCTTAAGTCCTTTCTGATGAAAATATTGAAAAAGGAGGGACATATAAGCAGCTGCTTATCTCATAAATTGCTGTTATTTCACTATAGGAAACACCCATGTTTATTATAATTTTATGGCATTTGCTTTCCTGTATTCGTTATGGTGCACACTGCCTAAAGCTTCTTGGTCTGTACAAGGTTTGGGAAGTATACTTCCAAAACTCTTCCTGCAGTGAGGAGGAGACAGATCCTCTTGGCTCTCATAGTTTTTATATTTTCTTTCCAAAGTTCACTATATCAGGCTTGTATAGAATTTAAGTAGTCTGTCTTTCATTCCGGCTTTCATAATAGCTCTGCAGAGCTCTAGTTGTATTTCTAATATTTTCTCTGATCTGTAAAACTCCCCAAAGGCATCAAGGCATCAGTCGTCATCGAGCACAAGAAATTAAAACAGTTTGGGAACTTCTGCCAAGTTGCGCTCTTTCAAAATGTTTTTTTTACATTTTAATTCTAGGAGCCAAAACAAATGTGGGACTCTGTTCAAAAAGTGAGATCATCTAATTTTTTTAACCCTGCTATCTTTGAAATGCCATGGTCAGCTTGTTTCGAGTTTTTCATGAGTATTCTGTCCTGGTGTACAGGCTGGCTACAACCTTAGCCATGGAGCACAGCAGTCTTTTCAGTAGCAGAAGAGTACAAGACTTTTAGTTCTTTTTTGCCATTCCCATCTATCCCTTTCTATGAGTGTTGCTTTTGTTTTCTCTTCTTTTGCTTTCATATCTCAGTTTCTGCCTTCATTTTCTTCATCTTGTGTGCTTCTTTTCACTGTTTTCTCTCACCTGTTTTAAAAGAGGGACATTAGCAAAGGTTACAACTAGGCTCTAGTTGTAAAGCTAAACTTTATGTTCTGAGTTTCTGTGTTGATGGACAGTTTGACTGATGTCGTTTAGATTTTTCTTGCTCTAGATTTCAGCCCTGAGCCTGTGTTTTAGCCCCTCTGTTTTCAATCCAGCTTTGAGCACTGTTGAGCTCTGAGAGCTGTGAAATAAGAAAATGTGCAAAGGGGTGTTTGCTTTTCCACCTGCCTCCCATACTGTCACACTGAGATCGAAGGGACATTGAACTCAAATGGACTTAAGGTGTCATCCCAAGGTTCAAAATTCTGTTTGCACAGGACTGTATGCAGGAGCATTCCCACATATTCCTGTTGACTGCCACCTAAAGTTGCTGTGGTTTTACATTTTTTGTCCATTGTTTGTTTGTGTTGTCTGTAGCACTGACAGTGTGCATTACAAAAAAGCACCTCAAAAGTAGTTTTGAAAATTATCATAATTATTATTTATTTTTGGAGTGTGCTTTGGTTCCTTCCCAGTTTAAGAGAATAGTCTAGCTCTTTATGAAAAATTCAAATATAGAAATAATAATTATTTGGAGACCCTAAGGGCCTGGTTTATTAACATTGGACTAACAACTAGCTTTGCTAGTGCTTTTTTGTAAGTTGGGGTAATTCAGCCATATTTACTTAACCAGTGTGACATAGCTGCACAGTCAGTGTATTATTTAAGGTTGTAGATAGAGTGACTTTTCTAAAAATCATAAGAATCAAGATTTTTAAGAATCATCATTCTTACCTTAATTAGCTCATTTTTAAACACATAAAACAGTACTTAGGCAATAGCTTAGGCAGTAGAAGGTATGCAGTTTCTTGTGGAAGGTTTCTTGAGAAAAGAAAGCTTTCAAGAGAAATTTGATTAAAAAGAGATAGAAAACATGTCAAGATACAGTAGGGCTCAGAAGGCAGCAGTGAAAGAGATGTGAAGCATAAATTTAAAGGAAAAAGAGAAAAGGATGAGTAAAGCAAAGGTTTAACAGAATATAGGCAGGAAGAAAAAGTTCTAGAGAACAGGCAGAAGTAGACTGTAGAAATCAATCATGAAGTAGGAGAGAGGGATGAAGAAGGCTGTATGATTAGAGGAAAAAAAATTGTGTAGAGGGGATAAAGTGGTAAAAAAAAGGTACAGACTGAAAGTGACAGGGCGGAAACATGGTTGAGTGCAATGTTTGTAGCAGGACTTTGCATCTTTGAATCCACTGCCACTGATTCTCAGAATTGGTTCTGTGAGTATTTTATATCTGTTTGGATAAGACACTAAAATAAGGCTTTGATTAATTGTAGACAGATAAGCTAAAAGGAAGGGAAAATGCAAAATGCCATTCAGCTGTGGCCAGTTATTCCCTCCCTCTCCTTTGTTCTTAGTGTTGTGGTTGACACATACATGTTTTTCTGGTCATTTTTAGAGTGACACAAATAAGAATCCTGCCTCTCTCACCATCAAGAATGTATCATCAATGGACAGTGGACTGGAGATTTCCTGTGTAGCAGAGAACATTGTGGGAGAGGACCAAGCCTCTGCTGAGCTTACGGTATTCTGTACGTATGTGGCCTCCATACAGACCTGGAGGCCAAACACTTTGGCAAGAACTGTTTGGGGTGTTTTTTGGACCTTCAGGCTGTTGAAACGAAAACCTTCAAGGCATATGAATGATCTACTGCAGTTAATGCTAGGAGTAGCCCAGTCAGCCATTGTTGCATTTATCTTTTTCAGCTCTGTATTCTGCAAAAAATGTATTTCTGACTGCTTTGTCTTCCAGTTAAAAGAACCTGTAAGTAAAGGTCTGAAATCCTGAATATTGAATGGCACTGTCAGTGGGGGCCGGTTTGTAATGGTGTGTATGTACATACACACTGTCTTAGGAATTGCAAAATGTGAATGCATCAAGAGGCTAGTAGAATTATATGAGATTACAGGTTAAAGTTCGTACTGCCTAAAACAACAACAGCTTTGTTCGATGTTTGTATGGCCAGATGTAAATTTATGTCATAACTTTGAACAGTACACTTACTCCTCAGGGCCAAGAAAGGGAGAAGGGGCATATAGTGTACAGAAACACTTGTTTCTTATATCCAGGCTGAATTCATTTGACATGAACTATACAGCATGTTTTCACAAGTTACTACCCTCTGTTTAATTGAAGATAGGAATGGAACACTTTGAAATGGCAAATTTTGCTCAGCATGTGCTTATGACAGATTAAACTAGAAAAAACACTATAGATGTAGGTTTGTATGTTGAAATTGGATATGGAATAAGTATGGGAACAAACATAAACTAGAAGTATTTGAAGAGTGTAAATGTGATTCTGAGCTTGGCACTATTACGAGTGATAAAAGGGAGTATAACTAGAAGAAATTGGATGTAGTTAAGAATAAATATAAAGGAAAATAATGGGCAAGGTGTTGGAATAACCTTTTGAGGGAAACAGAAGAGATCTGTAAACTTGAGGCATTTAGCAGATTTGAACTAGGATGAGAATACGTATTGTAGAGAATTATTCTTCCCTGACATAAGAATCTAGAGAATTAAATAATCTGTTCTGGTTTTGATTCAAATCTGTAAATTTGGATTCCTAGATGAGTGTCTTTCCAGTAGTATTTGCTTTTGGCCAATTTTAAATATTTTCAATATTACCATCTTCCTTCAGCACTCTTGTGCATCATTTTTTAAGGAAAGTAAAGCTAAAATTTCTTTCACCTCCTTCTAAGTGATCCAGTAACTAAAGTTCCCATACCTTACATGTTTAAAGTTAACACCTTTGCAGTCTTTGAATCTAGTTAGTTTTATTTCTTTCCAAAGAGTGGCTTCAGTTCGGTTACGCATAATACTCTAGACAGAGCAGGTATGTTCCTGAGTATCTTTCAAATAGGTACCATTCCATCTAGTAACATTTGTGCTGATGAATGAAATGTACTCCCATGAGAACTTGGGAGAGAGGGAGGGAGAAAGGGAAGGGAGGAAGGACATGTTCAAAATATTCTGATGATCTTCAATCTTTTTTCCAATATAGTTGCACCAAATATCACATTTATTGAGTCTCCGACCCCGGACCACCACTGGTGCATTCCATTCACTGTGAAAGGGAATCCTAAGCCCACATTGCAGTGGTTCTATGAAGGAGCTGTACTGAATGAGTCTGAATACATCTGTACTAAAATACACGTTATCAATCAAAGTGAATACCATGGCTGCCTTCAGCTGGACAATCCTACACACCTGAATAATGGTGCTTATACCTTACTTGCAAAGAATGATTATGGAGAGGATGAAAAACGAGTTGATGCTCATTTCATGTCAGTGCCTGGAGATGGTGAGTGCAGGTTTTGTTGGTGTTTTTGTTTTTTTTTTTTTTAATACTAGCAACTGAAAATTGATGAAAGTAGTAAAATAGTGCATTTGGCCAGTTTAAATATTTTGGAGGAAGGTTTTTATAGAATTTTTTTCTCAGAATGAATGTCTTCAATATTACTTGTAAAATAGTGTTTTTCTTCGGCATTTGCTTCTTGTTTATTGCTTCTGAAGGGAGGTCATGCCAGTGCTCTGTAAATCTTCCTTTGAGTAACCATCCTCCCTGCCAGCCAAGGCTAATGAAAAGCTGCTGTTTGTGAAGTTTTCCCAAGCCTCAGTTCTTATCCTGAAAACCACTGAGTGCCAACTGAGCCCCTCTGTAACTTGCTGTACTGCATATGAATGGAACTGGGCAGTGTGTTCAAGGATGTGGAGGCTGCTTGTGTGGCATCCAGCGCCTGGTTGCAAAATTCATAGTGCAGTCAAGTGAGTTCATGATAGTATGTCCTTCTTAGGACACCAGAGGAAACTGGAGAGAAAACAAGTAACCCAGAGGCAGGATGGATGAGACCTCACATCTTAACAGTGATTTTGGTGTCCAGTTGCTATTTGTGTAGGTGGTGGCTGGGCACCTACTTTGCTAGGAGTATCAGCGTTCAACATGGTTGCACCTTCCATTGCTCTAAAGGTCCCCCCTCACCCTTGTTAAGCACTATGGGGGCAGGCTCAAGGTGGACTAGCTCCTTCACTGAATTGTAGGGACTGCTGTAATTGATTGATGTTCACTGTGGGTTGATCTTTTCCCACATCTTCAAAACCATTCATGAAGTGCCTGTACTGACAGTCACTGTATGTGCAAGCATATTGGCGCACGTGGAAAAAAAACTCTCAGTAGACCTTGCACTTTTGGAGTAGAAATAGAAGTTGTGATCTTGTGCACTTGTGCAGATAATTGCATAGTCTTTCAGAGAGACTCTATGTATCTTTGGATTTTGACCATGTGATATAAATAGTTGCTTTGTTGGGTTTTTGGTTGTTTGTTTGGTTGTGTTGGTTTTTTTTTGTTTTTTTTTTAAGAGCAGTGCTCTGTTATGTTATCTGTTGGGAAAAAAAAAAGTGGTGAATATTTAAATTTTCTTCCTACATCTCAGGCTACAGACCATAAAAATGTGGCCAGTATTTAATTTTTTCCATTTCAGCACAGTTTGCTGTAGAGAGAGAGATGGTAGGTGTTTTGCCTTCCCATCCTTAGGAGAAGATAAAGAACTGATAAAACTGGACTTTATTTACTCCTGCTGTGCTCACTGCTCCTCTCCTCTTTTTTCTCTGGAGTTCTTTTTTAAAGAGACTCATTACAGAAACATGCCATGGTTTCAACAACAGGTGTCCCCTAATACTGCATTTTAATTACTCAGCAAAACAGTTCACCTTGTGGATGTCCTGTGTACAGTGGAAGTTCTCTTACACCCTGATTATTTAATATGAACCTGGCTTCATTTTCTAGCAGAGTATCAGCTACTTCTAACACATTAGGTGATTTTACAATTTTTTTTGCTCTTTGATCCAAACCCTTTCCTGTTTTTCATTGGTGCTTCTGTCCACAATAAATAGAACCATAGTTATCCTCTAATTCAGAAAGAAAACATAATTTATTTTTTCAATCCCTGTTATATTCCTGTAGAATATAAGTCTACCAACTGTAGGCTTAGACTAAACTGTACTGCGTTTCTTTAAGAATTTCCCAAGATCTGTGGTGGAGCAGCTTTCACAAAAAGAGTATAGAGGAAATGGGAATATGTATAGACAGGATGTAACTGCATTATAAATTAATTAATGCATAGTGAATGGCACCAAACCAGTCTTAAAAATTAACAACAGGAGAAATAGCTTATCTACTTAGCCTCCTTGATATTGTTTTTAGTTTTGTCCTGCAAGAATCATAGAACTGAGGTTTAGAAAATATCACAACATTGTTGTCTCCGCCACTGAAGCTTGTCTAAAAGCAAATGCATCATATTACATCTTTTCTTCTATACTATTGTTATTTAAAGCACTGTCAGGCTTTTTCAAATCCTTAAAAGGCTTTTTCAGTGCTGTCGTTACTATGTAGTTTCTTCTTTTGGCCCACATATTGTACACTGAAGCATAAAGATTAAGGCCCACACCCTGGTATTATGTTCATTTTCACGTCTTCATGACTGAATTAAATACCAGCCCTGATGTTTCATGGGGTGGAGTACATGCACTGAGCTTTAAACTGATTCTCTGGTTATTGCATCACTTCAGCAAATGCTCTGAAGATAAAAAGAAACAAAAAAGAAAATTTAAAAAAATCCTCCCCACATGTACACACAGTACATGTATGTAAGTCTGAAGGATGTTCTACATCAGTAGTGCAATAGTCCACTTTCAGAGGTAGATCAAACATGATGAAGATGTAATTTGTGCTAAGATGCTCCTAACTTCCAGCATGCTTCTTGAAGAACTGTTTTTCACTGGTCTGAGAATGCAGGCATGTAAGAGATGATACCATAGTGGAATTTTAAATGGGCTATTGATACCCAAGTTAATGTTGTAAATTAAAAATCTGTTTTAAATGTGAAGACCCGGAAGAATGTTTTTCATGTTTTACTAGCTGAATTTTAACCATTTTTAGTCTGCTAAAGTTCATGGTTTCCAATTCTTGCTGAGAGTGACTTGATTATTTGAGACTAACTGCTGTCAACAGTAAGCAAGAAATGGTCATGGTTTATTCTGGAGGCTGTTCTCATAGTTGATCCAAAATGGCTAGTGAGTGTGGGAGAGATTTTTACCAATAACAGATATTTTTAATTAAGCTTATTCATCTACTAACTCTCTATGTTAAAATTCAGCTGATGTAGTCCAAGTCACATATATCTTGTCAAAGTAAAAAAATATGCTAAATATGCCTTAAAAATAGCATATTGCTTGTGCAGCATAACATGTTTTTTTGCAGAAGTATGTTTTTGGATTGAACCTTTTCCTACTGCTTATTTTGAAAATGCCAAATTTATAAAGAAAGAAGCAAACAATCTGAGTGTAGTTGATGTAGTTTGTAAAGATGAGTGAATAGGATAAGGCTTTTGACAGCTCATTTACTCAACCACCTCTTCTAATGGGGGCTAAAGCAATGGTACTGTTCTGTACTTAGACGTGAAAATAATTGTGTGTAAACGTGGTGAAGTTTAATATTAAAATAACCTCAACGGATGATTAAGGTGCTCTGTTTTATGTGCTAAATAGAAAAAGTAATACTAAACAGAAATTTGGGGGTTGTCCACCATCTTGATTTTTGTAGCTTTATTTGAAGTGTTCAGTTGTATAAAAGATACTTGAATGGAATTGATGACTTCTTATTTTATATGTCTGGGAGGAGTTAAGGGTTGTACTAATCTTCTTAGTTTATACCAATTCCAGTGAATAGAGATAAAAGTGTTGACGTTTAACTCATAAATAAAGGACTGGGAGTTTTTTGTTATTTGGGGTTTTCTTTCCACTTCAGATTACAGAAGGTGAGTTAGAAATACTGTTTCAGCAGTTGGATGTTCTGCACTTTGAAAACTGAAACCATGAACTTCTGTGGTTCAAAAATCTCTGGTCAGATTACTTGAGGATAGACAGTCAGGCTTTTGTCACTGGTTATTTATTTCTGCTGATTGACATGACAGTTCTCATGGGATCTATTGACATATATCCCTAGATACTGGAATATCTTCAAGTGCATTTAAAAATAAGCCTAATTTTCTCCTGCCATTCTACAAGTAGGTTGCAACAGGTATTTTCAGCACAGGTTCTCATGCTGTTAACAATGGTGTTGTGCTCTTACCTCACTGTAGCATTATGCCTGTGCAGTGCTGCTGCTGGGGATTTACTGTATAATAGTATAAACAGAATTATGTTTATTGAAGTTGGATTAATCTTTAGAGATTTTATTTATTTGTTAATTTTATTTCCAAACCTGCAAAAATAGAGAGAAAAAATATGGAAGAGATAACTGTAAGCCTACTACATAAGCTACATAAGTACTAGAAGTACTTTATAGATCAGAATGAATGGATATGTTCAAACATAACACAAGTATCTTGCAAAACACAAATAACAGTTCACTAATTTCTGTGTTCTGTGCATTTTACTCACATATGTGCTAAACCTTACATACATGCAGTAAGTAATTAAAAAAGCTGCAAACAGGAAGTAGTAAAATTTCGACTAGACAGGTATCCATTTGCTGGTGTAAAGTCTGATTTCTGAGACATCTGACTCTTTCAGAGAGTTCTGTCTGTGTATCAGCTGTGCAGGTGGATGTAAAAAGAAGCATACTTTTACAGAGTGAATCAAATGGTGCTGCTTAGGTAATTTCTACCTGCAGCCCTTAATTTGCCAGCTCACAGCTTAAAATTGTTTGCTCACACAACAATACAGTAGCACAATTTTTTTATCAGGTAAAAGTAAGTGATTGTTAAAGCCCTGGGAAATCTGCTTCCGCTTGAATCCAGAGAAAATTTCACCTTTCATTTTTCAACACGAGTAGTTACTGTTTCACTTATTCTTTATATATACATATACATACATTTATATATATACATACACATACACATATACATACATACATATATACATACACACACACACATATATATAATGGAAGGCAAGATTTTGCTCAGTTGTAAAATAATGTGTACCCCTTCCAGAGTTACTGCCATGTGTACACATGAAGCAAAACCTTTGGGATAACCCTAAGATGATTGTAAATGTAAATAATAACTGAAGTTATCAATATTGATTTGCATTCGAGTAGATAGTTATGATTGCTATGGCAAATAAAGTCAACTCTTAAAACTACTCCTAAAGAAATTTTTATTCTTATAGCATTTGCAATTTACTTACAAAGCTTTTCTGTCTTTTTTTTTTTTTTTTCTCTTTTCCATATACAGGTAGTGGCCCAATTTTGGATCCAGACGTTTATGGTATATATTTGATTTTCTTTTCTTTTAATAATAGAAATGAAGGAACTGAAACATTAAAAGTTCAAATGTTAGGCTTAGTTAAATTGAAATGGCACATAGAATAATACAGCTCTAAAAGGTACTTTGTGGTTTTGGTTCTCCTGCCATATATTTAACACATGTGATGACAATATGATGTTTTACTTACTATGCTGCTTTTGATTCACATTAGAAGCATAAATCCACTGCTACAAATGGGTGCAGTTGATCCTGTAGGATGACAACTGTGTGATGTAGTTCACAGACATGAGATTTTGTGAACCCTTTGGAGGCATTTCTTGGAGGAAAAAGGGTTTGTGATTTCTCTTTATACAGGTTAATTTATTTTTCCAGGGATGATTCCATACTTGTTTTGCCTCCAAAAATGTACCCCTAAATCCCACTTAGAAATGAAGTTGGCACAAGTAAGTTTTCCTGTAGGCAATTTATTTTGCTCTGTCCTCTCATTTGTACCTTCCCTTAATCTCTCTTGCATAAGCAGACCATCAATTCAGTGGTGCTGAGTGTGTGCCAGAAGAGTTTGATGGCACAGTGTTCACATTAGTTTTTTAGTTAGGCAAAATGTACCAAGTAAAAGCCGGTCTGCACTGAAATAGAAGCTGAAGAATAAAAAGCAACTGTCTGTTTTTTTAAAATATTTCTAGTGAGTAGAAATGTTCATCTTACCCACCATACACAAACAGCTTGAAGCTGGATCCTGTTTGGGGTACTTTGCATTTGGATGAATAGCATGACTCAGGTTACCTAAAGCTGATCTAAATGTTATTGCTTTGATTCCATTCCATGTCATTAAACTTTAGCAGATGTGCAATTGAAGTGTCAATTTGACTTCAAGTGCTTAGAAACTCCAAAGGATAGCTTCCCCTCCCTCTCTTTCCAAAATATTTTTTTGGAGGAGAAGGAGAAGGGAAGGTTGGGGATGGGAAAGGGGTGATGGTTTGCACAGTTTCTTCATGTGTTATATTATGTAAGCTGTATGCATGTAGATTTTGATTCTGAGCTTTTTATCAAGGTCCTCATGCCTGTGTATTGCTTTAGCCTTGTGCTAAAACTGTGCATTGACTGACTTGGGTGGGTTTCTGCTGAGGTGTATGTCTCGAGTTTGGTAGCAGGTCACAGCCTGCAAGACCTAGTCCTGGTGAAGACTGCCTTCTCCTTTGTTCCTGGCTGTTCTTCCTGCTGTTTGAAGCTGTTGTCCTTGTGATGTGAGGCAGTTTCCAAATGTTTTTGTTAAGTACTTTGAACATACAGTAGAAATCAGAAGATCTGATGAGGTGACATAAGGCTGCATGACGTTGAGTTTGCCAAGGGGAGCCCTGCCTGCATGGGGCACTGCTTGCCACCAGTGTGGAGCAGTCACTTGGGCCTGTAGCTCACCTCTGTGGCACCTCTTAGAAAAGACAAAGAGAGAATGCTGTCCTGACACCACCTGGAAATTAACTGAGAGAAATAAACCAACTCATATTGGTCTGAGAAGGGCGTTGAGTGCAAAGACAGCTCTCTTGGCTCTAAGTTTATATTTTCATGACATGATGCCTGTTCTAATGAGGTTGTGAACGTGAGAGGGACAACCTGCCCCATACCTGCCAAAGCCCAGAATGACTGGGGTGCAGAGTGACCCCCAGGGCTGATGTGACTGTGCTGTTGTGTCTGTCCCAGCTGCCGTGCACCTGGTTTGTGAAATGGCTGTAAAACACTGGCCAGCATCAGCTGCAGATCACTGCCACTGTTATTAGTCACTGGTGGCTGCATGAGGTACAGAGCACCAGAGAACCTGGCCCTAAAGCAATATGAGCCTTATCTAGCATGAGTCAAGAGGCGTGACCCTGTCTGAAGGAGTGTTCAGTGTCTGTGTCAGGATTTCATAGTGAAATGAACAGGAATTTGTTTAACTCAAATAGTCTGGCTTGAGCTGGATAGCTGTCGTGTGTATTTTCCTTGCTTGATTCACCTATTTCAAGGGGCTTTGAAGAGCTGGCAATGCCTCAAATGCAAATGATTCACAGTTAGACAGCAAGCAATGTCAGCATACTACCAGTATACCAATGTAGCCTACCTTAGCTCTTGCCCATTTTAATATAGAAGTTCACTCAGTGGATTCACAGACCAGACCTGTGGTTCTCGTTAGCCCTCCAGTGTGTGATTTCCAGTAGCTGGGAACAGGCCTGAGCATAAACAGAGCTACAAATAACATCAGCTGTTATTTACAAGTGAAATTTCCTTCTTTTCCTTCTTTTCCTTTCCTTTCTTTTAAAACATTTGTTTTACAAAGTCAGAGCAGAAAAGGCTTTAAATATTTGTTTTATATGTTAGTCTTATAAAACAATAATAACTATATGGTTGGCCAAAACCATCTTTGTGAAAATTTTCCCAGCTGATTGTAAAGGAAGCCCAATTGTTATAGGCTGAAGTACTTGTTATAAGGCAGGCTTTGCTTGCAAATAATGCAGTAGAAATCTCCTCCTCTGCTCTGGCAAAGGATGTACTCAGATGGTCAGCACAGAATCTTATCCAAAAGTCCAGACTGGTTGTGCAGGTGAGCCGTTCAGGCAGCTGTTGTGCTACCTGGATGAGCAAGGAATGCTGTTCATTTCTCCTGTTGCTGCTGCTGTAACCTTGCTGCATGTTAAGCTACACATACAGAGATGCAGTGCAGAGTTGGAGAATTTAGATGGTAAAAGATCAGGAAATTAATTTATTTTCTCTTGAAAACTCTGTATATTTAATATGTATTTTGTCTTGAAAAAGCCCTGTCCTTTGGCATGCATAGTTTAGAGCCAAAATAGACTATGTGAGTTGTTTAGAAATCCTGACTGTGCTGACTGTAGCATTGGTGCCAGAGGTAGCTGACAGCTTCCTGTACCAAAAAAAATCTGAAGCCTGCAAGTGCTTTGCAGAAAATAAATGTGTCCTTGCATGCCTAAAGATCAAAAGCCCAGTTTAGCTTCTAACTAACACTGCCAGCTGAGCTCTCCAAACTGGTCTTGGGAGCTAAAAGAGAATGGTGCTTCGGTGCAAGCCCTCCCTGCTCTTGCTTATCTGGAGCTGTGTGCTCAGAAACACTCCTGCTGCTGTAGTTAGCAAAAGCTTTTGCAAATTCACATTTCAGATTTCATGTGCAGGCTTATGGCACTGATTTTAATCAAAACAAGTAAAGAAATACCCATTTAAGTGCAAACTTAAATTATGATGCTGGAGTTATATCTTATAATAGGTGCAGTTATTGCCCCTTGTTTCTTTCATCTGCATACATTGCAGTCCTGAAATTAAAATGTTATTTGTGTTCCCAAATGTAATAATAAAATAAACACAATTTAAAATTTTATTTAATTCACATTTGTTTTAACTTCATATATGTAATATTAAATTATTTTTCTCTTATTTGAATATTTTTGGGGAACTCAGTGGACTGTAGGTATCTGTGTTTTATTTTGGAGTTCTTATAAATAATTGAGACATGATCATTCTTCTTATAGAATAGTCCTGCTTTTGCCCCTGCAGCCATTGCAGTGGAACTATTTTGATGAATCAATCAAATTTCTTCATACCATCTCAGCCATTTTAATATTTAAAGGTTTATCTGTATGACAGCAATGCTAAACTGTAACTTGTGTGACTTCTGTGCTTATGACCTTTTTTAAATTATTAATTAAACAAATGAAAACAGCTAATCACATTTGATATTAGTAAGATAGCTTGAAACCCATCTGCTGAGTTCTTCTCAGCAAAATAAAAGTACTCAAGCTAATTTCTAAGACTGTCCTATATTTGACTGAATACAAGGCTGGTGAAGTTCAGTGTAGAGGGCAGTCTTTAATTTTTAATGGGAAGTCAGAAGCAGATAAAAATAACTCTATGGATGGAGTTCTCATTTAACTCTAGTGTTTCCAGTAGGAATACACATTATCATGTAGATTGCTTCTTTTTCTCATATTTGTCAGTCACAGCACCTTTTCTCATTAACATGCCACAGTGATTACTCCCAAAACACTCCAGCTTCTTTAGCAATTATGAGTGGTGTCCAAAAAGTTAAAATTCTCAAAGCTGATAGTGGCCTTACCATCTTACAGAGCAGAAATAACATTAAAAAAAATTTCCCCATCAAAGCTATGAAGTTATAAAAGCGACATTTTTTCCTTTCTTAAGAGTATGAAACCACCCCTAATGATCTTGGAGATGCCACAAATAACAGTAATCAAATCACTTCAACGGATGTTTCCAACAAAGAGAATGAAGATAGCATCACTGTAAGTATATGTATGGTTTTCTGGTCTGTGATGTGTGTGAACTTTTTGGCTATACAACTCAAAAAATTGCAGATGCTATAATAAGACTCTGGCCTTTTCTATAGAAAATTTAGGTATTACTGTGTTGTAATCAAAACTCAAGGAAAAAAAAGGTATGCAAAATAAAATAAGTGCTCCCCACTCTCATCCTTCTCCCTTTTTATTTAATGAATTAATTACTTTTGTGTTCAAGTAAAACTGTTGTTCTGAGTCTTGCTTTTCTGAACAACTTAACTGTCATGTTTTTACCTGACTTAGCATCTAATTTTTAGTCAAGGAGAGCAAATCTTCCTTTACAAAACAAAGACCTCCAAGGTACTTTGAAGATTGTTAGTTGAATACCCATCCTGGAGTTGTCTCTATGTTAGAGAGGTGATGTGCTGCAATGAATTTTCAAACTCTAACTGTATGTTTTAAGACATGATTTCATGTAGGTTTTTGATTGAAAGGCTTGTGATAGATTTTAGTAGAAGTGGCTGAACTGATGGGCCATCTCCTTTGTTGCCTTCCCTCTCATGCTTTCCTGAACTGAAATGTTGGAAACTGATAGTGGGTAACCAGCCCTGGTTGACATTGCAGCCTCCCTCCATCAGTGACTCTCTAAAGCAGCAAAGTCTCTAAAGCAGATGAGAGTGTGCATTCCTGAACCCAAGAGCAGACTGTGAGTTGGGATAATGTTCTAAAAATTGGGAGGATACAAGACAGTCATGTCTCATCTGGTAACAGAGTCATTGAACTGCTGAGCTGGTAAAGATGGGACATATGGAAGTCCTCTGCCCAAGCTCCCCTGGTTAAAGCAGGGCTAGTATGGTTCTTTATGGTTGTGTCCTCTCTGGTTTTGGTATTTCCAATGATGTAGCCTCCACAGTCACTCCAGGTAATTTATGTGAGTATTCAGCCATCTCCACAGTAATCATTTTTTTCCTACGTGCTGTTCTTATGTGTTTTCTTGTAACATGCCACTCTGCTGGAAGGGAAAAGGGTGATGTACACTCCCTCCCACCTGCCTTGAATGTGTAGGATGTTGAAAAAGGTCTTATAAGTGTCTCAATCTCTGTTCTCTGCAGAATAGAAGAAACCTCAACAAGTGCTTGTTTTCTGTACTTTTTGATCAAAATGCAGATATTCCTCAGTTGAAATTAATCTCTTTTCATAACTGGATTAATCTGAATGTATGTTGGATGTCTTTGAAGACACAAAACCAAAACAAACAGGTCTGCTTGTGTCCTCATTTTTTTTAGGTGTACGTTGTGGTGGGAATTGCAGCACTGGTGTGCACTGGCTTAGTAATAACCCTCATTATTCTGAAGTTTGGAAGACACTCTAAGTTTGGGATGAAAGGTAAGCAGAGTTGGTTTTACACCTTCCAGAATTATTGTGGATTGTGTGAACTGAGACTGTAGTCCGCTGAATCAGGAGCAGTCAGAACAGCAACAATAAATGCCACCACATTTAATGTTTTGTGTATTCATCAGGTAAGTAAGGGCAGAGGTAGATGTAGACAGAGTTCAGAATTTTGGATCAAACACTTCTACTTCGGTTTTCTTCTTAGGATAAATACCATTTCTCTGCCTTCTGCTGCAAAGACCCCTGAGGTAATTCCGAGAGTAAAATATTTTTCGAGTCAGTGTAGGTAGGAAAAAGATGGGAGATGAAATTTATTCTGTTGCAAGTTTAATTGATAAGACTCTCTGCTCTATGTAAGAGGTACTTTAGACAATACTACAATGCCCTGTTAAGATGAAGGGGAAGCAATGACAAGAGCGGAAGGTACATTTGCAGTGGATCCTGTCATAGTGGTGCTTTCTGAGAGATGCATATTCATGTGCCCCTTGGGGAGCAGCATCTGGAGAGTCACAAGTGCTCATATCCCTGTGGAAGGGGGAAATCTCAGCCCTTCATTTATTCATTTATTTATTTTACAGCCATATGGAGCTATGTGTAACACAGAGGTACCTCCAACAATTCCGTTACTATATTTTTTTACTGGTATCATCAGTCTGTGTCTGATGATTTGGGTGAAATTGTATTAAAAAAAGAGAAATTAAAAAAAAAAAGAAATAAAAAAACCCCAACTTGCTATCTTTTTGAGAGACCTGGAAGATGCTTTGCTGTGTGCTAAAGGAGATGATAATTTCTTCTTAAGATATATAAATGAGGGTCTATGGAGAACATGGTAAGTAATCTTTTGGTAGACTCCTGTTAATCTCATGTTCTTCTCAAGTGTGGTTAGGACACAGTACCACTTGGTTGTATATTTTGGTGATGCTTACATGCTCTTGAAAAGTGTTTTTTTCGGAGATGTCTACTCTATATTTTGTGTTCTTGTAGTCTGTTTAGAGTAGATTTCGTGGAACAAATGAGATTTGAGCAGAATAGAAACGTAGTTGGTGCAGATCAGCTGCTGGGATAGTAATCTTGTGACAGAATCTCTGCTGTTTGGGGTAGCATTAGAAAAGAATGGTCATTGTGAAATATCCTGAATGGCAACATGAAGTCAGCAGGACAGAGTTTGGCAGAGTTTTGGCAAAAGGCTATTCAACCCAAGACAGCTAGTCTGTGACTTAGCAGTTCAGCCTAATTTCGTGTCCAAGGCTTTCTGAATTGCATTTAGAGAGCTGAAGTAGGTGGAAACTGGTTGAGAGAAACAGTAAGAATTGTTTGATGTTAGCTCTTTAAAGCTGCATACTTGTTAGGTTTTTCAAAATATGCATTAACTATTTCAACACAATATTATTAAAGAACCTAGGAAAGAAATCCTACCCTGAGGAAGAATGCAAAGAGTTCTATTTTGTGTTGTAGGGTTATAAGTTGCCTTCCAGGAAGCTACTTTTTTTTTTTTTTTTTTTTTTTTTGGTATCTTCATTTACAGCTCTTCTCACAAAAACAGTGCTCTTGCCTAATCAGTAAGTTTGGCCTGAGTAGTTCCTTGTTGCAAAATTGTCCATGTAGATCATATTTTAATAAGAATATGATTTTGTGGAAATGACCATATGACATTACAAAAAGGCAGCAACATCATACATATTGTCTGTTTTATCTTTAATGGTGAAATGTTACAAATAAGTCTTAAGTCTTTCATGAGAAAGGAATAACTTTCATCTGTACGTTAAGTGGACCTCAAACTTCTCCAAAGCATGCATTCACTCCTAAGATTCACTGTCTGGATCTATCCATAGTCCAAAGTCCCAGAAACACTCTCTCCCTTTGTCATTATTAGTATTATTGAATTTAAAATTAAACAATATTGTACTAAAAGGATTGAGATTCAATATATGTAGATACATAATACCTAATAAGGGCTAATAAGAAAATATTGCCTGCTCTGAAAAGCTTGCAATGTAAGTATATTTTGAGAACTGACTTATGAAAATAAATAACCTGGTGTGAGGAAAATAAGTTGAGAGTGATGAGAAGGGTTTTTTCAGTCATTATTGATCATTTAAATGTGTATCTTGGAATTTGTGAATAAAAGGGTCAAGTCAACTACCTGAGAACTCTAAGGCATTTGCAATTTAATTCAGACACAGCAAAATTAATCCAAACTTCGTGTACAGACAGTAAGTTATTGTGGTAGTTCAATAAGCAGTCTCAGTAGGGAAATGGAAAGAAACTAAATGTCCAGATTTCCATAGAAAATATTTATAAACCAAGATCTTGAAATCCTCTCCAAAATTAGTGATGATTTTTGCATTCATAAGAAGTAACTTACAGAAGTTACATCAGGCAGAAATGCACACAAGGTTATGCTTCCTTTTTCTGTTATGTTCTGAGAACACAACATGGTCACTCAGACACCCTGTCATTAAATGTCTAGGCACCCTTCTTCAGCTAGCAATTTGGAAAAAACAAAGTAACTATTCAGTAATTGGAGCAGTCAACCGTCACCAATGTTACTTTTCTGGTAACCATGTATTTGGAAAAATGTTCCATTGAAAATCAGAAAATAAGAAAAAGTGTATATAGGCTAAGATAACTGTATGTCCTTTGAGAAATATCTTTATGTAAGGATTGACATTTTCATCTTGTTTGGGTTCAGAGCAGGCATCTGCAGCTTCTGTAGATATTGTTTTATGCCTCCTACTTTTAAATGTCAGTTTATCTCATCTTTTACAGGGGCATCGTCTGCCCACTTCTTTATCTTGTGTCTTGGCTGAGATCTTCTGTACATCCAGAGCTTGAGCATGGTTGGGGTGTGAGATTGACAGTGACTGAGTCCTCAGAAAGAGATGTGGAGCAGGCAGATGTGTCTATGGCTCTGTCAGGGCTGCCCATACCTGGAAGTGCTGCATGTGCTAAGGCTGCCACAGAGCTCACCCTGATGTCTTTTTTCCAGTACTGTATGGAGCAGAAAAGCATCCAGTCCATGTGTTAGGGAGCGCCAGGTATTTTGGGAACTTCCAGTTCTTTGTCCGAACTGATCAATATGTCACCAAGGTCTGTTGAAGAGTTGTTTAAAAGTTAATTATCCCTATTTTTAAACTTTTCTCTACTCATTTGGTATATCTAAGGTAAGAGAGTAACTTGGGCTATGTTCATTTAACTCAGTTACCTTTCCAAACTGTAGTAATGGAATGAAGCAAAGCACTCAGAAACATTTTCTTTGGGATGTTCTGTATTCTGATGGAAGTTGGATTATACTGTATGAAGCAGTTGTTTTAATTCTTGCCTTAATTCTTTTTACTCTGTCTTTCAGAGCTAGAGATAGCAGTTTCTAATGACTGACTTTAGTGAACGTATTAGTACAGAACAGATCTGTGGACTGTGCTAGAGGAGTCTTAAAATAGGGTTAGTACAAAAAACTCTCATGTTGTGCTAGACATCAGACTTCTATAGCAAAATTCATCAGAATAATTGGTGAAATACGATTCTCTATTTTGCTGCTTGTGTACATTTTAAACACCTTCTTATACAGGGCCTAGTGACAGCAGCTTTGTATGAAAAGCTGCTTTTGGTTGCCTGGATCTGGAGGTGAGGTTTTTAGACTCTTGCAAGATGCTGTAGCATAAATGGTGACAGCTTCAGTTAATTTCGTAAATGCGTTTGTTAAGACTTGTGGGTTGCTCTTACGAAACACCTTGGCTTGCTTGCTTGCTTGCTTGCTGTGGGATGTGAAAATGCTTATGGTGGGAATTCACTGGAGGCTGCCAAGACAGCTCTTAGCATTTTGTGTTTATTTCTGACTCCATCTAACCAGCTTATGAAACTGAAAAATAACAAGGGAACTGGAGTAGAGAGGACAAGGGAGCATTTGTGAACTCCCTGAGAGGATTTATGGAAGAGCAATTCTAGTCCTGTTTTATTCTACTTTGCATGTTGAATAATGATGGAAGTAACCAAATGGTTTGCAGCATAATCAGCCCAATACACTGTTTGCAGGTGTTAATCATGCCACTAAGCATGAAGGGAAGTATGAAGACAGCTGATGGAAGATAAATTAGTGGATAAACTTCAAAATAGCATGATTCAGTTAAAAGGATGAAAACATTTTTGATTATATCAACTGTTCCTATTCCAGTGACAAGACAATATCCCTAGTACTCCCTGCTTCCTGGGGAATCTGGAGGTGGATAGTCATGGACAAGAGTATTATCACAGCAGCTTTACTGGTAGAGATAAATGGAATTTGTGTAAGTTTTACCCAAATCAGAAAGGAAAGAGAAGCCACTCTTTCCCAAGGAAGTGAGTTCTGTCTTTTAAGTTAACAGATAGAAAGTGACAGAAGCAGTGGAAAACATGTGTGTACTTGTTCCATGTGAGGTGAGGGAGATCTTTTTTCATGGGTTGGTATGAAGTTTCTGTCAGTGCCTGGAGCTGCATGCAAAGTCCAAAGATAAGGGAACAAACAGTCTGAAATCCACCTTGTATTTAGGGAATGCCAGCTATCTTCTTGTGTCTGTGGGCTTGCATGTTATACTTTGAAAGGTGCTTCTCCTTCCTCAAGCACTCTCTGAACTACCTCCTGTGTCTAAACATATGTCCTGACTATGAATTCCTCATCCCTTGCAAGTCTGTGCAGATCAGGATACAGAAATTTATTTTTCTGTGATCAGGTAATGAGATTCTGTGGTTGATCTAGGAAAGAAAACCGTATCTCTTTTAGGACAAACTAATACCCAAAATACTACCTTTCCTTAAAGTTCTTGCTAGCTGCTTGTGGACTTAATTTTGAGAGTAAGTTTAAAATTTGGACTGTCAGTGAGAGTGCTGTTCTCTTTCATCAAGCTGATTAAAAATTAGGAATGGATTTTGGCTGCCAAAGCCCAAACAAGGACTTTGCAATTTTCACCTGCATCTTGGTAGCTCTTTCTCTCAAGTGATTTGTGTAACGGGTTGGGCCATGAATGTCCTTTAAACTTTTTTAAGTAAAAGCATTGGTTATACCAACAGAAGCTCTCTGATAGTTCAGGAATGCTTCTTCCTGCCAGTGTGTTACAGTTCACTATATTTTATTTGCTTGCAAGCTCTTGTAACTTTTTTGAGCTTTGGTCCAAAAAGACAGTACAGGGGAAGGCAGCTTGGAACTCATTTCAGTTGTAGCATATTTCTCAGTTGTCTTACCATATTTCAGGATAAGAAACACTGTACAAAAGCACGGTAAGAGTCTCCTTACAAAGCAGAATTGTCCTTCTGACACAATGGCATAACATAATGGCTGACTTTAACTTTCATTTACCCAAACAATCGTATTTACATGGCTTTAAATACATACAGTCCGGGTGTAGAGTGCCTTACCATTCTGTCTGAGACTTTTGCATATTCCTTTGACTGTGTTGGAATGTGTTACTTAAGGGCTGTCAGGAAAGGTCTTTTGTGTCTTACTTGTCTGTAAGCATATAGCAAATGGTCTTTGGTTTTTCTGCTTTAATATGTTTTCCTTGAGTTCACCTTGCTGATGGAGAAGGGCTGATTGCAAAGGACTTAAAAAAACCCCTCTGCTTCATTCACACTGGTGAGTGAAGAATTAGGGGTTTGGAGTGTTTAGATGACTCTTAGTAGTTTAAAGTGTTGATGTGGGAAAAGACAGAGTTTTTTATGGTTTTTAGTAACTCGTATATCACATGTCTTGCTTAAGCAATTGGATTATTGGTTATAGAGTCGGAGAAAAGTGAAATGCATTTAAAATAGAAGTACTTCTGCTTTTAATTCTGAAACAATTACAAAATAAAAGCTTTGCATATTCAGTGAAGATCTGCAGTGTGACAAGTATGACCTAATGTTCAAATTGCTATGCAATAAGCTTGCAGCAGTAATGGCTACAATTTTGTCTTTTCAGACAAATCATTAAAAAGATCAAGTTTATAGCTTGAGAGCACATTTTCTGCTTGACTTTCAGCAAGTCACTGAAATACTGAGCTTTTTGAGTTTCCACTTTTACTTATAGAAGTGATTCTGTGCTGTGTTATACCTACCCAAATGCCAGTTCTGTGGGTGTTGATCCTTTAATATCTTTAGAACATTCCATTACTTAGTCAATGAGCAGGATATAAAAGAGGGATCAATTCATGTGAGTCAGTGTTGTAAATCAGATGTAGAGAAAAATGAATGTGCTCAAATCTGCAGTATTTTTAGTGAGTAGACAATGTAAAGGCAATGACGGTGTTGCTCATTCTGAACCACACACAAGGAGCTTTTTTTAATGTTTGACACTGACATTCCAGTCCCTGCAGTTGCAGGCCAGACATATAAGTTGTCTTAGGTGCATCCCTTGTTAACAAGGGCTGTAATACTAGTTTACCACATGAGCATTTGGAAGATAGAGTTGTTAATGCTTACTTTGAAGAAGCAAATTGCTATATGTATGTCAAAGAGCAAGAGTTTGTATTAACTCATCCATGAAGGTAATTTCATGTAAAGAATTTCACAAAGATATTAAAATAATTAAGCTATCATTCTCTTGTGTTTCAGTAAATAGAAGAGCACTGTCTATTGCATTGGTTTGGGTCTGTGCCACCCTATCAGAGCATACTATTAGACATTTTTAGAGTTCCATTGTTGTTATTTATACAAAATTTGATCTCTATGTGTCAGATGTCTGTTTTGGTCTGCTATTAGGTTTCCTGTGTCCAATCCTAAAGTGCATGACACCCTAGAAGAGTGTAGCTGTTTCTGTAATAGGAATAAGCAAACAGATGATGCCACATACGTAACAGAAGATTTATGAAGTCAGCTCAAATCTGAACTGGAGAGTTTTGAATGATGCAGTAGTGCATTTGAATCTGATCTGCTTTGATTGTAAAATGTAAACTCAGTTGTAGTGACTGAGGAAGAAAAGAAGTTACTAGCTTGCTTAGAGCTTTACATGATTCAGACTACTATGGTGATATTATTAACAATAAAAAAATGAGAAAATGAAATTTATCTGAGACCTCATGGCCATTACTAGTAAAAAATAAGGAAAACAAGTGTAAACAAGTACCTATTGTATCTCATTCCCCCTCCACTAAAAGAGTATACAAGCAGGTGATGGGATGAAGGAGTATGCATGTATGTGGTGTGCATGAAGTGAAATGAAGAACTGGAGAGATGCTGAGTAGAGGGCAGCTTAGAGGTGAAATGCAAAACGATTGAAGAGAAGGCCTGGATACAGTACAAATACGGAGAACTGAAAATGATGGTTGCTAAGGCTGTACCTTGGTATGGGCTGAGGCACACAGAAATAGCAGAGCTAGGTAGTGAAAGAATAAGACAGAAGTTTAAACTACAGAGTCTCAGTCCCATGTTCAGTCTGCATCCACATTTGTTTCACAGGTCTTATTTTACAAAACCTAGAGTTTCTCCTGGTTTTTTATATGCAAAGGGTGAATTCTCACCTGCTTGTGGATAAGCGTTTCGCCCATATGCAGATCATGCTATTTTGGGAATCTGTTACTTTGAGAAGGCAAATTGTGGTTTAGTCTGTGGAGAATTTTAGAAAGAAATGAGATGGGATATAGGAGGAAATAAGAGGATGAGAGGAAATAAGAGGTGGAGAGAAAATATATCATGATAATAGTAAGTTCACCTGTGATCAGAGTGAAGAAGCAATCAGATGAAATAGAAATCAGTTAATCAGAAAGAAAGAAAACTACTAAAGAACAGCAAAGCTGGCCTATATTATCTATCTGTCTGTAGTACATGTGTGCTTGGTTTTGATCTCCCTTTGAGGAAGCGTCAAGGCACAATTCTAGAAAACTTAATGCTAAAAACCAAGCAGTTCTGAACCATTCTAGCTTGAAACATGAATAGTAGATAAATAGAAGATATTCTTGGTAGAAATGAGGTCCATTGTATGATCTCCAGTTAGGAAAAAAGGCTAATATGGAAGTGACTGGCAGCAGAGGCTTCTCCTGAAGACTGGGCCAGCTTAAACTGACTTTCTACAGAACGACCGAGCTGACAGGCACTCTACAAGTGTCTAGTCCCACACCCAGCACAAAACAGGGTGAGCTGGTGATGTTTATGGTTCTTTCAGAATGAATAAGAAGGGCTGTGAAGCCACTACTGCAGCAGTGCTGTTGAATCTTAGGAAGAAATTAAGTAGAAAAATTTAGAAGAATTAAAAAAAAAATCAAGGCAAAAGGTAGTCAAGCTTCTTGAATATCTAGTAAAAGAAACACTTCAGGTTTTACTTTAGTTGTGGTAAAAAGTTCAAGTAAGATTTTATAATTTGAATGAATAAGTCCTTTTTATATCCCTTTTTCACACACACACCCTGGTGCATGTTTAGCATCTCCCAGAATATTTATAACCTGGGATAAGCACTGTTCATTAGCTATTAATTCACAGCAGCCAGTGAATCCGCAAAAGTATATTCTTTGTGGGTAGCCAAAAACACCTTTGCCAAGTGGCTCACAGCTTTTCTCTGTTGTTGTTTACCAGAGATACGGTACATCCCAAAACTTTCTCACTTCAATATGAATATGCCTCTCTGCCTCACAGTGGCCAGTATTCCAGCCTTTCTCATTTATGTACTTAAAACGATAGCTTTATATTCAGTCCTTAGGGTGTATGATAATCCAGTGCAAGGATCAGAATAGTGTGTTACATATAGTGATTTTTTTTCTCCATATATGGATCATGAGTGACACAGTCATCCTAAGTGAAAGAACGTTTTGTGCTGCCCTCAAAGTCCATTTTGTCCTGACACCTCTTCTGTATTCTGCACAAAAATCAGAATTGCCTTATTAAAGAAGAGTCTTTCATTCTTTTCTGTTTTGTACTCTACCATGTTTTGTCCTATTTAGTGCTGTTTGCTTTGCAAATAGCAGAAACCAGGAAGACTTGTTGGCATTTGAAGTGTGGAAATGAGGAGCCAGATTTAGGAAAATGAGATCTGTCTTAGAAATTGGAAAAAAAGGGCAGGATTGAGAATCTTTCTAATTTTCTCTGTTTGATTTCTTTGAAACTTCTTAAAAAGAGGTCAGAGAGGGAGCAATGTAAGAGGATCCTTTATACTGAAGTAGAATGGGCGAGCTATTTAGTAACTATTATTTAGCCTGTGTCAGTTTTATTCGTGGTGTCAAAGGCTAATGCACTATTCCTTCAACTGTCTGGCATGGCTGAATACCCTGGAGCACAAGGTGGAATAATGTAAACATACAAGCAGTATTTATAAAAGATCCTTCACCTTTTGCTGGCAGATGACAAAATATGTGAACTAACTGGAAGAGTGTAGGTTTAGTTTAGCTATTAGGAAGAAATTTTTTACTTAGAGGGTTGTGAGTCACTGGAACAAGTTGCCCAGAGAAGCTGTGGATGCTTCATCCCTGGAAGTGTTTAAGGCCAGGCTGGATGGGGCCTTGAGCACTGTGGGACAGTGGAAGGTTGAAACCAGGTGATATTTAAGACCCTTCTGGCCCAAACTGTTCTATGATTGTATTGGTCATGAAGTTTCACTTCCTCTTGGCACTTAGGCCAGCCAGTCATGACTGTAGTCCTCCTCCCTCTATCATCCCCTTTGCCTCTTGCCTGCTCTGAGCATTGGTGGTATGGTACTACAGAGCTGGCACGTCTTAGAACTCAGGCCTTTTCCCTCATAGCTATTTCAGATTCTAAAGGCATTATTTTCATAAGAAAGGACAGCCTACAGTTGGGGCACAGTTTCTGTACTGCCACAACTCTTCTGCAGAGCGTATGTGGAAGCATCTGCAGCTGGAGGGAGTCCGTTTGTAACCCTTGTGAGGAGTGTGATCATGGATTTGCCTCCACATTTGACAGGGCCAGCCCCAACATGGAGACATGCCATGTATGGCCTTTAAAGTAGGAGAGATTTTACCTTTAGTTCTGGTCAGTAGATGTGAGTAATTCAAACGGGGAGAAAAACATTCCTTAAAAAGCAGTGGATTGAGTTACCAGAACCCTTTATTTCATGCAGGAGCTCTCAGGCATAGGAGCTGGTGGCCACAGCTGAAATATTGGTTACCAAAGTTCTTCCAAGAGAGGTTTGTGCCCTTTCAGAAAGTTACATTTCTGTGACTTGCAGCAACAGAAATGTGCCTTGCAATAACATTACTTTTTGCACAAGAGTCTGAACCAGAACCTGTCCCTAGCTTTTTTTGGAGAGGGCCATTGCAGTGTTCTATCACAAAGCCCCTGAAGCTGCACTGTTATCTGTTCTTCTCTGGTGGGACGTGGGGATATGCACTATGAGCTGTCCATGTTTTCTGTCTTCAGCTGGCTCCCGATGCACGTGTGCATTTATGGAATGCCTTGAAGGTCAAATCAGCTTGAAGGTAAAACTAAAACCTTTGAATTAAAAGGTCAAATTCTGTCTCTGTGGCTACCACAAGCTAAATATTTCCGCCCATGGCCATCTCACAAGCCTGCAAGCTCTCACAGCTGTCAGTGATTTTGGAGAGTAGTAGAGAGCCTCCCCTGTTAAATTCCTCTTTCTGTGCTTTTGAATGCTGGATTGCCAGCTAGGTGTTGTAGCTGTTTCTCGTGGTGCCTGGAGCTTGTGCATTGCATCTGCTTTTGCAGTGGCCTCTCCCAGCGTGCTGCAGGCAAACATTAATGCAGACTATTCTGCTGCCATCAGAAGAAGTCATGTAATCTGCCAGTATAGGAAGGGCATAGTAAGGCCCAGGTGTCTTAGGAGTGCAGGTTGTGAGTCAGGTGGATGGCACAGGGCCTGTTCCTGCCCAGGGGCTGTGAGTTTCAGTGATACAGATATTAAGCACGCAGGGATCACCTCTGGCACATGCAGTCTCTGTGATGTGGTGTGGCAGAGGTGTTCTGGTATGCGCTTGCTCTGTGCTAACACAATCCCTCAGGCAGATGCTTTTGGCTCATGTCAGAGGCAGGGTAACAGATGTTTCATTTGGTTGGACCAACATGGCTGTTCTTGCATTCTGTGCTGCGTAGAGGAAGGCTGACGAGGGAGGGAAACTTTCCTTTCTGTTTATTAAGCACCCTGTGGTTTTGGTAAAGAAAAATATAAAATAAGTACACATGGCTTTATTTTAGAAGAATAATAGTTTGGAACATCTTATGGTTGGCTTAGGGTGCAGTTCAGCAGGTAATCTATCATGAAGGCAGAGGAATCAGAGGAAATATTCTTCCTTTCACTCCGTGGCAAAGCATGTCATTCCTGAGTCCTGGACATGGCATACTCTACAGGTTCTGTGACAAATACAAGAACAGCATTATAGCAAAACAACAAAGAAGCTGAGGCACATTTATTCTTTCAGACTGTTGAGCCATAGTGTCTTAAGGCCATGGAGAAACTTGAATAATATGCTTTTCCTTTTGGTGTGTTTGGACAGTTCCTCAGGTCAGAGTCTGTATGTTCCTGCAGGGACTGAAAATGTCTGTCCAGTTGCACAGCTTAGGCCCAAGTGTGTCAAATTCAAGTAGTGAGAAGTTCATAATCCTGGGACAAGAATGAGGCTGTCTTTTTCTACCATCCTGCTGGTGTTGCCTGTGGCAGCTCTGAACTGACAGTTTGTACCCTCCTGATGTTAAAGGGAGAGGGATTCCCTGTATTTGCAGTCTTTATCTGATTGGCTCTTACCCATCCATGTTCTCTGAAAAGTGTTCATGGTACAATACACATTCACTATTAATCACAGTCACCTAGCATTTAAGTGATTAAGTTTTGTGGCCATGGTAATTTTCACAAACTTTAATTTGCACCCAGCAGTCAGAACAATTTTTTTTACTAAGTATTAGGTTTTTACTATGCATCTACAAGCATGTTCTTCGACTGCATGGAGTGTAAAGCTAGGCACTGTTCTCACTGACCACCGCCTGTAGTAAAGGATGTTCACGTGCACTGCTGTGTTCACCAACTGGCCTTGGAGCAGCAATCCTTGCCGTTGGGCTCCCATACTCCCTGCATACCAAATTAATTCCTGTCATTTGTTGCACTTTAAGAACGTGGCATATGATGGTTTTCTAGTGCCTCTTTCAGCTCTCCTAAGTTCCAAGATCACTTAAAATTTAATCAGGTATTTCAGAGTCAGCTGGTTAGGTGACCTGTCTTTTTCCAATTCATCCCATTGCAGGTGGCTACTGATAACCTTTCTCCTCTGTTCCAGTTCTGAAGATGCAATCAAGATTGTGAAAAATATTATGGAAATGCTTTAATTGAGATGTGTTCTTACAGTTCAACAACTTGATCATGAGTTTGTTTGCTTCAGTGTGAGCGGGAAAATGAAAAAGACAAACCCTCAGCTTCAGTGGCAGCTTCAGAATTCAGTATCTGTTATCAAGTCAAAGAGATGCCTTGATGTTTTAGACTGAATTAGTAGCCTTGCTAAACGTCGGTATTTTTGAAGGGTAAGAGGAGCTAGGCTGCATAGAATGCATCATTGGTATCTAAAGATGTTGATGTGATTGTAGCATTCCTCATAAATTAAAAAAAGAGGTCAATGACCCAGAATGTTTTTTTACACTATGGCTCCCTCAACAGCTCTGCCAATAAATCTGTAGATGGGAATCAGACTCATTTCGGTTGATGGGAGTCAGCATTTCTTTGGGAAGAGAAGAGCTGCAGGCAGAGGTCCTGTGGTTGGCTGTGTCAGCTTCTATGTGCATCTGGGAAAGTAACATTGGAAACTAAATCCTCCCAGAGAACAGATGGAACTTAATCTGGGCCTTTAGCTGCTCAATTAACCTTGGCACTGTAAAACTGGATTCTGGATCAGTGGGACATCTTAGTGATTCTTAAGTAGCTTCTTAAATAGGGAATGAAATATGAGTGGTTTGTGGTATTACTGCTTCCAAACATGGCAGGACTTGAAAAAAGGTAACAGAAGAACCTCACATAATAAGGTCACTTCTGAGCCTGCTCTGGACAAGATATGAGCCAGGACCAATTCTACTCTATCTTAGCTACAAGAATGTTATGGTAGAGGAAGTTTAAGGAACTGGAATGTCAGAGGGTGCCCATTGCTGCACCTCAGATGCAGCTGGCTCCATTGGCTGGTGTGTGTGTGTGTGTGTGTAAAAAGCATAAAAGGTGCAGCAAAAAGTATTTTGCTGGTACCAATAAGAAAACTGTGGGAGTCTAGTAGTAGACACAACACAGGTTGTGACTGATGACTGAACTGAAGACTCCTTTTTACACAGACTGAAAGGGTCCATGTACATTCATATTTGTGGTCACATATGCTTGTACATACTTATTTTGGTGTATAGCCAGTCAGCTACAGGTAGATAAATATATTCCTAAACGTAACTCAAAATAGTTTGCTGCTTCACGTAGCAGAACTTCTTGGTTTTAATTTGTCCAGTATCGTCGTAGTTTAGTCTTAAAAAACAAATATGTCAATTTTTAAGTACTACACAGCTTCACTGCTTATGATTAACATTTTTTGGAGTGTGATTGCTGTTCTGGCACATCTCTGTTGTTTAATTTCACTAAAAAGGGTTGCTAATAATGCAGAAAAGGTCTAAAAGATGATAGAGCTGGGATGGAAAAATATGGAAAATTAACTTCACATGATTTGGCGTGATTATTGCAAGCAAAGCAAACAGATTCAGTTTTCCTTTTCTGAAATACAATGTTTTCTAGTTCTTTGAGTAGACATTAATCTGTCTTACACAGCAGTACATGTGGTTGGAGGTGCTACATATTAGCATCATCCTGACTGTAACTTCATGAAGAAAATTACATTTTCTCCTTTCTGAGACAGACTGTAAGGAATTCAATAATTGTATTGTAAGCAGGTGTAGTATGTGGCAGTTTTGATAGAACAAATAGTTCCGAAGTGTAAATCATGCAAAACTCTAAGCACAGAAGCTAAATGATATGTTAAAGTAACAGGAAATTATTGTCATGGGTCAAGACTATGCTGAGTAAGGTTTTGGGTACGCACAAAGGTGACTCTCGTCAGAAGACTAATAGTCCAAGAATAATAGCAGGTGAACCCCTTGCAAATCATATGCTGAGCACAATGAGAAACACAATTTATAATTTCAGAGACAGATGGGATTACTTTAAAAAAAAAAACAACCAACCAACCAAAAAAAACCAAACAAAAAAACCAACCAAACAAAAAAGCCCCAGCTTGATTTTATAGAAGATGAGCTGAGAAGTGATGAAGAGAGTGAGGGAGGAGTGAAAACAGAGGCAGGGAAATACAGGAGAGGAGGACTTTAGATCCAAGGGAGAAAACTAGAAAAGGTGTACAGGTAGGGAATTTCTTAAGTTGTGATGAGGAAAGAGGAAAAGGTTGCTGTGTAACTAAAAGAAAGCAAGCCAAAGAAGGTAAAAAATCACCCCCTTTTTCAATTTTGTACTGAAAGGATTGATTATATTCTGAATACAGAGAAGAGTATGAAGGGACTAAGGTAGGAGCCCAGAGCTGTGTAGGAGTTGCTGGGATTGAAGATGCCACACTTGGTTGTGATGAGGAAGGTAGGACTCACTCACTGCAGTTCTGCTGGAAGCATGACAAAAATGGGCATAGTGTGATTTCTTGTTTATCTGGGGAAAGTCCCAACCAGGCTTTGAAATGGTCCCTGATGTCATGGACAGAAAAAAAAAATCAGTGAGAAAGTGAATGGAAAAAGGAAGGAAAGCAAAAGAGAAAAACCCTGAGGGGAGAGTATCATTTCTGATTACATGAAAGAGAGGCTCTTTCAACGAATACAGTGGATTTCAGTGTGTGCAATATGTACAATTAAAATAATGAGTGCAAAAAAAAGAAACCTCTCCCACCCACCATGTGCAAGTCTTTGTGCATGCAGAAGCAGCTGATTAGAGTTGTGGATCAGCTGTGTAAAATTAGAAGGGTGGCTTGTTCTGGCATGGTGTTGGGTGCTGTAGGGTTCAACCAGCAGCGAGAGAAATCTCTTTTCCCTAACATGTCTTGTTGCTTGCTCAGCACCACAAATGCCACTGATGGAAATAGGAGCCACCTGTCAGTGCAGAATCAGCGCTGTGATAGACTCCACAGATAACAGATTGGTAACATGCGTAGAAAAGGAAAATTTTGCCCTTGGCCTGTAAGTGACTTTATACATAGGATTGTATGCAGATCATTGTTTGCAAATCATTACAGGTCCTCTCTGACCTGTAGTTGTGTGGCATAGTAGTTATAGCCAAGACTATGACATTTTTTTTACAAAGAGGTGTTCCACTGCCTTTTATTCCTCCTTGATTTTGTATAAAAAGAGCCATGAGGCTGAGCACAGCCATATGACCAAAGTGGGAAGATTTTTAATTTGAAATGTAACAAGAATGAGATATTTAACAATGGTCTTTTGATTTGGAACATTCTTTTTCTGTTTTTATCAGAAAGAATTAATTCATAGGTGTTACAGACCCTTGGATATGGCATTTAGATATTGTTCAGTTAATGGCATTGAAACACCTCATCATTCATTGTTTGAATCTTATGGAACAGATAGAGCTAGAGCACAAATGTAAACTGAACAATTTGATTCTTCAGTGAATTATTCTTCTCTGTCTATCTAGCACCATTTAATTCCCATTGTAAAGCTCTTGCTGAACTTGCTGTGTGGTCATACAGGAGTTTTGTATTAACAGTGAAGGCACATTTATTTCTGGCTTTGCTTTGAGTAGGTTTGTGCGCTGTCCTTTGCTTATTGTACTCGTCTCATTCCGTCTTACTCAGTGAGTGTCTGTATCATTGCACAGCTCACTTGTTTCTTACCTATGGTCTTTTAATCTTTTTTGAACTTTCTACTACTAGCATTAAAAATGTGTATTTCCATCATGTGAGCAGAAGTGTTGTATTTCAGATTTCAGGGCTAAAGGGATAATCTCCTTCTGAATGTGATTATTCCGGTATAGAATTTTTAATCCTCTATATACTTGGTAAGATAATGGTTGGCATATTATCTTATGACATTATGTAATAATTAAGTAAAGAAGCTGCAGTGATACTGTGGTGGGGTTTTATATCCTATTATTGTAGAAGGTAACTGAATCTAATTCCAGTAGTAGTTGTTCCTACCTTTGCCAGTGTTACCATATGCTAAAGATGGAGTTTCTAGTCTCTCGACAGTGGAAGTGCTGGTAATTAAATAGGCAATTAAAGGGAAACTAATCACGTGGACATTTTGAAAGCAAATTTCTCTCACGTGAACTCACTGTCTTGGACAGCACTGTGCAGTCTTTTGTGCCAACACAGCCTTTATACTTCTGCTAATGCACTGCTGTGTGGCAGAGGGGACAGAAGTCATCACATTTATTCCTTCTGGCAGTGGATGATAAACAGAAAAATCATTTCATATTTGCATACTTGCTGGTTTTTTTGGGCTGCATCTCTTTAAGAGAAAGTACCTATAGTCATCAATGGCAATGATCATTTGGCTGTTGGATGTTTTTCTTGCATTGATCACATTCAAAAAGAAATCTTGGCTTAATGGTTCTCCATTTTTATATGGTTGATTTGTTTAATAAAGATATCAGAAAAGTAGTTGTATAAACTAAGTTATGACTTCTGTGTAGAATAGAGAATGATTAATTAATAGGGAATGATTTTCTTTAGGACTGCTAGATGAGCCAAGAGCAAATGAGGATGCATTTTTGTGTTACAGTAACTAGCATTGTAGCTGGACCTACTGAAGAAGAGCTGTTGGAGACAATTTTTAGGAAAAGAGGCTGTAGAAGAAAAACTAAGAAATATGTTGAGGACGGAAAACTCAGTAAGAAGGAGGACGAGTGAAATTTAAGATAAATAATGAGATAATAATCACTCACTGTCCTATGTTCTATATAATGGTTGGCTTTTTGTTTCCCGTTTACTTATCTCTATCACTTTAGTGCTAATCAATACAAAACAGCAGTTATTTGAATTTTTCCTGCCACACAAATTATAACTTTTTATATAATTTCATTTTGCTTCATTCTGTAAAGACCTTTCCTTTAAAAATCAACCTAAACATCTCCTTTTTTAGGGCCATCTTAGAAAATATGCTCAAAGCCCTTTTAGTCCTAGTCCTAGGAATTATTGAAAGACTGGAAGGTCATATTCTGCCTCAGTGGGTACTAACAAAAACATAGTAGAAGCACAGGCAATTAGTAGCATCATTTACTCATTTACAGTAATTAACATAACATGAATAAATACATATACACACATATACATGTGTATTGTAAAGTATATATAACATTTATGTTGTTTAGTGTTACACAGTCTGACAGTTTATAAACTTTGAGTTTCGTCTAAAATTAATTCATGTCTTAAATGAATTTACAGTTTCTTTTAATGTATAGATTGCAAATGGGCTAGTTTCGAGGAAGCCAAAAGAAAAATGCACATGGATGTGTAAAAAACTGGAGTGAGGACCATGCTGTGGGAGCTCATTAATGATTCAGAATGGTTGGTTTCAGTTTCCCCTCCTTCCTTTCACAAGGCAAAATCCAATCAATAGTTTTCTTCCAAGGTCAGAACTGCTGCTTGATGTCTGTCCTTCTCACAACCCTGCCCAGTCAGAGGAGCATTTTGGAAGATTTAATTACTATTTTATTTGATGTTGTCATGGGTAACTCTTAGCATAGTTGGACAGAAAGTCACATTATTACTGCAGAGGGCTCTGCCCTGATCCAACTACAAGGATGCTGCTTTTGTTAACAGCATCATGTCAGGCATGAAAGAGGCTTTCCCCTGCCATCCTATCCCCAGTAATACTGCGGTTGCACTATGGACAGGAAAGCTGTAAAACAGTGTTATACATCAATTATTTGATTTTGCAAGAGTTGTAAAATAGAGTAGAATTTGAGAAAATTTTCTGTCTTTGCAAGGGAAAGGTTGTTTCCATTGCATGGGCAATGATACCTCTTAATGTGTTTTGCAAGTTTATTTTCCAGAGCTGCAAGTGAAGTGTATATTTAAAAAAATACTAATATGGTTTTTGCCTGCCTTTTTTCTAGATTTTGATACAATTTTTTCTTTTATTTAGAATTAAGGTCAATGTAGGCTAAGTAAACTATTACATGCTCATTAACTAACTTCACTTCCTGAAGTTATGTTTTAAATCCTAAGGGGAGTACCAGATCCAGTATTTTAATTGCAGCAAAGGAAACGAGGCTCCTTTAATATCAGTGGAAATATTTGTCCCTGAAAAATATATTTCCTGTTTTGAGAAATATCATAAACAGTCAGAAATACAGAAAAATATTTTCATATCTTTTGTTTAGAATACTGTTAGAGTATTCTTTCAGCCAAGCATTTTCTTTCTGAATAAACTGCCAAAATAGAAGTTTGATACTTTGTCAAGAAGCAAGCACGGCTGTGTATGCTTTGGTTTTCACAAAGATATCATACTGCTTTACACTGTCTGCTTTTTGAAAACTAAATTCAGGTATTTTAAAGTGATATTTAAGATCTGTTAACTTGAGTAGAATGAGCTGAATGTATTTGCAGGAGCTAAAAAGTTTGGTCTAGTATAATTTTTTGTTGGCTGAAAAATAATAAATAAGAGTAATTTCTTCCTTCTCCTGCCTTTTGGGAAAATCTGAATAAGATAAAGGTCTAAAGTCATGACAGAGTTCAGAGTTATCATAATAATTCCAGAAGCAAACTTCTGGAGGTCAGCTCTATTATGGAATATTATGAAATTATCCACACTTGTTGAACATGATGGATCCAAATTTGCTGTTGGTCATAATCTCTAATCAGTCAGAGAATGTCCACTCGTTCTACTGATATAATGTTTAATATAGCCTAAATAAATTCCGTATGTATTCTATTGATTTTATAGTGTTCATAAAATGCTAGTGATAGAAATTCTATTTCTATTGCTGTTTTTTTAATGTTAATGTAGTTTCCAAGGAAAAAGCTCTTCAGTGACTCATATGAAATATGTTGGAGGGAGTTTGTATGTACATATATATATATATGAATGCAGTTACACTAATTTTCAAGTGGTATAATTTAAATAGATTATTTAAACTGACCTTTACCATTTGGCTGGGATTTGCTTTTATATATTTTTATTATTATATATTTGTCCCTACATTGAATTCATAACCTATGTTCAGGTCTGCTGCCTTTTCACGTGCAGTTAATCTTTCTTCATGCTGCAAAGAATACTCAGCACTGAATTTGCAAGTGTTCTGTGCATGTTTATGTGATGCCTCATGCTGAGGTACCTTGGAGGAGAACAGAAGGAGGTGTGGATACCTGTTGCTTAGCTACATGGGTACCTCGTGCCTTCCCTAGCAAGGGAACACCAGGATCTCTGGCACAACAGAGGGGGACTTGCAGAAGCTTTAGGCAACACAAGTTGGTTACGGGTTACTTTCAGTACTGGAAGTGAGGAGCAGGGCCAGGTGCTGAACAAGCTGTTCCAATGTTAAGTAGTAAGGGGTTTGCCTCTGTGTGATACCCAACAAAAGCAAAACTCCTGGACAAAACTCATAAGCACCAAGTAAAAAAAAATTCTGCATGCAGTGTGACCAAACCTTGACTCTGACATATGTGCAGGCTATTGGTACACCAAGTTTGTCTTTGCAGGCCAGGAATATACACCAAGAAGAATTTGGCCAGCGACTGAAGAATATCTCCTTGCTGGTTATCATAAAGCATGATATTGCAATTTTTAATAAATATTTTTGGACAGTGCCCATTTCTATAGTGCTAAAAAACATATGCGAGTTACATCTGGTAGAATCCAGTCCAAAAAATACCAATAATGACAGTCTTTCTCGTGTTATATATGATTATGTGTGAAAAATGTGAAATGAGAACAATCTGAAAGTATCGCAATGGATGTTTTATCTTCTGCAGTGTAGAATGAGAAATAAAGCAGTTGATGAAGAAATATAAATTTCAAAAAGAGTAGCATTGGCAATTGCAAACCAAACCCTTAACATTAATTGCATTAATGGTAATGCATTCCATTCCAGTTCATGGTGAAGTAAAAGGAGTTGGTCTGGTAGATCAAATATGGCTTTCATTGCAAGACTGCGACAATGAAGGTGAGATAATAAAGACTATTCAGACTAACTGTAAAGAATGTTGTTATTAAATATACCTGATGAATTATTTATTCTTAGAACAGATGTCACTATAAAATACTACATATGTTTCAGTTATTTTTTCAGGATGTATGTATCCCATTATGTATATTTGTATATACATGAATACATACATTTTTGGTTGAAAAAATATACATGCAGTCATAATTGTGAATAATTAATTATGCATATTACATTTCCTTATTAATCTGAGAAATTATTATCAGGTCTTTGAACAGAGCTTGAAAGGGATTTTTTTCTATTAAAATATTTAAAAAATTGGAATGGTCTGAATAACCATGTGAAACCATAAGTTGCTTTCCTGCTTTGTTCATTTCAAATGCATTGTGAAGCAACTGTTCCGAGTGCACTGGCATAAGCAAACCTAGCTGTGTATCCAGGGAGATGTCGAATATCTTATGTTTCGACTTAGGCGTGTAGTTTGGGTGGGGACTTCTTTGATTTTTTTAACATTTTTTCAATCAACATCTTATTTTCAAGTCCAGGCGAGAGTAAAATCACAAAAGCTCTCAAGTACCTTTAATGCATTTTTCAGACAGAATGTCAAAAATTGCTTTGTGTTCCATCAATAGTAATTCATGGCAACATGCCTAAATAATTACTATTGGCCAAATGCCAGGCTTCTGGGCCCTACATTAACAAATACTGGTACAGTTATTTTGAAAAGTATAAATTCAGTTGCAATAATAGCATGCCTCTCACGTAACTGACTCACCTCTTCCAATTAACTTCACATAATCAGAAATAACTTAGTTTTGTATTATCTCTTAAGTGGTCTCTCTGGACAGTAATTACAGTGTGTGGTTTGCATGTGCTGTATAATTTGACTTGGTTATGGGGTAGTGCACAGCAGTCTTTGAGGTTACCAGTATGCCATCAAAGCCAGTGGAATTAGGGTATGTTCTCTAGCCCATAGGGAAAGGTATAAATTGTGTCCACAATTTATAAACAAATTTATAATTTGTACACAAAACTCCCTTCTCCCTCATTCCTCAAGGATAATGCTATACATACTTGAAAATTATTTTTTACCCTTTGAAACATACTGGAATATTTTCTAGGAGAGTGCTGTTTGTCTTAGGCCAAAATAGTAACTTACTTTAATATAGATTAAATAACTGTGGGTAAAAAGAGAAGATACACCTCTACATATTTTTATCTGTTTGGCATATTTGGCAAATATGTGCCCTGAACCTCTTTGTCTTTGCAGTCTTTACCTTAGCACGTGGGTGTGGAAGCAAGTAGTCTTGCACTTACCATTTACACCAGAGAGTTTTTGACTTGTTTGGATCTTCTTTTGTGTCTGTTCCACATCTTCTTCGTGAGTGTCAGTTCACATGATGAGTCAGGTACAGAGGGGTCATTCAAGCTATAGTTTGCAGTAGCCTTGCTCCTTGCTAAGTCTTGAGTTTATTTTCTGGGAGGAGGCTGGGGAGATGGGGATGAGATGGGAACCCTATCTTATGAAAGCAAGGCAGATGTTAGCACTGTTGCTGCTTCTTAGTGTACAGTAGCTGGAGCAGAAGTGGAGAGAATCACCTTGTCCAACACTGACAGCATCATGGCCAAAGCACTGCCAGGTTCCATACTCTCTTGACCTGCAGTTGTTGCAGGCTGGAACCTGTTTAGTTTCTGGAGGCCAAAAGTAGTCATTCCATTTGTCTGACCAAAGAAGAATCAGGTATATTGATATGGCTATTTATTGATTGAAAAGTCAATTTGACTGTGAAGACTGAGGACTCTGCTTTTCTTAGGTAGTGCGTTTAGGGGATTTGTTACCAAGGAAAGCATCACTCTCTTCTTTCAGATGAAATATTGTTTATTTCAAATGCAATTCAAGCATTTTGTTAACCTTAATACATTTACAAGACCATTCTTTATGCAGAAAGAGGGAAATTCAGAAGGCTTACCTCAGCAATGCTACAATACTAACTAAGAAATAGAAATACACCTTTCCTGCTTCTGTCTCTTCAAAATTTTATGACAGCAATAGATTGGAGGGTTGTTTTACTTGACCTGATAACAGGACAGGAGTTGGTTTCACTTGCACAGAAAGGGAAAGGGTATTTCTATTCCTGTTTAAACACCTTGGAAATTTCTGTTCCTAGTGTGCCAGTGGTAGCAGACCAAAAGTATTCAGACAGAAATTCAAAATCATATAGCATATATGATGTCCTGTGTGGCAGATGGGGATAAAAACCTGTGCACTCCACTTGCAGGAATAGAGTTTCAAATATGAGAGCAGTCTTATTCACTGATTTTCTAATAGCCTGCTCTGGCAGCTATGGCAATTACACATGATATCAATTACAGATTCATATCACATTTATTTGATGTTAACTAAATTTATAATTACATAGCATCTCTTAGTAATATTGTTTACTTTTACTATAAAGTGACTGGGTCTACAGGTGGGGTTTTTTGGGTGTTATGTAGGTGGAATTAGCACATTAAATGTGTGTGGTTTGTTGCATCAAAAGGGTGCTGTAAGAGGTAGCATTCATAAATACGAAGAGTGGAAAAGTCCCTTTTTCCTAAGACTGCTTTCTTTCTCCTTTCCTTGGTGTATCCTGTGAGGAGTGCTCCTTTGAATGGAGATCTGTTTGGTATCCATGGAAAACTGAGAACAGAATAAAGCAAACCAAGGCTAGACTGGAGTAGCACACATTGTTTTCACAATGGCTCCAAGTAGCTGTGATTTGGAAGATTCAAATTGCTTCATTTAGTACTGTTTTGTGCAGTATTTTTCCTTACAAATATTCTCCATTATCTGCATTGGGGAAGGATTCCAAAATGCTGTAATAGCTAGTGAGAAAGAAAAGTTCACGGAGCCTTGAAATGGGTTCAGGACCTGAATGCATATTCTTCAAGCTGCCTAAAAATGTATGCAAAAGTTAGAGGTGACTTTTCAGGAATGCAAAACCAGGCCACAAGGTTCATGAGGAAACATCCTGTGCCTCATCCTTCATCTCCCTCAAAGGCCATGTGTTACTGCGGAGGAGGACTGCTTTAATTAAGGTTCAGTGGATGGCAACTCAAAGGTTTTCTCTTTCTCATTCTGTGACATTGGATTTGTGATGAGAGACAACTAGCGGTGTTTTTTCACTGCTTTGTCTTTTTTCCTGGTGAAAGCGACTGGTAACTGGTCACCAAATGAGTGTAACTCCATTCACCAACATTCTCTGGGCCCAGCTATCCAGATGGTTTTTAACCCTGAGAACGCTGAAGTCATTCAAGCCATGAGCAGCCAGTTTCTCCAGGAGAGTCTGTGGGAAATGCTTTTAAAGGCTTGACTAAAGTACAGGCAGGCAACATCCATAGCCCTTCCCTCATCCACTAAGTGCACAGCTTTGTCATAGACATAGACCAGGTTTGTCAATCAGGACCAACATCTCCTAAACATGCTGTCTGGGCCTGATCACCCACGGGACCTACATCTTCAGTTTTCTGTCAAGAGAGAATTTGTGAGTTGAAATACTTGAGCCAAGATTGTATCCAAATGGGTCAGTGGTCTCTGGTCCTGGACGTAGAAGTCTGCAGAAGATGGAGGAAGAGAAGATGCACAAAAATGATAAGCTGGTCTTCACGGGGCATAACATTAACAGGACTAGCTGGAAATTGGCTTTTGGTTGTTTGCTGTCAGTCCATTATCTTGATTGTTGACCACACACAGAGGCGTTTTTTTTAACGAAGATCATTAATTGCCATGTGGAAGCACTTGATTAGTACTGAGTGTAAAGGAAGGCAACTGAAATTAATGAAGTGGAGGAAGCCCATAGTTGTTTTACTAGAGGCACTGAGTGATTATGAGATGCATCTTTTAAGAAGCATTCAGATTTCACAGACACAAGGTAGACTATCATAATAAGGAAGCTTGAGAATTGCTCAGTATCAGCTGTGAGGACGGTAATAGTTCAAAGGTGTAGGGAACAGTAAGCAAAATAATCTGGTTATAAATGAACGCATGTAATACAGTTCCATAACTCCTATTGTACTGTAGCAAGCAATGTTATTTGTATATAAAAACACTTTTTCCAGGTCTTATTAAAAGGTTATCTATTGAAAATATTGAATATTTGGAATTACTCAGGCTAACAGGATGGTGGAATATCTTTAATATTTGGGTAGAGACAAAATAGTTTCAAAATCGACAGTGATTCTCTTTTTCAAGGGGACAAGACATAATCATGCTGTGTCCTTCAAGATCTCTTCTCTTTTTTTCTTGTGTAAACTGATGCTTGTCAGAATTGTACCTGTGTAGTAGCATTTCTGTATTTTACATGCATACCAATGAGTGCATTTAAACACAAATTCTGTGGATATCATAAAGTAAAGGGCCTTCTTTCCTAACAGCTTTGACTTTTCAAGTACTTGCAGGAAGCTTTGAGAAAGCATCCCTTGATTTATTGATTGATCTCTCAGGCATACAGTGTTTTGTGCAAATGAAGTGTAAAATAACCCTCACATATCCATATTTTAAAATGTGTATGCAAATAGTCATTGCTACACACTTTCCTATCAACTAAGTTTCTACTAATGCACATTTTCTGTATTTCTGTGGGGAGCTGCTGTTAATGCCAGGTTCTGTTTCAGTTTCTGAACAGTTACTTATTCACACTCTTTTTTTTTCACTTTAACTGTCCCTGAATTAGAAGCTCTGTAAAATACATGTATTGGCTGTCTCCAAGCAATGATGGTTTGAGCTTCGGCTCTCAATGTCCTTGACTCTCACTAATCAATAGAAGGCAAAACAGCTACAGCATGAGCAGCAGTACTGTAAAAGAAGACTTCTGTTGGATATTGCACTGGAAATCATGAGAGTAAGGACTCTCATTTGAGAAAGATACAATATTTTCTCCTTCAAGAGCACAAAGCTCTTGAAAAAACAAATGTTTTTTCTACTGCCTGTTTGGAAAATGAGCATGTCTTTCAGTGCATCATACTGAGAAATAAAATCAAAAGTTCAGATCAAACTAAATAAAAACAGATTAAGACATCAAATGGTCCTTGTTAGCAGTGTAGAGAACTGTTAACCTAAAATAATTTTTGGTCTCTAAAATGTTGAGTAAAAAGGTCCAGTTTTACCATCTCTTAGTTCTAACTTCTTTTACACTGAGAACAGCTTTACGAGGTCCAATACTTAAATATATATACTCTTGTTTGACCTCCATTCTCATATTGCGAACCTGTAGATTAATGAAACAAACAATTAAGTAGTTTGAGTACTGGCGGCAGTACTGACATTGATGACTCCAATTTTCTTATGCTTGTTTGGAAATCTAATACAGGTGGAAGAATCCATAAAATTACAAACTTTGTGTAGCATAAATTTAGACATTAGAGGAAGAGACAGTGATAGTGGAAATCTTTATAAGATACCAGATATTTTGAAGAAACTTTTTAGTTTTGGGTTACTGTAAATGGTTCTGAGTTTAATGATTGTGTGTTGCCTTCCTGTTTTAAGTAACTGGAGCATGTAAGAGGGTCAAAACCCTTTATCCTGATGTACAACTTCATGGGTCAGACTATTTAGTCTCTTTTGGTCCTAGTTTTCCCATTTACTAAGTAAATTCAGTTACAGGAAAATTGGATCAGAAAATGGAGACTAATGTTGAATTCAGATACAGAATTTTCTGTGAATCCCTGGCCATAAGTTGATTTGTTTGTCTTCTTGGATACTTGCTTTTATCCTTAGGTAAAAAAGTAATATTTATGCTTGTCATTAGAGCTCTTAATTATATGAATTAAAAATATGATCTTAGTACTTCATGAGGTAAAAACAATTTTTAGATTAAAGAAAAAAAAATTGTAGCAAATGTTTATGATTTTGTGTTCTGAAACAAAAGGCAGTATTGAGCCCGCTGCATGTAAAATCTGCAAAATCTTAAGAAAATATATGTATTCCTTCAGATAACTTTATCTTCTGCTGCTGTGTGTGCATTGCTCTATAAGACAAGACATTATTCTTCCTTGTGCAACAAAAATTCTGCAGAAGCTATCCAGGAGCCTCTTCTTGCTTTCCAATAAAGATTAGGTGACATTTTGTCCTACTTTTGCCACATCATTAGCCAGCACTGCTCTCAGATCCAAGAAGAAAATAAAGCTACGAATAAATTGTTTCATTTTCTTTGTTTCTTGAAACAAGAAACTGACAAATTTGATAAGATTATTTTTTTAGCCAATGCAACTTCATCTTACCTTTGCCTTCCTTCCTTCCAGACTTTCTCTATATAAATAACAGTTCATTTAAAAGAATAAAGAATTATGAAAAAGAATAAAGAGTTATTACATGCCATGTATGTTCAATTTACTCCACGCTGGAAAAAGTAGAACATACATTGATTTTCAATTCAAAATGCTTGCTTTGGATCAAGGCCACAAAAAATATTCTGAACAAACCTTATGCAAACCTTATGCAATGTTAGAATAAACCTTATGCACTTGATGAAGAAAGAAGATGGAATGAGACTTAGCATCATAGAAGGTTTTAGTTGTTCAACAGTTCTTTTTCTTGTGCCTTCCCTTGAATGACTCGGTTTAGATACATGGCCTCCAAATTTATGCAGTGCATACGTAGAGACATAATTGGCAAGTGGGACGTGACTATGTAAAACTTAAGTTTTATAGTCAGTTAAGTCATCATTATAGGAAACTTCTATTTATTCTGTCAGATTGTAGGTCAGGTAGGTAATGACCAAGAAAGTCTGACTTCAGACCTCCAGTTTATTACAGCTCATTGAAATATAGTATTTCAGATCCTGCTGAAGCAAGAAGGATTGTAGACAACCAAAATTTAGCATCTTGCTTTGTGAAAAAAGTTCAGAAGATGACCATTTTGTAACATTTTCATTCCTGAATGACTCAGGTGATGGCTTGTAGGGAACATAACCAGTGAGAAGTGTGATTGAGGTTGTTGGGACAGGTACAAATTTAGTCCATGAATGTGTGACTATCCCAAGAATGGTGATTTTCTAAATACGGCAATTAGATGTTACGATGCCGTTGAATGCTCAGTTTTCTTTTGTGTGCTGTTTGAAGATGGAAAAAAATTGGCTTCTTTACATTTAAAAAGGATCATATTTAAAGGTTCTTCTTTCAAAATCAGTACAGTAGGTTTAAAGGTAGGGGCTTTGCTATTATACTTTTCCTTTCATGCTTTCATCTCTAATGGATTGAAAGGCTAGGAACAGTTAGTTGGTGACATTTTATCCTGCTCCAAATCAGAGTAAACTCTTGAAACAATACAGAGCATCCAGTAGCTGAGATGCAAATCTGCAGAGCTCACCACATAGTCAACTGTGTGGTCTAGAAAGTAGGATTAAAAAAAAGTCATCACTGGTGGCTCAACCGGATCCTTATTAATATTATAATTCAAACTACTCTTTCTATTAAGCAGCTAGGTTTAAATTTGATGTTCCCAAAATAGTGTACTCCAGATTCTTTATGATCTTTATTTGAGGACTAACAATTAATACAGTACTGATTTCAAAGCTTTTTGAATGAAAAGTTGCTATTGGAAATAAAGTTATCATCTGGTTACATTTTAAACTACTTATTATTTTCTTTACTGTCTTGGACAAATTTGCATTTCAGAGAGACAGATACATAATGTTCCTTTAAAGGATGAATGAAATTCTGTCATTCCTTGTACAGGGAAGATGAATAGTTTTTTTTTGTCTTCCACTTTCATTTTGACATTTTTTAAATTTTTATTCTTTAGTGTACTTTCCTCTGCAAGTCTGAGTGGCAGCTTATATAACAGCAGTATACTTTTAAAACTAATATTAAATTAAGAATCCAGTGCCTCAGCAGCAACTCAAGCCAAAATAAAGCATTGCCTCAACCTGACTGACTCCATTTGAACTCTGAGAAGCCAAATGAGAAGCTGGCAGTTAGGACACTTTAGAAGAAATCATCTTCTAAATATCTATGGCCCATAATATTTTGCCTTTGTTAGCTCAATGTCTCCAAATAGTCAGAGATCCAGTGTACAAATAGAGTTCTTTTTTTTAAAGCACTTCTGTTCAGTTTCTGCATCTTTATATTTGTCCTGTTTCCTTGCTCCATTGTGCCCCTCTGACCCACTCCCTACAATTATTTTGTAGTAATATATCCTTTTCATCTTTTCATTTCTATGTACTGCTCATGGTTTCTTTCCATGTTTTAGTGATTAAAGTTAATAGACCATTGTCTTTTTTTCACCTTTTTCTTTCTTCCATATATATATATATATNGTTAATATTTTTTTTCTTTAAAAGATGTTTTATTGAGATTAAGTTTTCTCCCTTCAGTAGGACTTTCAGGACTCCCTTGTGGACTTCTTGAATCCTGTAGATTGCTCAGTCTTAGGTCTGAGTTTCTCCCATAGTGGTTATTTTAGATGCCACTGTTGACTACCAGGGTTACCAAAATACACATAAATGCAACTAAGAGTATAGAACAATAGAATCACTTCAGTTGAAAAATACCTTTAAAATCACCAAGTCCAATCACTGACCTAACGCTACCAAGACCTCCACTAAACCATCTCTCTAAGCAGCTCTGGTGGTTCACAAGAATATGTCAGCTTGCCTTCCTTAAAATAGTTTTGCCACCTTCCCCCTACCCCTGCTCCCGGGACATCATGACTTATCAGGTGGAGTTTGCTGGAGTTGTAAGCAGATCTGTTTTTGATGTGTGTTTTGCCTTTTTACTGTACATAAATATTAGTTCATTAGTTGACAACTCAAAATTCAGAGGTGACTTAAAACACAGCAAAATTATTTCACTGTGACTCCAGCAGACCAGGTAAGGAATTATCTAAAAGTCAATGCAAACAGTGCATTCCCTTGCAATGGTTTGCTCTGGTGTTAAAAGTGTGGTATAAATGTGTGTTTTTATGCAAATACACGCACGTCTTCTTTATCTTAAGTTGTCAAGACCATCTGCAATCTCCTATATTTAAGAAAGCAAGATTCCAGGAGAGGTCTGAATAACTTAGGAAATTCAAGAGGAAAGTAGCAACCATGCAGTAGACTTAATTGTAGACTACTAAAAACCCAGTGATATTTCTTCTTTTCTAACCTATAACTTCTAAACATCCTTCAGATAATTGCTTACTGTTCTGAAATGAGGATCTCTTCAACTGATAATCCATTTTTGTCAGTGAATAGCAGATCCCTTTGGGTTTTTTTGACACCTTACACAAGACCTTAACAACTGTTTCAAAGAAAAGGCATTTTGCTACATGCTTTTGGAAATGTGGAATTGCACAAAGCTAGCAAGTTCAGCTTATGTATGTGCGATTACCTACTTCCATGGTAGAAACAAACAAGAAAATGCAATGTAAATGAATTAGTCCTTACTGCTAACAGTGAAATTCAACTTCTCTTGAAACTGATAGCATTAAGTTACATTCATAGAAAGCAAATCAGGATTTGGCTCTGAATTGTTTAGATTTCTGTGAAATATGATAAGCTTTCAGTCTTCATAAACATTGAGAACTTATTAAAACAAGATTAAAAAGACCACAAAACTAGACAAAAACTACTACTGAAGTTTTTACATTTGCTGACTAATCGTACAACTCTCACATGTGCTTTTTTTCAAACGTTGTTAGAAGAAGTAATGGTGGCTGTCAACAGTGATGTACATAATAACTCAGCTGCATCAGATAACAACAGACTGGGTAAGGCAATGCTGTTCTAGGAAGTATTTGTGCCATAAAGTCAGCTAGTTGAATTCTACACAGGACCCTATGTAGCATTCTTTAAAAATTCTTAACTTTATCTGGTCAGGTAAGGTTTGGGGGGATGGGTTTTTCCTTCATCTCAGAGCAGAACACATCCCAGGTATTTTTATGTATTTCAGTGTGCCATCATATTTAGTTGTTGGTTTTTAAGTTCCTCTTGATATTTAAATACAATTAATTTCAAGATAAGATAATATTTCCCCCAGCTCCACTTTTTTCTTAAAGAGGCAGTTAATGCCATTAAGGGCAGCAGCCTGGTCAGGCAAGAAAGGATGATGTGCACAGCATTAAGGTATAAAATGAAACTCAGAGAGGATCCTAGTGGTGTACTTAGAGTAAGTCTGTGGCATAGTGGGGTAACCTTCATTTAGACAGTGTACCAAACTAAAGACAAAGAACTTGATTGTGCACGTTGGGCTGTTCACCATAAGCCTTGGCACAAGGCAGAGCACTTGGCTGAGGTTTTTCTAACCCTTACATAGTATAGTCCCTGGTAGGAGAATTCTAGACTTACTGCATTACAGCTCCTTCTGAGTATGTCGATATGTTAAAGACAAACAGATGGCATTTGTTATACATTTTTATTTAACAAATAATATCTTTAGCCACAAGATAGAGGTAATGTCATTTTCATAAATTCATGTACAGTTTTTATATGTAATTTATGTATGCTTTTAATGCTTTTTATGTATATGTGTTTGATTGTCAAGTATTCATTTGTGTTTGGTCTTTTGTATTGATTTTTCTTTGACTTTTTTTTTTTTAAGCATGATTTCTCACATTTTATTTTGTTTCTTTTAGGTTTTGTTTTATTTCATAAGATCCCACTGGATGGGTAAATGAAATAAGGAAAAGATGAGAGAGGGGCTGTTGAGCTTGTGGAATCTGTGTGCTGCACTGTAGAGTCCACTACAGTGGGAGTGGGAGTGGACAATGTTCTTGCCCAGTGAAGTGCCACCTCCCTTGGATTTCTCTTTTAAACATTGGTTATGTTTGGAGAACTATAGAAGTACATTCAAATCAGTAGCTGTTTTTCCAAGAACAGGGAAAAGCAAAGCCCTGAGGCAGCTAAAAAAACTCAAGAAAGACCAGAAATAAGCTACCACACCCTTTCCCATTGCCTTGTCCTCACTGTGTCTTCCAAAATGACATTGAAATGAAATTATATTGTTTCCTCTGTCAATTTTTTTCTGTTCAAACTTAACTGGAAAGATGTTGTTTTTATAAATAATATTTATCAAAGGTGAACTGCAAAGCTGCTTTTATTTTGCTGAATTAATGCCTCTGCAAAATTTCTACAATGCTTAGTTTGAGTGAGTGTGCAAGCTCACTGATTTCAGTGGGAATGCTCACATCCTTAAAGTTAAGTTTTTGTATATTTGCAGGATATGGTCTTAACTCCTGAAGCAGTAAATTGCAGAGCTGGCCCTGCAAATCTTATTATGTATGTAGTTCCACTGACTTTACCATGAAGATGGGGAGTCAAAGCTATATACAGAAAGGTGGCAATACTGTTTGGTGTGTTTGGGTATTGAACCAGTGCCATCAGCTGGACATTCAGTTAGGTTGTGCTTGTCCCTAAATTTGAATAAGGATACAAATCAGAATGCTGATTCTGAGCCAAGACCAAGAATAACAGCAGTATGTGGCTGGTCCTTCAGATGTGGACTTAGAAACTTGTTTAACTGTCCACATTTAACTGCGAAGTGTGCTTTGGAATGTGCTTCACTGTACTTCAGAGAGGAGTCTACAGGAGCAAGTAAAGCTAAATGAAGGCATGAGCATATTTCAAGAGCAGGGCTGCATTTAGATATAGTACTAGAAATTAATTTTCATTTGATTTCCGTATCAAATCCTGAGGGTCTACTTTGATCTTTTCAGTTTAGGGAATTGTTAGAAGAATGAAGTTTCAAGTTTGGTTTTTTTTTTAACTGAGCTAACTACAAAGACTAGTAGTGAAAGACTGAGCTAGAGGCTTACGTTTCTGTGTACTCTGGTTAAGTTTTTGAGATACAATTTGAATTTAATTCCTTAAAATTATGTTTAGTGAAAAAGAAGAGATGGTATTATTTTGTCCCTAATATATTTGCTTTTTGCTGTTACATGTTTTTAATTTCAGCCATTTCACTTTTCCATTGCCTTTTCTTTTACTGCAGTCTTTTAAGGCCATACACCATCCCTCCCTTTCTAGAGTAATGTTTTGACTATTTCATTCTGTATTTACTTACGTTTTGCCTTCTAAGACTCACAATCCTTAAGCTTATTTCTTGTGTTTTCTTGAGGCTCTTGCATCCAAGTTCTTTATTCTTGCTGTGCTCAAGATTCAGAAATGTCCTTATTAGTCAAGAATCATGTCCACATTTGCATTCTTGTAGGCCTATGTAGGGAGATATTTCCTTTCCCTTTCCACTAGTTAGGGAAGGGGAGGTGCAATTGCTAAAAATCTGTCCCAAAGATGTATTCTGCTCCCCACATTAAAGAAGAGGACAGAGCTGGAACTCTACTGATGACCTAGGAATCGTGTTGTCTTTGTCACCCTGCACATACTGTGGTGATTTGGGGAGGGATGGCAGCAATTAAAGATATCCATCATAGTTCCTGTTTGAAGTTAGATGTCATCAAGTGCTCTGCTGTTCCTGAGAAAGGGTATTAGAAATGTCTGCCTTTTTTCCTCCCTAAGTCTGTGTGGACATGGTCTTATTTTCCAGAGATCTTAACTTTCTCTTCTGCATACTGGTTTGCTTTTAGCTTTCTTTTAATTATTTTCTTCTCAGACTTCTTGCTTATCCATGAATCTGTCCTCCTGCTGAAGTAATATCTGATGTCATAGAGCTGATTCTAAATCAGTAGACGATCATCTAGCGGCAATGTTTGAACTAAAGTCAGTGGACTTACATCAAACACATGTTGGATCATGAGCAGTGCTTGACCCAGTAGCCCAAATTCCAGTTTGAAGTTTTGCTGGGACAAAGTTATGTGTTTGCAATTTATTGCCAAATTAATGAGGTGAGAATCTGAACAATTTTATTTTGGCAGGGGAAAAGCAAACTTGCGAAGTTGGAATTTGGCAGTTGACTTTTGAAATATTTAATTTTAAAAGATAGTTCTTTCTGATTCATAATATTTATATGCATAAATATGCACAGTTATTGACTGGGGATTTTACATAATTTTTTTGTAATTTATTTTATAGCACTTTGCAGTTCATCTTTATTGGATAGGGGTAGGCTTGACCTTCAAATGTTTCAGAATGTACTGACACAGTATTTTGGATTTTATGTAATCATGGAGGTAACTTTAATAAACAACAACTGATCTATGCACCACTGAAATATATATATATATATTTTTATATCTGTATTGTAGAATATCCTTCTTACATATTTTGTACTACATTATGTTAGACACTCAGTACATTATTACTTGATGCAGATATTCACAGAACATTATGGATTACAGCACGTGATTTGTTACTAATAATGTCTTAGCACAGATGTTTAATGCCTGATGGAAAAAGACTACATGTTCCTAAAATGGTTTCTTTTCAGTATGTGGACAGAGACTCTTAAAGCTAAGGGAGCTAAACTTTTAACAGGGAAATTATGATACTCACTAGCTTCTGTCTTTCAGCTTGATTGTAAGTGACATTGCTTGTAACTGTAGAGATTCTGATCTGCCCAAATGGTGTTGGTTTACAAAGGGCTCACTTAATTAAAAATTCTTGACCTCCTTAAAATAAAGTGAGACTGAAACTGAAAATAATACAAGAACCATTAATGGTAAAAGTTGATGAACATCCAGGATTTGACATTAGAAAGCTTTTATATTGTTTTACTGAGCAATAAAAAAGACTATGAAATGTCTAAAGGCAGAGTTGCTATTTTTTTTCACTGTGCCAGACATGAAACTATAATAAAAGCATATTTCTAAGGTTCTGCTAGAAGGGATGTATTTGTGCTAGATTTTATTTTAGATAGACATTTAATATGCTCAGAGACATGTTGAGATAAGCTGCTGAGCAGTGTGATGGGCAGATTAGTTGAAGGCCTGGTGAGGAAGCACTCCTGGAGGTGGTTTGGTGTGAGGCAAGTCATGTCAGTGAAATAAACCTGTTTCTGTTGAATGTGGTGGAGGTTTGACCAGTGTCCAGGTCTATGTTGCAAAGAAGTGCATTGTTCCCAGGCAGAGGTCAGAGCTGTGCTTGCTGCAGCTGCCTGTCATGAAAAATGAGGTGGGAGCAGTTGCAAAATGTCTGTTCGTGAAGAAAGCTGTCTAGGGACCACTTCTTTTTAAATGGGAGTCCTGGAAGCTCACAGCCAGGGCAAACTGAGGCTGCTATGAGACATTTTCATGGCAATATGTGCCTTGAGTATCCTAACCTGTGAAAGGCAGTCTTCATCCTTTCAGCTGCCTTTGTCTACCAGCTGGATCTCTCCCAGACAGCAGTGAAGAAAAACATGCATTGCAGTGGGAGCAAGATCAAGATCCTTGGCAACAGCAGACAGTGCCAAGAAAACCTGTGGACAGCTAGTTGAAAAGCATTTTACTTCAAATAGTTCTTGTGGGGATTGCTTTTTCATTTTTGACTGTAGGCAGAAGCACTAAAAATCAATGTTTTCCTAAGAAAGCCAGTTCCTAAGCCTGTTTTTTCAAAAGTTTTAAAACATATGGAATTTTGTCATATGAAAATGACCAGTACACTTACAAGTGGCTCTTTAAACAGCAGCCTTCATACAAACTTTGTCAATCCCTTTACCCAGCTGTTAAGTTGGGTAACCATGTTAAGTTCTCAATTAATTATCACCATGATGACCATCAATTCATTTGCATATATTTTAATGGTTAAAATCTTGCAAATGGTTTGTAAAGTTGAAAGATATTATCCAACATATAAAAATCATCCTTTCTGAGCTTAATTTAATTCAGCCATATTTTCCCAGCTAGTAACTATTATTAATAATAATAATTATTAATAATAATATTTTGTTATTTGAAATATTTCAAAAGTTATTAGTGGACTGTGCAGCTAAGTATTTTGTTCATGTTTATTTCAAAAGAAAACCCCAAAAGCTTATGTAGAGGCTTTTGATATTTTTTTTGTCCCCATCACTCTCTCTCATTCTTATCTTCCTTCCAATTTTTGGTGGTTCTGTTTTCTGTTGTTCGGAGAGCTCAATATCCTACTTTGTGAGTGGTCGTAAGCTCTCCTCTTCTTCAGGCACAAATGTGCAAGGTCTTGGAATATCCTTTGAAGGACTTTGCCATCATTATATGATGGTGTAAAGTGTTTCAGGTTATAGTGTAGGTCCATGTTGTGCAAGATTTTCATCATCTGATCTCCAGAGCAAGAGGTTGTGGGTGGTTGGAAGTGTTGAATACAAATGCAACATCATAGGGTGCACAGAGAATGCTGGTACGGTGTATTTCATCTGTCACAGCCTGTTTCATTGTTCCACTTCCATAGTTTGTGTATCCCCAAACTTTTGAAGCTGGCTTCCATTTGCTCTGTTTTTCTTTTGTTCATACAAATTAAATCTGTTCTAAAGATAGGAAATGATGCATTGATTGGAAATAAATGTATCTGTTCAGCTTCAGAAGCATGTATGTGACTGAACTTGCAGGACATGGTACTGTCTTTTAATCAGTCTCGAGATTAACTGGTTGACTTACTTTCATCAAAAAAAGCACAATAGATTGGAAGAACTCACACTGGAGTGTGTATTGTTTTGGTATGGACATGCTATATCCTTCTAATTTTAATACCAGCCTTCCATGACTAGCTATATTTTTGCAGCTGCAAGGAGTGTGTTGGATAAGCATGTGTCCTGGCCTGGAGCAGAGTTGTAGGCAGCATGGAGCCAAACTGCTTTCATTTTGAAGAGGGCCATTTCCCCACAGTCTCTAGAGACAGCAAGTCACAGCAGGGTTGCTGAGCAGATTACTTCTTAGTATAGGAGGAGACTTGTCTCCTTGCATATACATTTTTACTGTTACTTTGCTCCTCAGCTGGAATGAACAACCAGATAAAATTTCAGGGAACTTTTGATGTTCAAGCAAGTAAAGGGTAAAGTCATGGCTTTCTTATGATAGCTTTGTTTTTCCTTTAATGTAAGCAGAGCAGGGCTTCCTTGTCAGGCATGTCCACCAAACAGAAAAGAAATCCTGATTTTTTTCCTTGAGAGTTTTTTTTAACACATCTATTTCATTGGTATTACTGACTTGATTAGTGTGTGAACATAGTTGGGGCTGCCACACCGCTGCACAAACCTAAGAAAGAGTTTTTAACAAATACACTTCAAAAATCTTTCACTGCCATTCATAGTTCCCTGTTCCTGTTTTTTATATTTCAGGCACCACTTAAAAACAGGAAGAGTCATTCAGTTGATATCAAAGTACAGAACTTTAATATTCTTTCCTAAAATACTTTTTTCACAAATGGAAATAAGTAATGTTCTAAATTGTAGCATAAAATGGCCTTCTACCATAGCATCACATCATGGAAATCAAGTAGCAGGACAAGGGCAATGGGCACAAACAGATGCATAGGAAGTTCCACCTGAACAAAAGGAATAATTTTTTGCTGTGCAGGTGACCAAGCACTGGCACAGATTATCCAGAGAGGTTTTGGAGTCTCCCTCTCTGGAGATACTCAAGAACCCTCTGGACACAGTCCTGTGCCATGTGCTCTGGGATGAGCTGGCTTGAGCAGGGAGGTTGGACCAGAGGACCCACTGTGGTCCCTTTCAACCTGACCCATTCTGTGATTCTGTGGTATAAAATTACTTGCTGTCATCAGCAACCTGTGAGTCTTTTCTCCCTCTCTTCCCTCTAATTCTTGGTGTTGAAACTGTTTCATATTTCTTGCAAGTAGCAGACAACCACTATTTTTGTTCCCAAATGCTACCATTACAGTTTGACTATCTATAAAAAGTGTATTAGATGAACTTACTTTTAACAGACGAATAAAGTTCTGTAATTTCATATAATTGTGTCTTGCACTACCTGTAAATTGATCACATCTTGTATTTCATTAGTAATACTGCAGTGCATTAAAAATATGTCAATCTTTGAGTTCCTTCCTGTTACCTGTTGTTATAAAAATATTATTGTTGTCTTTGTGTTCTGATAAAAAGTGAAGTTCATCTCCTTAATTATATTTTTATAGCATCATTAATGGTGTTTCTATTTATAAAGCACCCTCCCCCAACTGTTTGCAGTAGTTTTATTTCTATTTAACTTAATTTAATTTAAATGTCTGTATCTTTAACACGTACATTCAATCAAATGTGTGTGTATTCAGGTCTGCAATAATTACATGTTCAGCTGTTGCCTATCAGACACAAAGTTTTATGTGTCATGCCATACCTCATCTACTCAGAACTTAACACAAAAAAAAGTTGTTTGCTTAAATACTCAAGTACGATGTGGTGATTTTCCAAACTATTTTGAGGAAACATCAGTGCTGGGATTTGAAGGACATGTTTTGCTTTGGGACTTCTGTTTGCTGGCCCAGAGTATCTGGATTTCGTGACAGATTTAATGAAACAGAATACAAAAGAATGCTGAAATGGTTCTATCACACATTATATCCCAAGATTTTTATCTTTTTTGCATTTCACTAGGGCATGTAATATTTTCTCATTAATATGATTGCTGTATTTGGACTACAGCAGATCACATGTTCATTTTCTTGCTTCTGAAATATTTTGTCATGTTTTTCTCCTCTGGGATCTTAACAGATCTCTGAGTGTTGTACCAAGCTTGCTTTGCATAGCCATAGGCAAATCTGAAATTTTTCACCTATTTGAAAAATTGTGATGTTATGCAGTGTACTTTACAGATACTTTTTTTATCGTCATCCATGTAAAATATTCTTTTGGAACTAATTTGATGTATCCTCAGTATCTAGAAGAAACAGCCTCAATATAAAGGCCAGTTCATTTTCTAGGAGGAGCTTTCAATAAGACAGCTATTAAAGGTAAAATCTAATGTTGATTAAGCTGGTAGATACAATTACTTTTCAGAAAGTATTCAAATAATTCTCTAAAATTCAAACAATTCTCTAAAATTCCAAGTAGAAGAACGTGCTGAGATTGTGGTGTGTTTGATATTTTTTTTGTGTAGTAACAAGCTTGCCATTGAAAGACTGTAATAGAAGGTTTTCAGAGTCAGTAGACCAAGAAGTTATTATCTAGAGAGAAGAATCAAAAATTAAGCTGAATAAAAGCAAAAGTGAAAATAGCAATTTACACTGCCTCGGAAATTAGGAAGTCAATACTGTAAGAAGTAAAAATGTCTCGATAATCCAAATTAGTGTGAAACTGCAAACAAGGGTATATTTTTAATGACCATGAATTTTAGCTTAAAAGTATTGTTGTAGAAGTCTAGAGTTTATTCTTTTAAATGAGAACAAAAGATAAAGCATGTGCTGGATTTTTATCTTGAGATATTGTAATTTCCATATACTTTTGATCATTAAAGTACTTCAAGAATAAAAAGTTAATATCATAGGTTAGTTTATAATTTTGTTACTCTTTTTAAACTAAAACAAATTCAAAGATGACTTTTCAGCTTGAGTAATTGATGTTTCTTCCTGTATTATGTTAGTAATCAGGTTCTAAAGCAAAACTACAGAACATGTAATAAGCAATTCTTTATATCTTGCAGTTTCAAGAGAAGGTTGCAAAATGTCACAAAATACTTTTTAATGATATATATATATTGTCCTCTAATTAAACTGAAAGAACTTTTGACAATGTGTTTTTACCAACTCAAAGCAAATACGCTCTGCAGTTTTCAAAAATAAATGTGAGTAAAGATAATAGAAAGGTGTATTTGAAAGGCAAATGAAAAAGTATTTGAAGTTCTTGCTCTGGTAATTTAAAAATCTAATTTAAAGACTATTTGTTTTATTTATGCTTTTCTACTGCAGTTTTCAAATTCATACTTTATTCACATTATGCCATTTTCTGATGGCATATTGTGTCTTCAGATCTATTTCCGTAATAGATTGTGACAGTAATCAGTAAAATCCCAAACAGTGTCTCATGATAAGTTAGAATATGAATATGGCAGTGCCTTTTATACCTGCATGTACTCTTGCCATTTAGAAGTGCTGTGCTATTTGCATGTTCAAAAGGAGGGAAGTATTTTAACTGGCTGATCTAGCCACAACACCTTCCCAAGATAGCTGATGTGCAGAACAAAAATATGCAAGTGTATGCTGGGAACCACACACTGATGATGGTATGGCCTAGGGGAGGGAGGGATGCACCACCACAACCACCAACTGCAGTTCCTTAGTAACTTCTTGTAGCTCATGGTGGATACTGCAAGTCAGAGAGCAGAAGGGGATGAAGCTCCAGATGGGCAATTGGCTGTGAAGTTTCTTGATGACTAGTTTGTTCCACTGAAGAGTCACCATGCTTTCCCCTTGAAGGGTTTTAGCAAAATTTCAGTGTCTACAACACTGAAGTATATGATGCCTCAGGAATGGATGTGTCATCCGTGCCTCAGGGAACAATATCCAAGAAGTCATTTAGTTTTATATAAACTTTTGTCTGAGGGCTGGGTAAGGTTTCTTTCCTTTTTTTTTTTAACCTGTGCTGAGTATTTATGATGTATTTACTCCAGGAGACATAGCAGCATATGCCCTGCTGCCTAAATCATGATCTCCCTTTCTTTTTCTAAGGATGCCTGCTATGCAATCAATTTTAATGTTTCCTTATGAGAGCTAGCACGATGCCGAGGTCAGAGCTTATAAATTAGCTCACACTTTCCATCCCCAGATATCTCAGGGAGAAGGTCAATAGGGCCAGCCATATCAGAGATTTCTAGTACACTTTGTTCTATGTAATCATTGCACGGTCATAAAAAATTGCTCCACTTATGTTAGATGTCTTAAAAAGTCTGGGAAGAATCTGAGGACTCTATGTACCTGTAGAGATTAACTATCATAATTAGAACAAAATGTGAAATCATAGTAAGTCTATGCTTTTTAGAAGAAAACATTTATGTAATCGTCTCATTTTCATTCAAATTCAAAGCTCTGTATGTTGCTGTAAATACAAGACAGAAGTCAAAATTATGAAAGAATATCAGTGTTGGCTTCCTCCTGGTAAGGTCTGGTCATTGACTTTTCCCATTAATGTCAGGGATTAGATAATCTAGGAAGTCAGTTTCTGTCTTAGTTTTATGTTCTATGAACCAAAAGTAATTTTTGGTAATCTGAGATACTACCTGCATGTTGTAGTGTAACTGTCTGCCTGGCATGTGAAGGCTGTCTTTTGGGTTCCAAGTAGCCCATTGATAGATATCTTAGTCTCTGATAGCATTTGTGAAGGCTTCTGCATGCAACTGTGTTATTACTAGTTGTTTAAGTGTATAATTTTTAAATACATTAAATGTTTTTAAAATACAACTCAAGTATCAACTCTGCATTTGTTTGCTTATGAGAGTATGAATCAAAGCCAGGTAAGTTGACTGTGATTTGCCTGAGCATTTCCTTTCTCCAGGAATTTGAGGTACAATTTTTGAAGAGGAACATGCTAAGACCAGCCTTCTACTTTCTGTGTGGTATAGCAAGACCTTTCCCCATATGTTGGCATTGTTTTTCCCTTGGGAGTTGGCATAGGCTCTTTCCAGGTAAAGAATCACACTTCATCAGACTTTATCAATGTCTCAAAAAAAGTGTGAAGAGCCACATGCCTTTTTAAGAGGAAGACAAAGATTCATCATCATGCTTTTTCTTTCTGGTGAAGATGCCAAATTTCCATTGCTTGCTGCAGCTTCACACTTTGGTCAAATCCAAGTGTATATAAAACCTTGTTGGCTGTTGAACTCAGCTACGCTGGTATCCAGGTAAAGTTGTTACCTGTCATTAGGAGGTGGTGGTATGGCCTCTGGAATCAATTGTTCCTAACTGCAAAGCTCTAATATTTTTTGCTCCTGGGTTCTGGTCTGAACCTGGTGAGAGCAGCTGTAACCACTAGAGATAGGTAGATGGCCCACATGGTATTAGTTTGATCAGTGATTGCCAGGGGACAGCTACTCATGCCAGGAAAGGGCAACCTTTGGCAGAGAAAGATGACAGGTTGAAGATTGATGGCAGAGAGACTGAGTTGCCCTGTGATCAATCAAATCACAAAGAGTTTTATTGTCTCTAAGAGAGGAGTGGAAATTTTGAAAACCTCCTTTTTCCCATGTAGAAACAAGCAGGTTTTGCTTCAGGTGCCATCAATCAGACTACTATGAAATTTATTTGTTTAATACAGAGTATAAATGTGAGTTTAACTGTGCATTCATGTGGTTTTCTACCTGCATGTTACAGGTCGTACAGGGTCTGTGCCAATATTTGTCCGGATACCAGAGCCTTGGCTCTGACCCTGGAGAGACCACAGCAATGTATTCCACTATGATACAAATCAGAGATGTTTATTCATCTGAGATTTTTGTCATCGCTGCAGCTATGAATGGGAGAAGTAGTGCTTGTGTCTGTGGTCATACCTGACATCACATCTTGCTCTTACTCAAGTTATGTTATCTGTTTCAGGATTCTAGGGAGGCCTGCTAGAGTACCACATTAAATTGTCTGTTAGTAATGTGCAACTGCTTTCTCCAGCATCCATGAAACGTTTTGTCATTGCTGCTTACTCATCACAATTACAGAGCTTTTGCAGCCCAATTCGCCCATGTCTTTCCTTGCATGTCATTTCTGTTTATACCATGTAGCTTTATAATATTAACAGATCTGTCTGTCCAGCAGTGAATGTATTTGCATGGGATGCTAAACCACAAGGTACGCAAAATCAGTAGGGACTGAGAAAAGTATGAGTCAGATCCTTTAACCAGTCACATCAGCTAAAAGACTAACATTTGTGAGTACTACTACTCCCTACTATTTAGGAATGGTAAATTTTAAAGTTTGAAATGCATTGTCTGTTATCATTTGAATGAGTAAACATCCATTTTAGCTCCTGCCAAACATTTAACATAAAAAGGAAATACCAGCCAATTGAATTTTAATTCCAAAACTATGAAGTGTTTGTGCTGTTCAATCCATAATAGCCAGATTTCACCTAAGATCTGTACTTGCCTATAGTTTATTTTTTTTCTACAAAATTATCTTTTAGGAGATTATGTAGGTGTAAAATAGTGCTATATATCGCAGTTTTAGTCACATGTTACTAACACGGTAGATAAAGTAACTATTTTTTTACTACTAGTATTGAATTAATTTATGTGTGTTACGTACTTGGAAACTTGCCTTAGAACCCAGAGTTTAGTTTGACAGGGCTGTCTTATTTTAAATTCAGGACTCCAGTGTTTCTATGCTGGTAAATGAATCTCTTGATCTCTGTTTTGCAAGGGATGGTGGTCTCTGGACACACACTTTTTAAATAAGAATTTTAAGAAATATCCTTAACTGTGAATATTGGGTATTTTTTCAGCAATAATTGTTTGATGATCTGAAACTAAATTGATCCTAGATGGCATTGCTAGTGAGACAAAGGGTCAGAAACTTGTTGCAATCATACTTTTAAAATAGAGGTTTCATTTTAAAAAATAACCATTAATGACATGTTTTCTCATAAAAATTTAAATGAGTAGCTCAGGACTTTTTCCTTCATATGTGCAGACTGGTCAGATAATTTAGCTGTTTAAGGTTGTCATACCTTTGTTCCTTGGGTACTGCTGCTACATCATGAAAACATGGAGAAATTGATTGGTAAACTAAGAAAAGTTGTTACTCTTTTAACAAACCAAATTCTAATGCCTCTCGAAACTACTGGCAAACAAAATAGTCCCAAATACTCAGTTGACAAACCACATACTTTCTAAAAAGGAGATTCTGTATCCATTTAAGTTGGTATGACCCAGTGGAGGCCAGCAAAACCTGAGAACCCCAAGAAAGTGCAGCATCCCCTCCCTGCAGAGCCGGAAGCCCACCTGGAGGACAGTGGTCCACCTGCCCCCAGCAGGAGCTCAGTGAAGCTGTTATGTGCCATCTACCTTCAGAGTTGTTTTATCTCTGTGGCACGGAGCCCATCTTAAAGCCTCCCGAAGTGGCATATGCCCAGGTATGCTCCAGGTGCTGGAATGGCATGGATACTGTGGATGGCTTCAGTATCTTTTTGTAATGATGAGCTTGCTGCACTCCACCCAGCTAATGTTGTTTGCTAGGGATATATAGACTTGTTGCTTTGCCATTTCCTGCCTCTTTTTGGGCCTTACAGAGGAGTAGGGAAGGGATATACTGCAGGAGGGATTAATCCTGGCTTCCAGCTCACCATTTAGCACCCTTCAGCAAGATGGCTTGTCTGCCTTGCATTTTTCTCTTCCCCGCAAGCACACGACTGCATGACTGAAAGGTGAAAGACCAGTATCTTGCTAATTTTAACAGTCCCAGAAGCATCATAATGAAAATCTAGCTCTATAGCTTTTACATGTCTGGTAGCATGCAGCAAATCACACTGTCTTTAATCCCCTCCCTGGCAGAACTCCCACTGATTTCAGTGGGAGTTTTGTCTGAGCATGACCAGAGTTGGAATTTCAGGTTTTGGTCCTACATTAATTTTTTAGCTACAAACAGAAATGGATATTATAGATTTTCAGTTAAACACTAGGAAGACATAAAACTGACATTCTCTATAATATAGTAGTACAAATATGGGTAATTACCTTTTTGGAATTGTCTCGTGGGAATAATACAGATGAATTACTTTAACCCATTCCTAACATAATTCATATTCAGCCATATATTATAGATGCTATCTTTTAGTGACATAACTAAGTGCCACAACTAAGTGCCACAGCAGGAGAAGACTACATTTGCCAAAAAGGCTGTCATCATTCTTAATAAAAAGACAGCAGTCCTAATTCCACTGTCATTCATAGGAATTTTAAACCACTGTCAATATAATAACTTATTCCTGATTGATATTAAGGGGACAGGAATTAAAGTCTTGGTATTGCTATTCCACTTTATCTGTTCAAAGGATTTCATGCTTTGTGTTTGGTTTGACTCTTTCACCCCATTCTGATTTCTTTACATTTGTGATGAACTAGCTAGTTGGAGTTTAGCACACTGTATTAGATTTTAAAAGGAAAAAAAAAGGGAAAACCTTATCTCCAAAGAGAAGTAAGGTGTGGAAAAATCTTTGTGGGAAAATGAATTCTGTGTAAAGACTCTGAAAATTAAGAACTTGGAGTTTACTAAAATTATGGTATAAATGTGGCAATAGATAGATAGATAGATAGATAGATAGATAGATAGATAGATAGAGTGAGTATACTTCTCTGATGACTCCAGAGAATGAAATAGCAATTATGCTCCTGCACTGAAGTCCAATTCTTGGTTATCTAGTGCTGCTGTGGTTGAATTGATTGTGGGTGTTTTTCCAACACGTCTGTGTTTTGCCCTTTGAGACCTTTTTGTGTGTGACCATTGTAGATGCCAATTTTTAATCTAGTCCAGTGCAATAGAGGACTGTGGGTGCACATGGTTTGGGCTTTCAGTTTTGTTTTTTCATATTGATCTCTAAAGGCAAGAAGATGATTTTTGCTCATCAGTTCAGAGATACATTAGTCAGGAATATAAGGTCATCTACTTCAATTCATGCCAATATTCTACATGTGTTCGTTAGATTTTGTGTGGAATTGCAAAACTATTTCCTTCTGCTTTATAGTACTTGCTTTTAATGGTGGTCAGGAAAAAGGCTGTGCTTTAGCAGTTCCTTTTTAAGAGTATTTGATTTTCATGCAAATCTGTTCTGATAAAGCTGTTGCTAAGAAACAGCCATGACTGAATTTTTGATAAAAGAGGAAACTAGACTGAAAATAAATTAATGTCATCCTAAAATACTTGGATTTAACAAGTACTAATGCTGTTTAATCCTAATGTAAAAATGACAACATCACAGGATGCCATGTTGTTGTAGGAAAAAGTGAGGATAGATGAGACAGGTGGTCAGTTAAGTGTGATAGGTGAAACTCTTTATAAAGGAGGAATTGAGTAAGTAAGCAGAAGAGACCCATCAGAAAAATGTTATATATAAAATACTCAGAAGAAGTTGCTGAAGAATTAATTTATAAAAATATTATGTTCCACATCCTGGATGAAGAGAAACTGCATTGTTCAGAGCCCTGAAGAATGGAAGTTGAGATGCTTTCAGTATTTTAGCAAAACCCTGTTGTTTTCTCCTGATCAGTTTCACAATTATGCATCCATTTCCAAATGCTATAGCAAAACCGCCAGAGTTTTCAAGGTGGTCACTTTTGGGATGGCTGATCTAGATGCTATGTTGCAAATACGTTTCAGTATGTGGCATTTTCCTGCTTCCCACAGCAGCAATTTCAAGGAAAGCTGGCAGGAGAGAGGTGACAGGAGGAATCTCTAGCAGATGAGGCATCATGTGGCAGGGAGGAGGAGGTATCTGTAAATGGCAGTAGAGGTTTACCATACAGAGGCAATACAGTCAGTTTGTGCAGCTAATCCTATAGCTTGTGAGTGATGCTGCTGGAACAGAAATTTGACATGTTTCCTTTCTATATATGACTGTCATTTGCTCCACTGTAGTAATTTTTAGATCTACATTTGAAAAGAATTTTGAGTATGTAAAGCTTCACTGCCTTAGGAATTGTGCTTTGGGAAAGAAGGGTGTTGGAGGGCAATTCTGCATCTTTGATCTGAAGATGTTTCAGCTGGAATATGCCTCCAAACAGCCTGTTACACTTCCTAGCACCTCCAAAGTTGAACTGGTCTTAAAACAGAGTCCAAAAGATCTTATCAACCATAATCCAAAAATGTATAACAACGAAAAATGACTGCTTTTCTTTTCCTTATGATTTCTTAGAGGTGCACAGAAGAAGTGCTAGAGTGGGTCTGCTGGTAAGACTATCCCAAATACTTCACCTAGATATCATGAGTATTTTTCATGACACGTGACTTCTGAGCACCAAAAAACTTCACAGAAGAAGATTCTTGCCAGTCTCTTGGTGGCCAGCAAGGTTTTCTGAGCGTGGCATCTGATCTGTTTAAAGGCCTGGGATATGTGTGTTGCTGAGTGCTTTGGGGACAGGTTCTGTAGAGAAGTGGCTGCTGTTGCACAGACACAAAAGGAGTCAGTTTCACTGTTGCTAAATAATCTAAAATAAATTAGAATAAAACATCAGGGATTAATGTTCAGGATGGAATGTTGGCTCTGTCTTGTTTTGTGCTCTCTGAGGGCTAGTTTGGGCAGCTTGTCTTCTGTGCCCAAGTCCTCTGCCCTTCCAGCAGCCCTCTTCCAAAGGCCAGTTACTAGCTTTGCAATACATGCAAAACTGGGGCCATCAGCACCCAAAGACTGTTTCACCTGTGAAAGCAAACTTCTTGACAAGAAATAGATGGGAGTGTGTTAGTTCACCACCTTCTCCTGCCCTTCTCTCCACGTGTAGGTAGGCCTTTGTATTTCATTTTCAAAACCTGTTTTCCAGGATGAGAAGTGTTTGGAGATGAAAAGGAATCAGTCCATGTCAGTGCAAGTTCAAAACAGCTCTAGTTGGGCTGTAAGATTATCTCAGTGAGAGCTTAATGAAGAGCAAAAGCGGATTTCTGCAGATGTTGTTTACAATTTGAGCATGATGTTTGGGTTGATTTAGTTTTGCTTCTTTGTAGCTTGTCAGGTTTAAGGTTAGCTAATGGGGCTGTAAATCAAAAAGTATTTGGAAGCTGTTATGCTAGAATGCTTTTTGAGAACAAATTCAGAGGTGTATTTCACTGTAGTTTTGATTTCATAACCTGTGCAAATCTTGGGAGCCTGTAATAGTCTTGCACTAGCAGAAAAAAGCAATTATACAAGATTTTGTGTTACTATGTCATGTAATTAACACTTCCACTAATGAAAGCTTTTCAGAAGCAATAGAGGGAAATAGCTTAGTGAAATAAATTGTATGTAAATAATGCCATTAAACAATGTGTATTCTAGTAGAATAACCCACTGTGTAGTAGAGCACTGGTGTTCTTTTCACCCAACTAAACCTATCTTTATTCTGCAGGCTGGAAAATGATCTGCTAATGTATGGAAATACACATATTTCACTGAACTGTGATATGTATTTGTTGAACTCTGGGCTTCCTTTGGTTCTGAATAGACATAAATCAACATTTGAAGACCTAAGGTGTTTCCTATAAGACCATTCATGGTCTATCTTTTTGTCACTATGGAAGGTTACGAATGAAAAAACACCTGGGAGATTCTTCCTTATCCTGAATCTGTATTGACTATACCTGTACTTTTCCAAGACACATTTTTTTCTCATGTGGCTTCAAGAACTCCAGAAGTGGAGATTTCTGAGTCTTCTATGAGCAATTCCAGTGCTCATGGAAGCAAGACCTATTCCAGAGTTCCTGAGGATCTACTCCCAGGGATCTATTCCAAAGTTTTCACCTTAGTCTTTCTTAATGCACTTCTATCATGGAACTTTTTGTTCCTGTTAGGCAAAGGCATGCAGTAAAAATTGTAACCATGCATTGGAAGGCTGTCCTTGTGTACTTCCTCAGACTTTGGTTTAAGATAAAAGAAATCCCCATTCTTCCATTTTTCATCAGGTCTCTGAATCCTTCTAGATTTTTCCATGTTGTATTTTCATTTGATATGCTTGAATGGAAGAGGTATGTAGACAGTATCTCTCTGCTTCAAGGATATAATCATTGAGATTTAAAAAAAATTAGATAGTGTCATTAGCAATGCATTTTTTTGTTTCCTTAAAAAAACCTGCACAATCAAATACAAGTTCAAAATCAGGGAACTTTTCTCCACAATCTAGCATATCTGCCTTATCATTTAACTGTGTAGAACTACACAGAATTAGGAAAATTATTCAAGTTCGCTACTTCAAATAGGTAAAGACTGACAGCCAAAGTAGCATGGGGAAAAATTTATTGTTTCTGTACACTTGGTATTTATCTTCTAGACAACAGAGGGCCTCATTCCTGGTCTTGGGAATGGGAATGCTAACACCTAAATTATTTATGAGAAATCTGTAAGGAAGGAGTTTTTAATTAAATAGTGCTTAAATGAAATGAAAGGCAACAAGGATTTAATTTCAGGTGATTTTTTTTTCTGCTTGATGCCAACAAGTACATTCCAGTTGATACTTTTTATTATTTGTGGTGATTTTTCACTGTACTATTTTTGAAGGTGTAATTTCACCCATGTTTCCAAGATATCCAAACCTGCAGGTGACTATAATGAGTAGTGCTGATGATCTATATTAGAAAATTAGAAATCACTTTTCCTACATTCTTTCACATTTTCTGCTGCCTTGTTTCTTTAATTCTGTGGCTCATGCATTAATATTGATTAATATGCTACATCCCAGCTAGATTTTTTTCTTAGGCCTGTGTTTCATTTGACTACCATTTGATTATGAGAGGCCATAAATTCCTGATGTTTCATGGTAGGCACATCATCTTAGCTGCAGATACTGCAAATGTGTCCACGAAGCAATGGAGAGCTGTACAGCCACCGTTCATCCTATGTCTGAGGAGGGTTATGAGTCCCAAAGGGTTCCATGGTTTGACAGCTGGGACTGCCCATTCCTCCCAGCTTCTGCTCCTGACTTGGACAGAGATCCCACCTTCAGTGCTGGTTATTCGGTGCCAAAGTGCTCTTGCTGTTGCCTCCAAATCAAAAATAATAGTAGCACATACCTCATCATGGATGATCTACTTGGTTTTTTGGATTATAGTCCATAAAAATGTGACAGTGCATGCCAGATTGCAGCTGTTAGATCTGTTTCACAAATGCTATCCATTATGTCCAAAAGGGAAAAAGAAATCAGCAAGCTTTGTGATCCAGGTTCAGGTTTTGCTGATGGCATCCCTGGGGAGAGTTGGCCCTGGAGCTAAGCCAGAGCAGAGGGGTTAGGCACATTTCATCCTGCCCAGACAATACTAGCAAAATCAGTATGTATTAGACACCTCATTCTTTTTCCTGCAGGGCCTTGCAGTGCTGCAAAGGAGGTTTCTTGGTTGAGCTATCCTGCCTGTCTGCCCTAGACCAAGGCACTGGCGTCTTTATCCCTGCACCCTGTAGGCTGCATGACTTCCACAAGTCACTTGCATTATGGAGGAGTCTAGGCTATCCTAGGGAGTTCCTCCCTTGCAGAAACAATTGCTCTAGACTTGTGTGTGAAGGGATGCAGGAATACACGGATACAGGCATTGTAGAGGAGGCTGTGAGGAGAAAGACAGCTGAAAGTAACTGACTGGGATTCTTTCACAGTCACGCATCAGATTAAAACCCAAGCAAACAAATATGCAGCTGTGGCTCTTAAATTCAAAGGCAGAACAAAAAGCTCTGATGAAATATTGAATGGCTAAAATCTGTGCATAGTCATGTCAATAGAAATTATCCAGACTGTGTGTTTGTTCCTCTGTAGAGGAGCTAGGCATTTGAAATAAGTTTTCCTGCAAGATGAACATGTGTTTTACGGAAAAGGCATCTTGACACCAAGCAACTCTGAAAATTTTGTACAGTAAAGCTACGTAACCTATCTCTTATTTCATTAGACTCAAAAGTATGCGTTACTTAAATTATTCCATGTGACCAACAGTGTAGATTGTTTGCTCTGTATGAAAGTGATACAGTTACAACAAAACAATATGAACTTCTTGTGAAGTTGCAACAAATTATAAAAAGCTAAACACCGATTTTTCACATTTAAACAGAGGCAATCCTTGATCACCCAAACAAAACAATTCACCATTGAATTGGTCTAGTTTTATAATGATTTTCAAACTGATTTCACTTTGTTTCGAAATAGTTGTAAGTGAACAGATTCCTGGGGATTGCTTCCTGAGTTTAAACTCTGATTTTCCTCTCTCGTTTGAGAGGCCTTCAAGCAGCTTGTTTACTTTTGTAATTCAGAGAATGTTAGATATGCATGCTGGTGGGTAACAGAGGTATTCATCTGCTGGATGTGAGGTTGTTCTCCACCTCTCTGTTTGGATTGTTCTGACTTCCTGGGAGCATCATCTTGGATGGGAATTTAACTTCTTGGGCAGTGTCAAAAGGTTTTTCTCATCTCATATGTCAAGAAGCAACAGAGTACAAGCTTAAACAAGCACTGGTGGGTGTAAATCAGTTAAACAGATTGATGATACCTGTCAGATGATGTGAAATTGTTTATCCTCTAAACACTAAAGCCTGGCAAGTTTCAGTTTTCTGAGTCACAGGCTTAATGTGTAACAATGTGGGTTTTGGCTCAATGTACTGTTCCGGGGTAGAAGGACATGCACTCTTTGATCTGTGAAGAGCAATATGCTTTAGCGGGATGGACTTGGGTATAGGGCTTTTTAGGGTGATCTTGTGTTTTTGTTCACCACAAACAAAGGAGAATTAACGCCCTAATACTCATTTTGCAACTGCATGTGACAGTGACTGTAGAGATGACTACACAAAGGCTAGGACTAATGGCTGTTGTCTGAGTAGCTGGCAGGGATGGGATATGAGGCAGGAAAGGTTGATTGGAAGGAGGGTAGAGGCGAGATGTGCTATTGCTCCATACAGCTGAACTGCTGACAAAACATGGGAGTGCCTTGCCTTGAGCTTTCCCTCATTATCAGCATTGGCAAAGCAAATTATTAGCTTTCCCTCATTATCAGCAAAGCAAAGACCGCGATTTTAATAAGTCCACTCTAGATTTGCAGAACAACCTCACTTGACTTTAAACAGCTCCACCAAACATAGCAAGACTAAACTTGTTTCTCTTTGGAAACTTACTCAGTCTTCTTTTGGTTGGCTGGTTTGGTTTTGAGTTTTTTATTGAGTTCTATTTACACCTTTTAATTCAATTCCTTGTATTCAACATACTCCATTTTAAGACACAAATAGTATAAAATATTTTTTCTATAATTTTATTGCTTTCTATTGTGCTAGCTTGTCTAACAGAATTTTACGAACATGATTCAATACCGCAGTTTCTGAGCTTCGGAATACAAAGAAATATTTGAAGTAAAACTCAGCAACTTAGTCAGAAACAAAGTGTGCCAAGCTGTGATTGATTACTTGTCTTCAGAGGGAGTAAAAGATAAGATGGCAATTTTTAGAGTAGAGCTGAAAAGGTGTCTCTTCTGGTTAGAAATTTGGCTCTTGCTTGGATAACAGGAAAAATTGAATATCTGCTCTTGCTGAAGCATAATACTTTCATTTCAATCATGCAGAAAAATATAAAAAATCTACAGCAAACATGGGAATGTCACAGGACAAGAAATCTTGTGTAGTTGCTTTTTGGAACAATGTATTTAACTAGTGAAAAAATATAGCCCTCCCAAAAGGAAAAAGCAAGAAGATTCAGTATGGCCTTAGAATTTAGCAGAGGTCCTGACTGATGTAACTGTTGTGCTTTTAACTTGGTAGAGTGCTGTTACCATATCTTGGCACAGACTGGTGAACTAAGAGCCAATATTAGTGCAAGGCCCATTGAGAAACCATCCCAGAATCAACATGATTTTTGGAAAGAACGATGTTTATTAAGGTATCACAGTACAAAATCATCTCTATAAATGCTGCTTTTTACATGAAGTGCTTCCTAACAGTTGAGTAAATAGATGCATCCTTGGAAATACATAACTCCAACCACAAAGCTAAAATTGGGGAGGGGGGGGGTTGTGGTATTTTATTACCCTTATTTTCTGCCAGTGTGTCTGAGCCATTCATAGTGACCTCAGGGATAACTGGAGTGATGTGTGTTGCACACAAATGTGTTGTGAAAATGTAGCTCCAACAAACAGCAGTGTAGCTAGGCCTTGGTAGCATGCACGTTTGAACTGCATTAACTCTGATGGTGATAGGAGCAAAAGGAGCCATAGAATACAGTCATAGAATGACTTGGGTTGGGAGAGACCTTAAAGATCACCCAGTTCCAACCTCCCTTACTGTGGGCAGGGACACTTTTCAAAAGGCCAGGTTGCTCAGAACTCCATCCAGCCTGGCCTTGAACATTTCCAGGGATGAGGCATCCACAGCTTCTCTGGGCAACCTGCCTCAGTGCCTCTCCACTTCCTAATTTAATCTTCCTAATTTAATCTTCCTAATTTAATCTTCCTAATTTAATCCTACTGTCTTTCAGTTTGAAGCCATTGCCCATTGTCCTGTCACTGTATGCTCTTGTAAATAGTTTCACTCCATCTTGCCTATAGGCTCCTTTCAGGTACTGGAAGATGCAATGAAGTCATCCTGAAGCCTTTTCTTTTGCAGGCTGCACACCTTGAAAATGATATAATTACATTTTATTTCTTAACCTAGGGGAAACCTATTTTTTTTTGGCACCACCAAGGTAAAGTACAGTGCAGACATACATGTTAAAGAGGTAACACTGTTCTCCTTGGAATGTGCAATAAGTGTAGTTTGCTGTTTCTATCTGTCCCCATACTATGTGTTGAGGATAATTTCCTGCCCAGTTTGGGGTAATAAAACCATTTTGGTTTTATTTTAGCTCATAAGTTTTAAATAGAATTGTTTTTCTGACATATCACAACTTTTTTAGGGAGTTCTGGGTTTTTTTTGTACACAAAAGGCATTTTTCTTGAGCCTAGGTGATGCAGATTGGACAAGTCTTTAGCTTAATATCAAACAGAAGAGAAATTCATCTCTATGGTGGATAGCCCACATCTTCCCCAAAGCAGGCTACAGATTCCTGTCTGGCTCCAGCTTGTCTTAAGAAAAATTTTCTAAAAATGAAATCAAGGGAAGATTCTTGGCAGCACACAGGAAGGTGGAGAAAGTCTCTGGAGTCTTCTTAATAACTTAAGCCAAGTATAAATCTGCCCTTGCCAATAGCTAATGACTACTGATAACCATGATTTTTGCTCCAACCTATTACATTTTGTCTAAAGTTTTCAGATTTCAGGTGTAAAACAAAGAGCAGATTTTATGAAAACCAGAGCCAGTAGTAGGTGACTGAGTGTGGTTACCATACTTGTTCCACATTTGACAAGCAATTCAGTGGCCACATTTCATGTGGATGAAACCACACTCCAAGGTGGTCAAGAAATTACCCTTCATTTTGAGCACAAAGGCCATTCAGAAAAGGGCAGCTGTCATTTCTTGTCGGGTGATAGTCTCATCTTGCATCCTGGAAATGGTTTTACATTACTAGAATATCATAGCCAGCTGCAGGTTTGTAGCTGTAATGTGGCTTAGTGCACTCAGTTAAATGTAACTTTCTGATGAGTAGATAGTCTAGCAAATAAACAAGTGTGGAAATGGTCTATGTGGAAGTTTTCTCACATTGATGAAGAAGTCAGGAACAGGGAAGTTTGAAAGGATGTGAGCTCAGCTACCTCTCATACACAAAAAAAAAAAAGAAAGTCTATCTGGTGGGTTCTAATCATCTTAATTAGAGCAGAAATAGACAGGAAATAGGATTTTTGAATGCAAACAACTATTCCCTAAAACCATGGCATGAGCAGTTTACTTCTAATAAGAGGGATCACAAAGTGATATAGCAACAAGGTTCCTAGGGTTGAATTTTTCTACCAAAACTGTTTTATACTGCCAGGAATTGGCCTGAAAATCACTTTATTTTCCAGGTTTTCCTCACCTACATCAGAGAGCTGTGTAAACTTGGAACCTGATTCATACCATTTAGAAGACTAGCTTTTACCAGTTAGCCTAATTGAGTAGATTTACAGAACAGTTGTCTGCTTTTCACCTGCAGCACTTTGCAGCTTATATTGGATGAAAATAGTAGTTCACCATACAAAATTGCATCTTGAAGTACTACAGAAATGATTCAGTGAATAGACTGAATTCCTGAATTATAGCCACTTTAACATCTAGAAATGCGTAATGGTCACTTATCCTCGCCATCACTTCATGTTTGACGGAAGCAAACAATGACAAAAGAGCCTCCTCCTGTGCAGCAGAGAACAGCAGGACTGAAAAGGACCTAAAAACATGACTCTACTAAGTTTCAGAGCTGAGAAAATTTTGCTATTTGATGTGAGAGAAGGGATTTGATCCTCATACTAAAGTATATTAGTGTAAAAGTATTTTGCGTTCCTAAAAAAATATTAACCAGACTGCCTTTTTTTGGGCAGCAAGTTGAGATTCAGAAAGTTTAGCGATGTAAGGATGGTATCTACCAAAAACTGAATGCAGTTTTAAATGGGTTGCACTCTTAATGTTTGTGCAAACAACTCTCATCCATCTGAAAAATGTGTTATGACTTAATAAAAGTATTGGCTGTTCCATCTTAGTGGCCCATTACCACAATTGTTAGTCTCTGCCCTTTATTACAGAAATCTTCACTGAAAATTATTAATCCTGGCATCTTTCCCAGGAGAGTCAATCGTGGGGATCTGGGTGATCAGAAATGACAAAACCAGGCTTGGTTTTTCAAGTGTTTTGCTTGATAAATTGCAGAGATCTAGGCTTTACTTACATTTGTCATCAGTGACTTTCCCGTGAAGTGCCAGGTATTTGAAAAATTACTTCTAGTGTTTCAGGCTGGGGGGGAAGTACTTTTTTAAACGATGAGAACATTTCCCTCATGCACCATTAAACCAACTGGGGAGAAAGAAAAACAGGACAGTGGTGTGAATATGCTTTTGTCTCAAAACACGGGGTTGAATAGCCCCATGCCAGAATATTTAAGTTTTATTCCTGTGAGCCATGCCATGTAATGATGAAGTGGTTTTGTTAATGATACAGTGAACCACAGAAGAGTAGGAGTTTCTTTAAAGTTGCCCTTTCTTTGCTGTGTCTGGGGCTATCTTTTTGTCATCTGGCTCTTCAGCTCTGTGTCTTCTGCAGTGGATCTCGCTTGTCTCCTCTCATGTCCTCAGTAACGTGCGTGCAGAACCTGCTGGTGGTCCCCATTCTCTCTCTCCTCTGCATTCCCTACCTCTCCTGCAGACACAGATGCCATCTACACTGAAGGTTACTCAGTTCTCTCTTGCCTCTGCAGTGTTCGTTCTGACCAGACTAAAACTCAGTCTGGGAGTCCAACGTGTTGCAATTGCTTTTTATTGTTCTCAAGGTCTTCGCTTCTGCCCCCTTCTTTGGGAGGACATTTGTTTAAGCTGTTGCTGCTTACCAAAGGCGAAATGCAGCTGGCTAAAGATGCAGTTTCAGAATGGGCACTTCCAGAAGGTGTTCTTCTCATCTGTTTCTAGTATCATCTTTTATTGTTATAATTAAAAGATGTGAATGTCATCCCAAAAATCTTAGTTAATGTGGATGGAGAATGAAATTAAATATGTGTGATCTTTGCTGTCTCTTCAATCAGGTGATTGGGTCTTTGCTGCTAAATGGTGCTTCTGGTTTTCCATGAATACCAAATGTAAACTGGATGAAGTAATGTGGAATTTAAGTGGCACAGTTAGATATCAAGGGTTTGAATGTCATCTGTGCTGATTTGCTGTTAGTTCAAAGGCTCAGTTCAAAGAAGTGGGACACTGTGCTAAGCAGGTTTTTTTTTTTTTAATCCATTTACAAGGTTTTATCTCTGTGGCACTTTCATTAAAAATACAAAGCATGGAATGTAAAAAACAAAAACTGTCACTGAATTGCTGTTCACAATAGACCTTTTTCTGGAAGGTGACTAGATTAAGATATGGCCTAGGGAGCCAGTAGAATGTGCCCCTGAACAGGATAAGCCTCTCTGCAGTGACTACAGGTTTTACTCCTCTGCTGTTCTCAGCATCTTCTCTGTACCTCTCTAACCATACAAATAGATCCCCAGATTCTGGCCCTGAGCCATGTTTTTTTCAGAAATTACCAGCTTCCCACATCAGGATGAGCCCATTTGCTTTGTGTATTTTGTCTTGTTATAATGCCAGGTAGTGCAGGCATTCCCTGGATTTGTGCTGTTACTGCTGTGTGCCTCAAGTAGGGCATAAGGCAAAAAGGTTAAAGTGTGTATTCCACAGCTTATTTCTGAGAATGAAAAAATTACTTCAACAAGTTTTGAGATCTTGCATACTGACAGACTGTGCTGGGCCCTGACATTTACTCTAGGTGGTATACAAGTACAAAAACTTGATTTTATTCCAGTTCCTAATGGGAAAAAAATCCAGGGTTCTCCATCTGCACCCAGAGATACAAAAGTTTTGAGGTAAGGTCAACAAGACACACAAAGAGAGCTGCTGACTATAGGAACAGAGGACAACTGGTCAAACTAAAATAAAATTTAAAAAAAAAATTTAAAAATATTATTACTCGTCTGAGGGAAGAATACCGTACATTAGGTTACAAGAAAATCTTTGTTTCTAACTCTAGGTCCTTCTTCAGTCATCAGCAATGACGATGATTCAGCCAGTCCCCTCCATCACATCTCAAATGGCAGTAACACTCCATCTTCTTCTGAGGGGGGTCCTGATGCAGTCATCATTGGAATGACAAAGATTCCTGTCATTGAAAATCCGCAGTATTTTGGAATTACCAACAGTCAACTCAAGCCAGATACCTGTAAGTACAAACAACTGTATGTGTTTTAATCATTCATTTTACCCATGCAAGTGTTGTGGCTCCTTAAAAGTTCTAGCATAACAAAACACTCTAAATTCCTGGGAGTGCAATGGTGGGGTTAAAATGTGTGCTGTTTACTAAAGGTACATGGATGAACCGTTTTACCTATGTCTAAGCCAAATTCAGCCCTTGTGACAAGGCAATGAAGTGAGCAGTGTTATGCTTAAAGCCCGATCCATATTTCATCCAAGTCACTGGTAGCCTTTCCATTGATTTCAGTGGTCTTTGGCCAGTCCTCTGCCCTGAACCTATTCTTGGGAGAAAATAAATCTTGGATCAGAAGAAAAAGTCAGTATTGTTACATATGCACTATTTTTTGATCATATCAGTATTACCAGATCATATAATCAGATCTTATTAACATAACCTAATACTCAAATCTGAGTATTTGTAAAGTTGTAAAAATGATGAGTTAAAACTTCAGTTCTTGTAATTTCCTTGTACAATTCAACCTTCACAGACAGAAATTGTTTTGAATGTTTAAAAGCAGAGCAGAAGAGCAGAAGGTTGCATGATGGGAAAATACGTGTCACACACAAATTATTTCATGTTCAGTTAGTAGCAAGTGGAATGTGAAAAAATATGAAGAGCTAAACATATTGAACTATGAAGAGTTAAAAAAGAGTATCACTCACTTCAGATGCTGCTTTTCAAACCTAGTAATAATTTCAGAATTGAACATGTGAAATGCTGGGGCTTGAATCTGTGATTAGCATTAATGTACATAACTGGAAAAATACCTAAAGGATATTGTGGTATATAGTAACTCCACTGCTTACTATTTCTCATCAGGACACTAAGTTCTCTAAGGGTTTCAGAGAAGGTTGTTCTGAAGTGTCCCTGGAAGTCTCAATTGTTTCGCTGGGAAGTCACTCTAGAGATTCCCAGCATAATTAGTGAGCACTGGGCTTGCAGCTAAGAGACTGTCTGTATCCTACCCTGAAAGATAGCAGGGTGATATTTTCTAGCACAGACTGTAGTATAGGGGCTTACTGGCAAGGTTGTAAGCCTTTGCCTCCAACTTTGAAAAGTTTAAATGCTGTAACAGTAATCATTTTTGACCTGTGCATGACAACACGCATACGTGAAATAAATGCATAACTTCTAACTCTGCAAACAAAGACTGATGCTGAACTATACACTTAGCTTGTGAATAATAATGCTTATTTAGATCCAGATTGTTGCACTAAGCACAGTCCAGAAGGATGATCCTGCAATTAAAGGTCTTTTTCTGCCTTTTTATTGTACATCCCTGATGTTCACTATTACTATAGCTTTTTTGTGTGGCACTATTTTGTGGCTAGAAATGCTGTATTACTCCTTCTACCAGCAGATAATAACAATCTGAATATTCTGACTCAGCATATGCAGTGGGATCATGAGGAAATCACTGAATTGTTGATGCTTGATCAGCATGAGAAAAATGTTATACAGATGCATTCTGATTAGAACATTAATTCTTGTGAAAAATAGAAGCTGCTAAAGAATCATATATGGGCAACATCCCCAGTAGTGCTCCCTATTGTTATAAAAAAGTGTATCCTTTTAAAAATGAGGCTACTGTACCTCAGATCCCAGCTGCACTGGACAACTTTTAAATTCTTTAAATAAACATCAGTAACTGCAGAGTTTTAACTTCATCATTAATGGTGAAGCAACATACATGCTGTTCTGGGCAAAAACACAAACTGCACTAAAATACAGAATTCTCTCACATTTAGTAAATTTCACATTAAGTACAGACATACTCAATCATGACTGACTTGTGTTAAGTAGCTCCTATCCTAAAGATACGTAAGTCTGTATTTGGTTTTGTGTGCTGCAATGAAATCCACATGGTGTCAGGGAAATTAATCACAGTATGTGAAGTTCAGTTGATTTATAAATGCTTGTAGGATATGCCTCAGGACTTTGCTGTGGTGCTCTGGGGAGGTTTGAGGGGCTGATGCTCTGTGTTCTGCCGCATTGACACTGTGGTCCCAGCCTTTGTGTGTCAGAGCGGGAGCTGGTGGTGGTTTTGCTTTAGCAGAGAGAATCAGGTAAACTATGGCAGTGTATAAACCAAGGCAGATTTCTTCAACCACACTGAGCATCTGTCTAATTAAAACGTGTAATTGAAATTGTTTTGTACAAAAATGGGCTTCCCAGATATAATTTCACATATGCTCTCTTTCTTTTTTTCTCAGTTGTTTATTATTACAGAGCTGTGCTTGTCCTTTTTTAACCTGCCAACCTCCTCCTGATGTGTATATCTGGAGACATACATACAAATAAAGGCGTTTATAAACCTTTAACTTAAGTAGCTATTGTACCTTGTTCCTTTATAGAATAATACCAGCTCCAAATGTCATCTGGTTTCTCATCTCCAGCAAGATAGTTAACAATTATGTTTATTTCCTATCTAATCTAACTTCCATGGTTCAGCAGCATTAAATCCAACAACCACTGACAGTCATGCTGGAAAACATACTTCTGTATTTAGCATATGTTGGTCTGTGGAAAAAGGTAAGACGTCAGGCTAGGTGAAACTGTACACAGATTGTACTGCAGTTTTCACAGAAATGAAGGAATGCTTTTGCTGTTTGTAGCAAGTGGAGTTTCTTTTTTATTACCTAATTTGGCTATATTTTGACTTATCTACAGCAAACCATTTCTGAATACAGTGTATCAAGCTTCATTGCAAAGAATTAGAAGTGCATGTGTTTAAAAGAAAATTAAAAAGTTGATTACAATCAGTGTCATTTGAAATTCCATCACTGTATCTTGTAATTTGGTCCTTTCACTACTGAATAACTAAATCCAAAGTGATGACTTCTAAAAAGTCTGTCTCAGGCTAAAAGTTTTCTCCTCTTAAGACACAGCCCTCAGGGTGGAAAAAGCAAACTGGTGAAGACCAAAGACCCATCAGCTTCAGTGATCATGTTCCAATCATCATTCAGAAGGTCTGCATTTCTGTCATTTCAGCACAACACTTGTCTCTACCTTTAATTGATGTAACAGTAGAAGATTACATCTTGCAGCTGGGATTGGCTGATATTTACTGCTCAACTACCAGTATTTCTCATCGGCTCGTTCAGCATGTGTCTGTCTGACATGCTATCCCAGAGCTCCTGGATTTTGCTTTCCATGCCATGTTCTGTTGGTTGCTGCTGGCTGGTGGGTTCATCTGCCATGCCAACATCTTGAATATTTTAACCTTGAAATGATACAGTCTGAGGTACACAACAGGTTTCAGACACCTACAAGACTTCTTGGTTCCTTTTTGTATGAATTCTTGGTTTCTTTATATAGGAAAGCAGAAGGTATGTCTCATTTGTCAGTTCTTGTCAGATAGTGAAAATTCTGATTTTAGATGGGTGAGAGAGAGCCAGAATGCTGCAGTTCTCTTTGCAGTTAGGGCATTATAAACCAGGTAGTGTGTTAGTGTCCACCTGCAAACCTCTTGCCTGGGAATTACCAACAAGGTTCAGTTGTTGCTGTTGAAAATTGAAGCATAACTCTGTAGAGAGGTAAAATCACCAGGTCCATAAACTAAGGTTTATGATTAAACCTTAAACATGGATGGCAAATCTTGCAAGATTTTTGTCCCCTGAAATCAGCTGCACAATGTAATATCTTGGGGGCACAGATCCTATCCTTTTCTAGATGGTCAGTTTCCCTAATCCTATGAACTGCCACAGACCCTAAGGTACTTGAGATTTTCATTAATATGATGGTATTTCAAAGACTGGTCCTCTCCACCTCTGCACAGAAATTGTAGTTGCTGAAGTTACCAGCTAAGCCTACCAGACCTGTTAAAAGAGGATGGAAGAAACAAATCCATTTTCTCAAGAAAAAACAGTGGACTTGCTTTACCACTGAACTTGCAGCCCAGCACTTCTAATGTATCATTCCCTGGCTGATAGATTTCCGTGATAAATGGTGGAAATGCAGTCCATAAATAGCACAGCTGTGTTGGTAGAAATGTGAAAAGCCAAACCTGAGGAGAGGTCACAAAACGTCAGTGGAAGTGTCCATGCTGAGATTCTTAGGGCAGAACTTGGATAAGAAATTTATTGCAGGTGGTTTTGGGATTTTGAGAATCAAATGGTTCTCTGAGCCTTTCCCCAGCAGCTCCCACCGCTGCCTCACAAAGTCACCGTGGTTGTTTGGGTGCTACTGAAAGGAAGGTTAGAGCTTTTTTCTTTAATAAAGGGTCTGCAAGCTCATGGTTTGAGGCCCCCTACAGTTGAGAAATAGCTGCACTGACATCAGTTTGCACTTCCCAGCTAATCTGTACTTGCAACTTACTCCATTTTGTCAATTTCATCGATTTCAGTGTTGGAAAAGAGCATACTGTACTGGGCGGGCTTATTGATTAGTCAGTGGATGGCTAAGTGGCAAGATGTTTTCAGTTACTGGCCTTATAAATAGCCATTGCATTTCAGATGATGTGGTGTGGATTGTGACTTCCATATGGGAAATTTGGGGATGTTCTTGAGAGAGTCTATATTCATCTATATTTCTGCATTTTCAGATTCTGTTCTTTCAAGTGTAGGAGTCTGAATATGCAGTTTAGATAATAGTTGTTTTACTTCCAGTTGGCTTCCATTAGAGAAAGTCTGAAGCTGATTACAAGTTGGCAGAAATAATTTTTCTGAATTAATTTTTAATTATTTTGCTGATCTGAAAAAATGAATTTAGCCCATAGTTCCAATTCCAGAGTAAATTGCTAATTGCATGTGCAGTGCTAATTTTAAAGGCAGAAATTTTCAGAGCACCCCTCTTTTATCCCTTCTGAACGTTGAACTTTTCAATTTATGCTTAGGGATTTTCATTTGCATTTTAGGGATTGTTAAATCATTTCCTTAAGGGTGAAATCAAAATTTTTCAGACTCTCCTTGTTATTTAGCTATATATTTCTTTTTAACATATTCATTGCCAGATTTTGTGTGCTCTCATTAGTCAGGAAAGTTGTGGCAGTGCTCTGCTTCAGTCTACCACCTTCTTTAATGATTTTTGAGGGAGAAAAGAAATAGGACAGTTATTCTTATCATTTTATCATGACTCCCATAGTACAGGTTTTGTCTTTAAAACCATAGGTCTTGGATTCTGATGATGATGTCAGATTTCATTTTAGGATGAAAAAAATCAGAAGAAGTTCAGAAATGTGAGGTAGACCTCAAAAGCCTGATGAAACAGAAAACAAAATCAGGATTTTTTTTTTTGTTCTGTGTTTATTATATTATTTTTTGTTTGACTCATTGCACTCTTCTTAAATTCAGTTCTGATTATTTGGGAGCATTCGCACAGGGCAGAAGAACGTGAGTGTGCAGGGCTGGCCCTTGTCTGTCTCTGTGGGGAGACAGCCATGTCAAGGCCACCAGAGAGAGCAGAGGGGAGCAGCCAGACACTAGGGCCTGCTGAGCTGCAGTTTCTCTATGAGGCTGTTTGCAGAAGGGTGCAGCTAGTTGTAGTTCAACACCTTGCTGTTTTTCACAGCTCTGACCACTTACACCTTACAAGGCAGTCTGGCTTCTCCTAATTTTCGAGCATCTTGACAAACCTTCTTCCCAACCCTTGGATCAGTATTAGTGAGCCATTCAATATGAAAAAAGAAGTAGTTGTCTGCTTTTCCACAGTAGGTGCAACAAAAGGAGGAGCTGTGATCACCTGGTCTGTATTTCTGTGGCATCCTTGTCCCAGGAGTCCCACAGCAGAGCCTGGCCCCAGCACACCTTTCATTGCTGGGTGTGCAAACTCTCATTGCCAGGTGGGGACATGACACTCTGGTGAAACAAAAGCTGCTGGCAAAAATAAAATTCACCAGAAGAGTCTCTGTGCGGCTGGGAGTTGACAGGCCTCTGACCCAGAGCAGTATACATGTCTGTTTCTGGGTGCTGCTCATCCTGCACAGATTGCTAGTTTTCCTTTGGAAAGTAGCAATGCGCAAAATGCAGACTGCCTGCTGTGGGTAGTCTCCATTTGACTTTATTCCAGACTGTGTCTGTCACCCTACATTTTCCTGCAGTCCTGGGGAATGGGGGTAATGTTTTGCCTAATATTTATAAGGTAAAAAATTAATCAAGTTGGTGCCTGTGCACAGAAGAAGGATTGCCCAAGACAAACACTGTGAGCATTTCCACCTCTTTTGAAAGGGTTTTATATTTGAGTGACTACAAAAAAAAAAAAAAAAAANTTATTTTGATAGACAAAAAAAAAAAAAAAAAAAAAAAAAGTTGCTGTAGTGTTTTCTTAGCCAGCTAAGCCCTGAGGCTGGGGATTTTCCATCAACTCCCAAAGCTTGCAGAGCTGAAAATTTATAAGCAGATCATTTTCTTATAAAAGCCACTATGACCTCAGCCATAATGCAGAGGAGCAAAACTGATGAATCTTAGTGAAATCCAGACCAGGAAGAAGAAACTCTCTGTCCAAGCTGTACTTGTCATTCCTGGCATTTGTTGTTAGTTGTGATTGTGAGGTTTAACAAGGCACTCATTTTGGACTCCTCAGATGCTGAAAACGAAAAAGTTTTTATGTACTGAAAGCCAAACATAGATGAGGTTGAGATTACAAGGAGGGGTATAAAAACTATATTTACTTCCTGTCCTGATACTACTGTTTGTTTTACTCTGGAGATATTTTATTGGCTGGATAAAGTTATAAAGATATACAAAGTTATATTTTATTATTTTGACTAAATACTTTTGTAGTTTGCCTGCATATTTTAATCCCTGATTGCAGTCACCATTTAAAATGTGTGTCTTTAGAGCTGTTCATCAAGTCCCAGGTGTGTCAGAAATGGCAGTGGTATATAGCGTTGTATTTCCATTAGTTGCATTTGACTTTTTTTTTTTTAACTGGGAGAGATTTTTCTCCCAGACCATAGTATTCTGAGTCTCAAATATTTTTACCAAGAATGTGGTCACTTTTTTCCTTTGCCCAACTAATAAAAGGTAATAGGAAATAAATGCATTTTAGGGAAAATTAGTTACTTTTACTCCTGCTGCTCAGAATGAGCAGCAGGAATAATAAACTTAATAAACCTGCATTTTTCTGTTTTCCAGTCAGATGGAAGAAATACTTCCAAAGGCAGAAGGCTTCAACTTGAAAAGTGTGGGATTTTGCCCCATTAAAATTTCAGAATTTGAAAGAAAAATTTATAAATTTCCTTATTAAGTGTTGAGGTGAACCCACAGAATAACTTTTTTCCCAGGAAACTTTTGTAGCAGTCTTGATCTGTCCTCAAAATCAATTTACATCTAATCAAAAAAGGAAGATATCATGCTCTCTGCAAAATATTTGCATTTCACACAGAATGTTTTTCTATCACCCAGATTACTCAGTAAAATATTTTCACTGAAGTCCAAAAGCTGGAAGTGCAACTTCATGAAAGAGCAGTTTTGACTCTGATCTCTGTTTTGTGGATAGCACAGGTGTTTTACCACCTGAAAATAACAGCACATGAAACATACTTCAGGGTAAATAGCAGATGTTAAAAGGACATCTGAACAAAGAAGATCCAAATTATATGACTCATATAACATTATATGAGTCAAGACAGTATGAAACATATACTCTTAAGGAAGTTTCCAGTGTCAAAATTAAGGAGAAGCCTCAATTAAAGGCTTTAAATTGCTTAAATTTGTCAGGTAAACTTCAGATAAGCGTACTGTTCTTCCTCAGCAGAGCACTGAAGTACAGAGTCTTCATCAAGCCCAACTACGGGCTTCAGTCAAGGAGCACACTTCATGAAAGATAAGTGAAATTAAACACATGTTCAAACATTCTGTGCAATTAGGTTATTAGCCAAGGTGAAAAAATCCAGTGTGGTGCTTTTACTGTAGTGTAGTGTCCATGGCATTGCTACATTCATTTTGTCATTTGATAATACATATGTATCAGAAATACCTATAGTGTTTTGTCACCAGAACACCTATGGAAATCTGTAACACGTAAATGACAAAGCATAATTTATATTCTAATGATTAAGTTATGCTTTTCAGACTCAGCAAACTAGTTTCTTTGGATGTTGATTTTCTATACAGAAAGATGTATGGGTGGTACTTAAACTGAATGGGGCAAAAAACAGATAATCTGTTCTGAAAACATCCTTGTCATGAGCCTTTACATGGGAGTAGGATTTGGCCTTGGATTTATTTCTTTGTGTTAGTGAAAGTTCTGGCTAAAGGAGAAATAAACCTCCCAGGGAAATAAGAATAAAATGAGAAATTTTAAATCTGAGAAATACTAAAGTATGAGAAAGTTAGAAATAAATAACTTTGTAGCCAAAATTATTTCCTAAACCTGCTTCTAATTTTCTTAAATTCATCACCAAGCAAGTTGCATCATTATTTGGAAAAATGTTTGTGAAAAAATGCAGTTAGCCCTGAGCACAAACTCAACTGAAGATGGATTTTGGGAGAAAATTATCAGGAGTACAGATGACCACAGTAAGCATTGGTTAAGACAGAGTAGTATTTTTTGCAGTTGCAGTGTGATGAGCCATGTTGCTTTTCAGCTGTGTGTAACATCTTACTGCTCTCTCCAGCAGCTGTCTCTGAGCAATTAAGGCTGTCAGCGCTTGGAGACTGACATTTGAGAGAAGTTTAGCAGTTTGTGTCCTTAAGGACCATGTGGTTTTCTTTGCAAGTCTGCAGATCCACCACAGGTGGGGAGACTCTGGATGGCCTGTTCTGCCCGGAGCCATCAGAACTCTGAATATATGCATGCCCCTCATTGTTTCTGTGTGTGATCGGGGGGGAGGGGGGGGGGCGGTATTGAGTTGCATGGCAGCTCACACTCAGCAGGAACTCACCTGCTCAGTGTTGTCCCTCCCTTCCCTACATCATTTGTACTCTGGCTACTAAATTCTACCAAGGAGCTGCTTTCCCCACTGCATGCCACTGGAGATGTATAGGGGGGCTGGGATGGAGAAAGCTTGAGCATTCAGCTGCGCTTGGGTGGTCCCAAAGCTTTTTTGTTCTGCAGCTTGTGCAGCTTGATTATCATCTGTTGTGAGGAACCTTCCCCAGCAAAAATGCCACTGAGGTTCATAAGGTTTAAGTATGTTAGTTTTGGTTTTGACAGGTTTTTGCTGGGGAGCTCCTCTGTGTCTCAGACCTATCTGCATCTGTTTTACAAGCATAGGGTAGACCAGCACAATTTGGATCTAACAGACATTTAACATTTCATCAGAGATAAAAGTAATACAGGTGGCAATATTATTAAGTACTCTGTAATGTCCTTCAAATATTTTTGTCAACCTTAGCTTGTTAATTAAACTTCTAAATAGGCTTCTCATGTTCTACAAGATCAGTTGGGGAAAAAATATAAGATTTTTTTTTCTCAGTGAAAGATATTTAATTATTATGCCCATTTTAATTTAGATATATAGTCTATATAACAAAATCCCTGAGTTCAGCATTTTTGAGTCACATAAAAACTGGGATTATATGAGTGGTCAATTCCAGGAACACATTTCTGTCATTAATCAACAGTGGGAATTTATTTTATGATCATTTCTTAGAGCTCTCCCTTTCTCACTTGCCCTTAAGCTAGTTTTTTTAGATTTGTTGGACACAAGTGAGAACGTCTTTCATTACCCTCTGCTTTCTAAGAATGCTAAGGGATATTGCTTAGTAGTACAATATCTGAGGGCCACAAGGAGAGACAGACAGTCCTTGAGCTCAGTAGTACTTGGTAGTGAGGGTTGTAGTGGCTCTCTCAGCCTGTGATTGAGCAGAACATTCCACAGAGGATGGGCAATTGATCTTCAAAGGTCAGAATGGGGATTGAACTATGAGGCATACAGCTCTGGTATATATAACGTAACACTGGACTGGTCTTATCTCTAGTCCATCTATGCCACCATAAATGAAGACTATTATTTGCAGATTGAGGGGGAATTGTTGTGACTGAATTGCAAAGCCCCTGAAGGGGAAAATACATGTCAAATAAGCTAGGTCAAAACACTGCAATGAGGTCTGAAATTCTTAAAAGTCCTCTAGATGAAAAATTGTGCTGTACTTTTGGCTAGCAACTTGCCTGTTAGCTGGGGGAGGCAATTCAACAATTAAATAGAAAACATATTATATGAGGCTGTTGTTTGCATTTATAAAAAATAGGTAGTGTATGTATATCAATTATTTCCTGTTTCTCTATATTGCGACATATCTCTGTATATCTAATAGTGTATATAATAATACTCTAAAACTAATATTCTCTCTAGGGATTTGGGGTTTTTTTGTTTCTGCAGTTGGGGGAATCTAAATTCCATTCTCAGATGTCAGCTAGTCTGCTGGAACAGCATTCAGATGCTAAATCAAAATAAGCAACTGGTTTTCTAAGGAACCCTAAACAATTTCAACGTGTAAAGTCTGGTTAATAGAATTTAGATGCTTAGTCAGCTTAGAACTTTGGGAAAATCCAGTAAATTATTGCTTCAACTTGAGCTACCTAAATGCCTTTGAAAACTGGCTGTTGGAAACTGCAGAAAGTCAGTAGTTGCACAGGCTGCAGGAAGAGGCTGCAAAAGGATGCCTTGAGCAGCCCTGAGTTGTTTGGATGGTTGGAATCAGAGTTAAGAAGATGAGAAGCAAAGCTGTTGTCAGAGATTCCTTCCTTCTTTCCTCCTCCCACCCTGGTTTCTTTTCCACAGAACTGGAAAGAAGGAATGGAAAATGGGGTGGCTGACTTTATAATGTTGTTATTTATTCCCAAGATTCGATAGAAACTAAATCTAACTTCAAACAATCTCCAGTTTATATAGTTTTGGAGGAAAGACAGATTTGACTGGATTTTCAGCTGCCATTATGAATACTTCCTTGAGCCAGAGTTTCAGTAAGAAACTTTCTGAAATGAAGCCATTCCCACACATCAAGTCTTATTTCTGAGTGCTGCTGAGGATTTCTTTAGATTTGGGTTCTTAGGTTGGTTTTTTTTTTTTTTTGGTGCCCACATCTTGGAAGGCCTGTGGCTGACTTAACAAAAAAACCCCAAGAAATAGCTGAAAATGATACCCATCAAGTGGAACATGTCTCACTCAAAGTAGGAACAGAAAAAGGGAAAAATAAATAGAAAAGAAACAAGAATCCCAGCTTCAGCTTTTGGCAAAGAAAACACAATAAATACATGTCTGATTTGTTCCAACCACTTTGCAGGAGGACTTGATTTATCTTGTCCCTGTTTTATTCTCGTCAGAAGAAAGGCAACCGTTTTGCAGTTTTTGCAGACTCCACTCAAGGGGCTGTTGAGACTGAAATAGCAATGGGATTGCCTCCAGACAGAGACGCTTTGACCTGCCCTATGAAGGAAAGTTTGAAAAGCTCCTTCTTGAGTGGTAAAGAGCAAGAGAAAAGCTTATTGGCTAAATCTCCAACCTCTGATGTAGAAGTGCTCTGTTGCACAGTGTTGTATTCTAATTCGTTTGTGATGCTTTGGTCCATGAAATTCACTTGTGCAATGGCAGGTGTGCAAGGGTGCTGTATAATCAGGGGAGAATGAAATTATTATTTGTTATCATTTTCCAACAATGCCATTCCTGCTTATGTTGATGGTAAATTCTCATTTTATTTTGCATACTTGATTTGCTCAGTTCAGGAATGGACAAATTGCTATGGTGGATCACTGTAGTAACTCTTCTAGTACCTGAAAATGACAGTACCTATTAGGAATCTTTCTTCAAATAAATATCCAATAAACCTTAAGGTGTGTATTTCTTTCGAGTCTTCTAACACCTGAAGATTGGCTTTTGCTTGGTGACACATTGATATCCTTTTATAAATACTAATAAACAAGCAGATATTCCCAGAATAGTATATAGCACTTTCCCGGACATTACCAGCAACATATTTATATTCCCCTATGGCTGAAACACTTAGGACTAGGAGAGCAAATGAGAAGAAAGAGCAGAAGCAGCTGAAAGGCCAGAGGGTCACAGATCACCTACAGCCATTGCAGCAGAGAGCTCATCATTACCTGGCAGGTAATGACATGAAACAGTGTTAGCAAGATTAGGGATGATTAGTGTCCTGCACTCAGTGCAATCACAGGGGTGAGCCTTTGGTTCTGCCCCGAGGGCTCTGAATGCCCACAGATTCACAAAGTGCCTGGAAGAAGGGCACCCTGTCTGTAGCAGAGGTAAGTTCGGCAGCGCAGGGCTGACTGCAGATGTAAACTGTCTTAAACAACAGTTTAAGGTGTAAACTGTAAACATCAGTTCTGTGCCACTATTGGGCAGGGTGAATTAGCGGGCTAGACTCCTTCAGATTCTATAGTCAGCCCCAGAAGGCATCAGACATGAAGCTCAAAAGCTCAGTGCTCAACTCAGCCTTGCAGGAAGGGCCTTTTGGCCTGGTGCTCACCCCTGAGAGGAGACATCATGTGCATTTTTTCAGTGAAGTGTAGTTTCAGACAGAGTAAATCACAGTTCTCATCCTGAAGATGTGGTATGTGAGCACAGACTTAAGACTCAAATTCACAGAGAACCTCTAGGAGAACATATTTCCTTTTCGTCTTAGGTTTTTTTACTTGAAGAGGAAAATGACTGTATCCCAACTTGCTAAATGCTTTTGCATTATACGTTCTGATGTAGCACATTTTGTTGCTGGAAATGGTTTCCCACATTTACCATGAGGTTGTATGGCACTTAAAAGTTACAGGTTTTTGCCTCTTTTAATGGCAGCATTTTAGAGAACCCTGAAATTGTTCCACACTGAGGAATAAACACACTGCAAATTAAAGTATATCTTTCAGAAATCATAGAATCATTAAGACTGGAAAAAACATCCAAGATCATGAAGTCCAGCTTCTGACTGAATGAGGAAGATGAGAAGATTCAACTTCTCTTTGCAATGATAGCTTTCCTCTAGAGGCCCAATCCAGAACTGATCTCCCATTTTAACCTGTGTGAGTCTTTCCTGTCTATTGGTCTCTGTGTGTTTTGAGATTGGCCTCAGCATCTGAAGCAGGGCTGTGGTAAATGGCAACATCAAACAAACTGGTAAGAGATTTATTTTAGACTGGTAGGTTTCTTTTCTTTGACAGCCAGATAGAGTGTTTTTAAGACAGAACAAAGCACACAGGTGTTCACTGCTCCTGAAGAAGACAGCTTTGCCATCTCAACTTTGCAGCTTGTGTTTATTGACAGAATATGTACACAGAAATATATACAGCACTTTCTAAGGGAAAAACTCAGAAAACCATTGTGTGGTTTTTATAACAATGGAGAGAAAGTGTACAGGCAACTGCTTGATTTTTTTTTTTGGTCTGCTCTTGGGATGGAGTTCCTGCCTCCGTGTGCCATAGTTATTTTTCATCATACAAAAAGGACTGTGCCCACCCACGGTGCTCACCCACAGTGAGCTCTTGGCCTCATCAGACCAGTCATATATCCCATCTAGATGTCTGCAAAAGCTTTCAAGAAACATTGTTATGCTTTCTGTGGTGTTTCTCTATAGGTATACTATATACAATCATGCATTTTAAAATCCACACTGTTCATTAGCTAATGCATCTCAAGAGATGAGTTTTCATTTTTAAGAAAGAAGAACAATTACTTAAATGGAAATGCAGTCTCAGGAAAGGTATCAGTCCTGGGTTTAAATCTTCCCTAGATCTTAACACTTGTAGTAAGGAAAGGAAATCCTGGTTTACAATCTAGGATGTAAACCCTCCATGGTCGCAAGCTGCCCATTCTTCCCTACTCTGCTTTTTGGTTGAAATTCTGAGAGGCTGTGTCAGTGCCAAGCTGGACTTGGAGTTTTGTATGGTGTATTAGCTCTCTGAGTAATCAGTCTAAGGCAGCCATAGATCAAAACCTATGTGAACATATTGAAACCAAACCCAGCTACCACTATTCTTTGTATTTGGAATTAGCTTTTGGGTTGTTGCTTTCAGATAAATTAATGAGCCATTTAATATGTGCAAGCTAAGCATTTCTGCATTCTGATACACTTGAATTATTGAGATTCTTTGTGTGTATTGTTAAGTTGTGCAGTCTGTAGGATGACTGTGAGTAAAATCACACTTTTGAACAGTTAGTCTGATCTATAGAAGGTTGATAGTTTGATTCACAGAACACGATAGTTTCGTCTCCCTTCCTCTTCAACCCAATCAAGGGTGATGGAGCAAAGCATCAGGGAAAAATAATATAAAGATTTATGAAACAAACCCTATATAGAATGCAAAAATATGAACTATATTATAACATTTTATAGTGAGATTGTGGAACAAAGGAAAGTCAATGCAAACTCTAAGATTTTGCTTGCTCCCTTTAACTGGCATCTGCTCCATATAGGCAGAACATGATGTATGTCCTTAGGCTTTGTAACAGGGAATAATGCCCATGTTGTAAACATGGAGAAAAATTCTTATCTTTAGGTGCTATTTAAGGCAGTAAGCACATTAAGGTTGACCCTAGTGTCATAAATATAAACTGAGAGAAACAATTACTGAGAAAACTGATGAGACTGGACAAAACTGAACCAATGTCACAAAGATGCAGCAGATACAAATCATAGTCAGACAATAGGGAGAGGAAAATACAAAATCCTATGATTTACACCCAAGCAATAATTAGAGAGGCCTCTGGTAAGAAGTGGCACTCTAGGAGACAGCAAAGTGTACAGAACTCCCACTCCCAAACAAAGAGAAGGAAGGAGAAAACAGGGGAAGGAAAAGGAAGTACAAGATAAGAAAGACAAAGATTAGGACTGTTGTCAATTTACTCCAATGAAGCCAATGTTTTGCAGCTGTACTTCTCAAAACTTAACACAATTACAGTCACTACATACCTTGCTCTCCGTGGTCTCAGAATTAAGATTAGAGAGCAAAAGGATTCAGGCAAGTAGTCTTTGCTTTTGATACATTACCTGACTTGTTAAACACGCAGTGTTTGAATAAGGATTTTCTAATTGCCTTTCACCAGGCCAGTGTGTTCATCAAGTTTCCCAGTTTTGCTAGGTTTCATCCCAACCACTGACTAGACTGGTCCGGCTAGGAGGAAATTTTACCCACACTCCTTTGTGGCCCCAGTGAGAAGAACTGGAGGTTGGTGTGGCAGGGCCTTGTAACTGTGGCTTTAACAGTTTGTGATTTGGTTTTATAGTTTTTAAACTGATGTTTATTGCTTCTCTAGATGTTCAGTTGGGAAGTCTTCTTGAATCCCTGATGGCATTACATGCTGGTCATAATTATAAAATGTCTCAGATCACTAGGGACTGTGAAAGGATAAATAGACTACAAGATGAACAACATAAACCTCTTCTAGGTCATCTATATTTCTGTATCAGCCTGTGCCCCTCTACTCCAGGCCCCAGCTTCTACTTGTGCTGCTGGACATACAAGGAGTAAGATTGTTAGGAGAAGGGATATGTAACAGCAGTCCTTGTGATTATCAAAGGGTCTGGGTATTTAAAAGGTATCCTAATTTACACTGGCTGCTGAAAAACTGAGGAACTATTCTTCAGATTATCTTTTACTAGAAGTATTGATATAACAGCACCATCCTCACTGAAGATGAGATAGCCCATCATAATCCAAATGCTGAGTTCTAACACAAAAATACTGGTGCATGCAAAACTGCTATTCCAGAGGACTGGTACATAGACAAGTCTTTGCATTTATGTAGGAATTAAAATGCAGAATCGCTCTTTCATTTTTATCCTTCTGTTCAGCCTGGGAGAGATTTTCAGAACAATTGCTTTTAAGTCACAGAATTCAGATCAGAATGTAAAGTTTGACAACTGGTAGTCCAAACTGGTAGAATGAGGAAAATAATAGGTGCAGCAATGTGCTGATATTCAGGTTTCCTGCACGGGCTTCTGGCAGCTCTCTCACACAGAAGAACTGACAGTTCTTCCTCTGGTGGCAGCCTTGAGAGAGTGGTTCCTCCATCATAATGCAAAGTGAGAGAAGAAGGTCCTGCAGTCTTTACCAGAATAATACAGCTTTTACAGAATTATTCCATCTTCATTACAAGTCCTTCCCTTCCAGAGTTCCAGGGTAGTAGCTGAGAATTTAAATGCACAGAAGTAAAGCTGTTCAAAAAATAGAATTTTCCTCCCATGGGAGATTTCAGCACTTCAAGATTATTTACTGCTTTAAAATATAAGAGAAAGCAGAGGGCACTTCATTTAGTTTTGTCTCAAGTTTTACCTTGAACAGTTGAAACTAGAAAAAAAAAAGTCAATAAAATTTAAACAGGTTCATATTTAAATTTTTTTAAAAAGAACTTCAATTTGTGAAAATACTTCAAAAATATGGGTAAGAGTGGTTTTGGGTGTGCTTGTCTGGGGGCTGTGAAGGATTTTACCACTTCGGAATGTTACATTTGATTCTTTGTTTTAGAAAGCAAAAAGTTAACTAAAAAATCAGTATTTTTTTGCTGTCAAATATTTGAAACTTTATTTTACATCATTAACATTTTTCAGTGAAATTTTTGACTAGCTTCATTGTGGAATTAATGCTATGTGAATACAAATTCTGAATGTCCTGACTCATATTTAATTAATATTTGTATATTTTCTTTCATTTCTACACCTGTTTCCTTTCATTTTCTTCTTGAACTTATCTGGTAAGGGATTCTAAAAGACAAAAAGTTGTATGCTACTGCATACAACTGATATCCAACAAGTCCAAACCTTCTTAGATTAAAGGGTGAAACTCCACTGAAGTCAATGGAGCTTAAATATTGGCACCACCAGAAAATGTGTCCTGTGGAATGCACTTGCATTGTCATATTTCGAATGTTCTTCATTCTCATGACAGACATTACTAAAGGAGTCTCTTTTCAAACAACTTATGCATTTATTATTTTCAAAACCCATTTGGTCAGAGAGGTCAAAAGCTCTTCTCACCACCATAGGGAGTCCATGGAAATTTCAACATTCTGAAGTACTGCAGGTACCCAACAGCATTAAAATATTAAAGATTTTTTTAGTTTTTCTTTTTAACCATGCTTTGGCTTTTTCATGAATCAAAAGTGGTGGAATCTAATTATTTTTTTATTGGAAGGCAAACACTCCAGCAGGAAAAATGTCACATTAAAATTGGATTACTTCCAACTAGTCCATAAAAAAAATCCCCTAGTGAAAAGGCCTGATTCTTGAGTGTTTTGCATCACTAGTGTGATGCTATAATACTATTCTTGTATTGTGTTTCTGGTAATTTTCAGTATTGTCTATGCAGAAAATAGATTGCAGATCTCTTCCAAAAGCCCAGTGGTTTTCCCATTTGGCTGCAGAGTAAAGCTGGAGTTTTCCCTCCTTGCCTGTGTTGATATTTTTCCTTAAAAACAGAGAATAATGGAATCACTCAGTATTATTTCCAAGCATTACCTTGGAGCCCCATGGTCCAAACAGGACCACATTGTGCAAAGCACTGGGGACTCTGCACATAACCCTTGCCTGAAGAGCTTTTGGGCTATGGCCCCACTCCTGTAACCTGGAGCTACTTGATTGTCCAGTGGGCAGGTTACAGACTTGGGGCTTCACACACAGGGTGAAGAATGGGGAAAGGATGCTTGGTTGTCCTGCCTGTATGAGCAGGGAGTCCCAGTGATTAAATCCTTATCCCAGATTGCACAGGAAATCTGTGTCTGACCCTGAGGCAGAAGCCAGATCTCCTGTGTGGCACCCTCATCCCCTGACCTATCCGTTCTTGCTCCCCACTGTCATGTTGGCCTCCAGCGCAGAAACTTCTAACCAAGGAATTTTCCATTAAGTTCTGCTGCTGATGAGTTTCTTTCTCACCAATAGGTGGAAACTGACAGCCCGGTTTCTCAGGTGACAGAAGGAACGGTTCTGCCATCCCAAATGAGGCAGGAAAAACATCACGCAGAACAAGGAATTTTCCATAAGAAACTGTACCATAGCAACTGAAAAAGACGTTGAAGCATATTACAGTTTCTCAGCTTGTTGCAACCTGTGCTTTGATGCAACAGGACATCAGAAAAGTGAAGACTTGGGTTTTTTGTTTTTCTTTTCCTCTATTATTTCTTTGGCCAGGAGAGTTGCTTTAACTGGTGCTGCTTGATCATAATGAATTTATTGCAAAATTATGTAATCTTTCCACATCCGTCTCCAAAGTCTGTGCCAGAGCTTATGTTCTGGCATGTATTGTCATGCTATAGCTGGGGAGGGAGAGGGAACTACATCTGCAAACTTCCGTAAGAGATCACAAGCTGCTCAAATTGTAGGACAACTAACAAAATAGGATGCAGAAATATTTCCAATAGGCTAGTAGCTGTGCAATATGTGGCATTAAAATAAAGTTGAGTCATTAAGAAGTAGTGATATAGAAGCTAGCAAAAGTTTCTGCCTTTTCTTTTTCTAAACGAATCCCAAATATGATTGTCTAGTGTAACAGAAAAAAAAAAACAATCACTGTGCAGAAGTAAATGGCTTGTGTTGGTTTGGATATGGACAAAAAAAAAATCTTTCTGTTCTAGGCATAGTATTTATGTAAATTGTTGCATAAAATCTTTAAGGGGATTCTTTGCAGGACAGATGTTTATCTACGTGAGCAGCTATAAAACACTGTTAAGAACGAAGAAACATGAATTAACAGGATGTAAAATGCTTAAGTGAGAAAAAAGGGGGATATCTGTCTAGCACTAGCAACCACCTGAGATCTTGAGATTCTCTTTCTTTTGAATTGGAGCAGTTTAGTCATCTTCCTTTTCCTTCTATTTTTTTGTGCTGTATCCTGCCCATATTTTATCTCTCCCCTGTGTTCCTTCTCAATAAATTCCACAATGTGGATCATCCTTCTCTTCTGTAAATCTGCAGATAGTAATTACTGAGAGGAGAACTGCAGCAGGTAGCACATTTTCTGTGTGGGTACTTTCTTCTCATTCAGATTCACAACCTGTTCAGTTTTGGAGGTATTTCTGTGGTGAGATATCCCTTGTTTCTGTGAGACTGTTTGTTTCAGGTTCTCCTCAATGTCAGTAACAAATCTGTCATTGATTTGGGAAAGTTAGAATCCTGCAGAACTGGACTTAAACTGGAATTGAACTGGACTTGAACTAAAAATGCTGGAGCAAGATTTGTCACAATTGTGCCTAACTAGGGCTTCCAGCAAGGTCTATATGTGAAAGCACAGTTCTTTTTTGCCAGTAGTAAGGATAATGCAGATTTTTCAAACTGCTTGTTCATAGCTATTGTCCTAGCTTTCAATTTGGTAAATTATGGATGAAAATACATTTTAAAATAGTATTGAAAGGAGATTTTTTTCTTATTATGTTGTTTTGATGCTTAGCTAGAATAGCCTTCATTTGGATACAATTTACCATTTTCCCCAGTTTCCACAACAGTTGGCATGTCAAAAGCCTACTTGGCACAATATGAAGGCAAATGATACCCTGTAGCCCCTGTTCAGAAATTGTTATTTGTTTACATCTATGAAGGTGTGGAAAGAGAGCTGCTGCAAGTATTTTTGAAGTGCTGGTTGTGGTATGTTAATCCCCAAGGACTTGTTTATTTTTATGGAGGATAGTACATAAAATACTGTAAACTAGCACCATAAAGACTGGAATAAGCAAAGAATTAGGCCACAGCTAGCAGCAGACCTCACATTTTCCTTTGTTCATGGCAAGGTTTGTTTTGTTTTTGTTTTTTGGTTTTTT
>VXBR01001090.1:315485-355748 GCA_013400215.1 Cisticola juncidis
TTTTGTTTTGTTTTGTTTTTTTTAATAATGTGTCTCAAATTAGGGAATGCTATGGGTTTCTTAATTGCTTTCTCAAGCAGTTTCTCTTTGTGACATTTAATCTGGACAAACTCCACTTGTTTTCCCAGCTCACATTTTGTGAGTGAAGATTGCATTCATGCCATACAAGAAAATTCCAAATGCAATGCAAGACAAATACTGCTGCTTTAAAATCTTTTTTTCTGAATGTATTCTTGCCAATTTATTTTATTTTTGACTGCATTATAATACATTTTAAGGAGGTCAGAATCAGTAAAATTACAAGGAGGTATTTGTTGCAGCCAAAGTCCTATCTGAAGGGTTTCCAGTTGAGATTTTCAACTTAAGAAAGTGATGGTGGTGAGGAGTTTGGGCCATTGTTTTCAAAATATACCGAATAAGAATCTTGATGAATACATAACTTAGGCTTTATAGCTTTGGTACACTATTCAAGGAGAAAATAACCAATAGTTTTTTAAATCCCCACTACTGTTATGAAACAGCTAGTTATGCATCTCTGGCCTTATTTTTGAGGTGAGGGGAAACAGTCATATAGGGATTCACTCAGCAGAAGCCTCACAAGAGTTGTTTGCCAAAATGCTTATGACAAATACCTTTTAATCTCTCTCTCTCTCTCTCTCTCTCTCTGTGTGTGTGTGTGTGTGTGTATCTAGTCTTCAGAAGCAAACAATGTTGTCTCTCTGTAGCTTCTCTGTAAGGAAAAATGAAAATCAGTAATTGTTATTTTTGCTGTTAGAGCCTGTTATATTCTTGGAACATACAGCTGAATTACCATTCTCTTACTGGAGAAAATATTGCAAGGAAGGAAGAACCAATATGACAATGCTGAAAGCAAAGCACTAATCTTTAAGTTAGTTTAGACTTGTAAATGGGGAAAAAAAAATCTAGAAAAACTACCCACCAATCCTTGACAATGGTTTATAATTATTAAGTTAAATTGTTACATTATAATTATGTTAGCTTCTGACCCTTCCTCCTCATTAAAATTCTGAAGGATAGGCTAGAACACAGAGTGCTGGAAATTGCCTAGGGGCCATTTTGTGTATGCTAGACTACCAAAAGGCAAAGTATCTCTCCGGCTTGACAACAGACTTCAGACATGTCCCTCCTAAAAGTGAGCCTGTACTCGCCCTCCTGCTGGTGGTGGTCTTGCAGGAGGCAGCAGTTAGCAAATGCTGCCTGCAAAGTGGTCTGTAAGGCTCCCCTGGTGACATCTTGGCTTAACAACACTTCAGTGTTTTAGCTAAGTCCAGGCCATATCAGGGGACAACAGCCATTTCCTTGGCTGCAGCTGCCAGTGCGAGCAGCCCGAGACAAGAATTCGGCATTTGCACTGGTAACAGTAAAAAATCACAGCATTTTTTACTATTTGCTGGTAAGAATGTGGGGCACTCTGTCATTACAGTGCAACAAATGTAGCAGCTGTTTGCGCTGCTTACTGCTGCTTAAAGTCTTTCCCAAGTAGGTGAGTGTGTAGAAAACCGGTAGTTGTTGCTCTGCAAGAGAACTTGAACGTCAGGAGGAAGGGGAGAAAAACTCCCTACATTTTGCGCATCTTAGTTCTGTGCAGACTAAAGTTGCCGTAAATATCAGGGTGTACAGTAGTTGGAACCAAACAGTTTTGTTTTTTAAGAGCAGAAGTCTTACAGATGCTGGGTGAGAAAAGAACTTTTCTGGTCCATGCATTTTTGGTGGCTTGCCGAGACTGCCAGAATTACATTTGCATTAATTTCAGTCTACAACTATTATTAAAGAAGATTCAACTGAAAGAATTTGCCAAATATAAAGAACATAGGGGATAAAAAAGATCTATGATTTATGGTGACATCTATTAAGCTTTTACAGAATATTGTATGTGTATACTAGTTATCTACATTAAATGAACTGGTACTAATTGGGCAGAGCTGCCAACTCAGTCTTGTTATGAGTTTAACAATCTTCTTTAGGTCACATTCATTATACTGACATTGTATGTCAGATCCTGAATAAAGTTCGTTCAGCCATTTCTGCCGTTCTTCTTGTTTGGCCTGCTGTGTATGTGTGCTGTCATCAGTGAAAGTTCATGTTTCAGCAAAGACTGAGTCTGTGTGCTTTGGGATATGTATGTCTTGGGTATCTGCCGAGTGGCCACTTCTCCAGCAATGGTGCGACTGTGGAAAGGCATCCTTTGATTGAATCACGCCTGGTGTTATCCTCATTCATGGAAACTGACTGGAAAAAAACGTTCAAAGCTTTCTTTCTCCCTTTCCTCTTCTTTTTTTTTTTTTTTTCCTTTACTCTTTCTTTCTGTCTTTCAGTTCCATGCCCCAAAAGGCTGTAACTGGGTTCATTATTGTGTGATAAATGAGCAGTAAATGTCTATGCATTTTGCTTCATTTGGGCAGTTCCTGTTCCTTGGTGACAGCTGATTGGCTCAGCACACTATAATTATCAAGTCAAAATCAAGATGCTTTTAGGTAGTGAAAGCATACTGGCAGAGACTGAATTTGTCCTCAACCTCATCATGGGCCACAGCTTTAAAAGATCCATTTGGTGGTGGTTGTTTTGTCACTGTTGGTACTGGGGCTCTGATGGTTTGTTATCATAGTGGACTCTGTGGGAAGCTGTTGTAATATCTTTGTTTTCCATTAACTCCTGACATACTGTATGGTGAACTTCTGATCAATGTATCTGTGTTCATTCTTGCTCTAAAATAAAAATTTATTGATACGTGGGAGGGGATTTATATGTGTTAGTGAGAATTTACAAAGGCCTTACTTAAGCAGAGTCTGAAGGAACCCTTGCTGAAACCAAAGAGAGCTGTGGGTTTGTTGTCTGCAGTGGAACCAAAACACGCTCTGATGCTGCTTCCATGATGCTTGGTGATACCTGCATTGGACAGACTGACTTGTGCCTGGCTGTCCCTAGCCATGGGGGCATGCAGGGCAAGGCATTGCCTATGACCCACTGAAGGACAAGTGGCCCTGGGCTGCATGCTGGGCACATCAATTGCGAGAAGCTGAACCCAATGGAGACTTTTTCTCCCTCACCAAATCTGTTTTAGCAAAGGTGTAGAATTCCTCCTTATTTATCTGAAATGTAGAGAAACATAATTTCAGCTGGCAGATAATGCAATCCAGAGCTCAAGCTAGCAAAAGGAGCGAAGAATTTTTGTATTCTTTGATACATCTGTTAGCTAGGTATCAGTTTTCATGTTACATGAAAATAACATGCTGAACCGAGAGAGAAGAGAAAACATGTAACTGTTTTCTTGCAAGAGAAATGATGTGGGAAAGTCCTCCTGTACCCACTGAGGAAAAGTCACAGTTTTCTCACTTTATCATGGGGCAAGATGGATTTTCTATTAGGACAATTAGAATAGGGACTCATCTCAATCCTATTAAAAAAGCCTTTAGTGTTCTCAAATCTGGCTATAGTGCTATATAGCACTATATATATATATATATATATATATCTGGGCTATAGTGTAGTGTAGTTTACAGATAATGTCCAAGTAGGAGTACCATTGTTTGCTTATGCAAAGCTCAATGCAAGGAGCATGATACCGTCTAATTTACATCTTTCCCTAGGATGTGGGAAGGTTGTCAGACCCTGAAGAATGATACATCACCCAAACCGTAGAAACTTCATGGCCTTTACGCATGAAATAATTTGTTTTGTACAAACATACACTTTCTTATATTAGTCCCTTGGAGAATGCATGAGAGAAGAATCAGGTGTGCATAATTATGCATGTGCTATGCTTGTGTGGAAACATTGAAAGATTTTTTTTCCCCCAGCACACTTATAACAAGACAAAGAAAAGTCATATTTCCTTTGCAATTGTTAAGGCTTTGATCCCAAAAAACAGCCAGCCTGTTCAGTCTTGCAAACTCTTTGTGAATCCATTTTGTTGACCTAAAAGTGAAATCTTGCAGGTCTTTTTGTTTGCAGGTAGTACAATGTAATAATCTTCTGACTGCATTGTGGCTGCTGTAGAGGTATCTGTCACAGCCCAGTGGTAAAGATGAATTTTCTGGGTGTGCCTTGCATGCATGTGCTGCCAATTACATCATAAGCACTGGAATTCTGAAACAGTAGCAGGGCCAAGGGGAAAATGCCCTATGGGGACATAAGCATCAGTGTATAGCATGTCCTAACAAAAAGGTGTGCCAGTCTGGCAGTGAAACAAAAGCAGAGCAAGTGCCTCACCTCAGAAGAAGGCTGAAATGCTGGAGGACAGCAAGTCTGTAAAAGGCAATAGCTGCTTCTCCAGGTTTGTTCACCTTTTATGATGTTTTGGTCTTTTCTCCTGTCACATGGGGCTCGGGCAGTATAATACTAACCTCTTCTATGACCCCATGGGACAGAGGGTGAACTGGTGTTCTTGTCATGTGAGTGTGTAGGAAGACTTGAGACAGGCTTTTTCTTCATTCTGATGAGTTTGTTTTTCGGTAAACAATGCAGAGTGAGGAAGATTTTATATTTTGTTTATTTGCAGTGTCCAGTGTCTTTACGTGTCATTTGGGGGTCCTCCTTAGAAAGGGCTAAACCTTTAACTTTTCTTTGTATTTAAAGGCCACTTATGCAAAAATCCAGGAAAGAAGGAGGAACACACAGAATCATAAGAACAAATAACCATGTAGCAGCAAAGCCTTAGCCTTAGTTAAAGAGGCAGGAAGGGACTGAGCCCTGTGCTTAGGGGAAGGGTTCATTTCAGTTGGCTAAAAGAAAGGCATGAGATAAAAATGTGTAAGATTCATGTTTCCTCACAGAAAGCCACACAGTGTGTTGCAGTCTGATAGAACTGTAAAAGGATTTGGGAATAAAAAATAAGAAAAGTGTAAATAATTTGCTCAGTTAGCTGCAACAGAGCAGACCTATCCATGTAACATGGCTGATCAGACGCTGTGCTGTCTTTCAGAAAGATAGTTCAGCAAAAGGTAAAGATTGAGTATGTGCTTAACTTTTAAATAAGGGAATAGAATTTCATCTGTGAGCCAAGCATATGGTTTATTCCTTCACAAGCTTGAAAGCTCCATTTGCTTTTCATATTTCATTTTGAAAGGCCATCAGTACAACCATTCTGTACTCCCTCATGTAGAGCTGTTACCAACAGGTAAGGCTTTATAAAGCCTTACCTATGGGTAACAATAAAGAGCACTCCTTTGCACCTGCCTGGAATCCCTACATCACTCATTACCACAACAGAGAGCTGCAAAATTATTTCTTTTTCTTTTTAAAATGAGAAGAGAAAAAGCAAAGCAGAGAAACGTAGATCAAAACCAGTGCAATCACCTTTGAATTTCACCTTAATACACATTTATTCTAAGCTTGAATATGGCTCATCTCTGGAGATGGTTCCTGCAATTGCACCCTGCAATGCTTTCCAGACTATTTCCGAAAACAGAGATAGAAAAGTGTTAACATTTAGAAGACAGTATGTTTATTAGCCCTTCCCCCTCTGCAAGTATTTATTAGATTAGATATGCTACATGGTGTTCCCCCATCCTTTGCCAAGTACTCCTATTTCTGTAATACAGAAGATTCCTAATGATTAGCATAGTGTGGAGGAAAAGGATTTCCAGGTCTGAACAGGAAGAGTGTTTGTGTTGAGATCATTGTCTGCAGTTAAATATGAAAGGCAGACTAGATTTACCACTGTAAAAATAATACTAACAGGTTTTGCACAGCAATTCGCACACAATAGCCTCTAAGTTGTGTGATGATTAACCTTTTGGAAGAAGTACATTGAGATTGGCACTTATAAATTAAGTGTATACATGTCTGCAAAGGCAGTGTTTTGTCAGAATTCCAGTGCAGTTTTCTGCTTAAATCTGATTTACCATACTGTGCTGAAAAGTCGCCTATAAGCATCATAGAAAGAGAAATGCAGGGTGATTAATATATGCTACGTAGTCTGAAAATAGCCAATTTAGCTTTCAACTTTTCTGTTATATCCCAATTGTTTTACCATGTAAAAGATTGGTTTTAGGTTGCTAGGGCTTGAAGGTCTTGTGCACCTCGGTTTTAATATGCAATGGCAAGTTCATATATGAATAAACTGTTGACTTTATTTTTTTTTCCCGTGAAGGGTGATTTAAGTTACTCAGACTCATGCATTTAAGACAGTGATAGAGTTTTTGTTTGAATTTATTCTTAAGTAATGCTTATTTGAGTATAAGGATCTGATCAAGTATGGCATCATGGCTATCTGTAGTCAAGCTGAGGGTATCTTGGCCAGCTAAACCAAATAAATTACTGTAAGAAAAAGAGTAAAGGAAAATGGCTTAGCAGGAATCAAAATTAACCCAAAAGACAGTAAACACTTGTGTTTCAGACAGAGAAGAGCCATGCCAGCTACAGTAAAATGAGTTTACAGTAGACAAGATCTGTGGTGCCCCTGCTGCTCTGGGCAGGTGGAAGAGACCTGGGCACCCTCCAAGGTGCTGCAGCACTGTGTTACAAAAAGAAGCCTAATTCTAACCCAGGAAAATAAAAATTCTGGGGTTTATCTATCTGACAGTAGATATCCTGTGAGGATTTAAATTGTAAACAAAGCAACTGAAAGATTAAGCTGCAGCAATCACAGATTTATTTGATTTACCAGATGTAGCTCCAGACAAGTAGGAAGTAAGTGCTGGGAATTATGCCATTCCTGTGACAGTCACTTGTTTGCTTTTCATAAATGCCTCTGGATCACTTCCTGTTTGTTCAACTTGGCATTAGATCCTAAATGGGCCTTAAGTCAGGCATGGCCCACTTAGGATCTAATGCCTGTGAGAAACCTGACAAATCACTGATGGCCACCCAAGGGATAACTGTTTTACAACTCTTGAATTACACTGTATTTTTTTCAAAGACACAAAACAAGATTCAAAGAATTTTAGAAGCTGGAGTTGCACAGCTAATGTGACAAAGCCCAAGTGCCTTTCTGGCCTTGTTCTGTGAAACCTCCCTACTCAGTTTTCCATAGCCTCCACTGGAACATTTCATTTAGAGCAGAGGACCTGAGGTACTGAGATTGTCTGTCAGCTTATTTCCCTTCTGTTGAAAAGGTGTTAGTTGATTCTCAGCTGTGGACTATTATATACATATAATGGGAGGGTGTGTATGCATATCTATCTATATACACATGCACATTTATATATACACACATTTATATAAGTAAAAAATATATATGTATATGTTTATGTATGAAAACATGTGTTTCTACTTACAACAGCTGGGCATGAGCCTTACATGAGCAATTTTGCTGGTATATGGTAAAAATTAAAAAACAATACACAAAAAAATTATATAGAATAATAAGTAATGAATGTTGTTTGGGATAAATGCATCAAATAATCAGGAAGACACAACTGAGCTGACCTATTTCTGCACCCAGGCAAGGCTGACAAGTCAAAAGATTAAATAAAAAAGAAGAAAAAAAGTGTTGTTGTTGGCTTTTATTGCCATATTAAAGAGTTGATATCTCAATAAGCTAGTTTCTCTTCTGGCATTAGATTGTAGAAGCTGCAGACATGCTGCTATTGCATAATCCTATGGCAAACAGTCTAGACTTGCTGCAGGCTCTTTGTAGTGAATTTGTATCCTTCTGCTAAAGGATTCCAGCAGAAACGTCTTTGTAAGTGGCAAGTGCTGGACGAATCTGATGCACTATCTAAATAATCACTTGGCCATTTACACCTGTTTTTTTCTAGCAAGGTCTTAGAAATACTTCAGTCCACAATTGCAATAGAAATAGTGGGAAAAGGAATGAAGAAATTTGCAAAATTATTTTTTGTAGGACCTTGTGTCACATCACAAGCTGAGTCTTCTCTATGGCTGCTTTTTACGTATACAGCTGTGGGTATGTCTATAATATCACCTTGCCTGGTTTCTTGGCATCTTGAAGGTCCTCCTTCTCTTCTCAGAGTCCTGGCAATTTCATCAGGACTATCCCACATGTGTGCCACTAGCAAAATTTTGAGCAGTATCCTCAGAAGCAGACTGTGCAAATTATCTAAGTGGGCGTGCAACACAAAAGGATCTTACAGTGTTGGTAGTTCCATGAGCAGTCATGCCTGTCAGCTGTTGTCTGTTTATTGTCCATCAGTAAGTTCATGTTTCAGTCTCTCTGTAACCCTCCTCACTCTTCTCATGAGGTAGATGGGACCACATTTGAAACCTACAACAATTTGTGATATTGTAATTGGGTGAGGTCTTCAAGAGGTGACACTCACATGCACACCACATAAGTATTTCATTTTTGTGCTCCATAGGAAAATCCGGCCTTTAAAGGACTAGTGTAATCTATGTGAAGAGATGTAGGGAGCTGATTTTATGTTTTTATCACAAACTTGTGGAGAGTGGCTTCCAGATGGGAAAAATCAACTGGAAACAACTTCTTTTAAAAGGATGTTTAAAAATTTTCCAGAGAAAAGTCAAGATAATGACTGATGAACTAGAGAAAATGTTTTCCTGTGGGGAAGAACTTCTGTCTCTTTGCCTTACCAAGAAAGGCAAGAAGGGTTGATTACATGTGTTTCATAGCAGACCTGAAAAGGCTGCTAAAACTATCAGAGAAAGTCCCCTAATGATCAAGGGAGGGAGATGCAAGCCAGACAAGTTAATGATTAAGAGACAATGGCATGCATTTTTATTAGCAGTGAAATAATTACTCATGAAAGTAAATGGATAGTTCAGACTTTCAAATCAAGACTGGCACAGTTTCTGGAGACAGTCTTTTGCCACATACAAGTCATTTAGCTCAATATTATGCTCCATATAGTTTAGAAGGTCAGCTTAGATGGTCACATGGTAAAATGTTAAGACCTATTGTTTGTGACCAAGAAGAAACACTTTCACTCTGTCATATTTCATTTTTAATATTGGCAAAGAAAAAAAAAAAAAGGTTAATCATTTGTACTGCTGGGTGTCTTGCTGTCCTTGGCTGGGTTCACTCATGTCCAACTCAGGGAATTCAATGTGATGAGGTGATTTGGAGATGCCTGTTCTGCTGGAACCCATTCCAGAATGATGTGTGACCCTCTCTGTTCAGCCTCACCATCAAAGGTAGGTTACCTGGGTAGTGCAGTCATACTGGAAATATGTATTGCACCATTTCCAGTGTGACATGCTGTCTGCTAGTGAGTGAAATACCTAAAAGTCCAACTCTTTTGGTGAGGTGCTTCTTAGACTATGAGATGAGAGACTTTTTCTGTAGTTGTACTTCCTGTTGGCATTTTGGGTCCCTGAAGTCATCCATGGCAGCCCCCTGCTTTTAAGGGTGTGGCTGTGTGGGTATTATTTTAACATAGCCTCTTTTTGGCATTTACCCTTCTTTAATTTGTTTTGTCTTGCTTCATATTGAAGTGTTTGAACTCAACTTGGCTTTTAGCTTAATGGACCATATTTTTTTACAGATATCAGTGAATATTTAAAACCAGAGGTGATATGCTCTTAAAAGTACAAATGGCAGGTCTAATGCAATTGCCATTTAGAATCAAAAGAAGAAAAATACATAGCTGTCATTTCAATGTTTGTGTGCCTTTTCTTTTCTGAGACTGTTATGAGATGACTTCTTTATTTATGTCACCATTTTGGCCAAATTCTGCTTCGTTTCTTCAGTGTAAATCCAGGATAATCTCTTGGACTTTAACAGAGAGAATTTGCTTTATCCTGATAGTAAATGAAAGCAGATTTTGACCTGAATATTCCATTGTATGTCCTGCTCAAATATCCTCCCACTGCAGGCAGTGTCACTACGTCTAGGACCCTGAGTGTGCTAAATGGATTTTTTCCTTGGCTCATATATCCTTCACATCATGTGTGTTTGATTTAGTTACATTGTTCTTACGTTTAATCTCCACCCATTTAGTCATATTTTATTTGTTTAGTAACTCGGTGCAGCTCAAAAAGGTAACGAGAATGGATAGAGCATAACAAGTTGCAAATACATTCTGTGCAGACCTCTTCTGCTCCTGTGTTTCAGCTTCTACAGTTTGGTTTGTGGGATGGATTGTTTATTCAAATGCTTTGTTTATATAATAGTGTTTAACAGCAGCTCTAAGTGTACTACAGAGAAGTACTGAATATGCTTCTTGTTTATTTTTACTCTATTGTTTGTGAAGTCCTCCAGGAGCTTCACAAAAAAACTGCCTTTGTCCTGCTAGGCCCAACATTAGCAGTATAATGGGCTCAAAATGGAGAGGACCCACAGAAAATTCAGAATGTCTTCATCACCAAGACTTTGGCAGCTGTGGGCAGAAAAAAATGAAAAACTGCCTTTGCTGCCTTTCCCCACTGGGAAAGGAAGAGAGGCATCCTTCTGGCAATACTAGTAAAGCAGAGGGAAAGAGAATTCCCCAGGAGTCAGGGCTGAATGGCAAGTTGTTTAGGGGCTAGGGGGTAGCACTTACTTGTTATCAAGCATTTTTGAAACTCAGGTGATGAGCTGTGCCACACACCAGAGCTCAGGTGGCATGCCAGGGCAGTAATCCTTCAGCTCTGCTGATCTGCCTTGTGAGCAGTATTAGCAGAGGCCAGAGATGCTGGTTAACTTGTTTCTGTGGGGAAGAGGTGTGTTTTGATTCAGGCCTATCTTGTGCTGACTGCATTTTGAGCCTTTCTTGCAAAGCCAGTGCTGAGGAGGAAATGAAAATAAAAAGTAAATTCATAATGACTGCAGGGGACCTGCTAAGGCAGCTGGCCACATAAAGCATCGTCATGACAAAATTGCATTTTGTGCTAGACCAGTGTGTGACAAGAGTGAGAAACGTAGGCACCATGCAGTCTCATTTCATATGTACCTAATGGGACTTGTGGCCTTTCCTAGAAGAATTGGCACTGGAAAAGGAGGCTGTGGACATCCCCCCTGCAGCCATCAGTGTGGGGAAAGCAGCAAAGCCCTGTGAGTCTGGTGGGCTGTGAGGAGAATCCAGCCTTCCACACTTCTATGCACAGGTTATGAGGGGGCCTGCTTCCACACTGGCCAGGGCCATTCTAGCAGGTGCCAGCTGGATCTGGTGCAGGTCTGTGCTGCCCACCTCATGACAGCAGATGTGTGATGGATTGCTCACCCTCAGAGCCTGCTCCAGCACCAGCACTCCCTCAGGTCCACACACACGGATATGAGGTGTTTTTACGTGCACTGCGCTTGGGTCAGGGTGCTGTACTCTTAGGGCGAGCGGCACACATTTTCTTCTCTTGTGGACTGTGATCCTTTTCTCCAAGTGGAATAGAGACAGGCTGTGCAGTTTCTCCATACTGATGTTATCGTCAGCACTCCTCCTTTAGTCATGGAGGCAAGGTGTTTTTTGTCTAAATGATCACCTGGTTTGGAATAGACATGTGACCAAGTATGGAGGCGGGTGTCGGTCTGCATCTGGTTAGATCCTAAATTACTGGCAGGGTTCAGTCCTGGTCCCTGCAGCTGAGCAGCCAAGGTGAGATTTGCACCCTTGCAGAAGCCAGTCTGATGCCTGTGCACAGCTATTTAATCCACTGTGTTTAGAATTTAAGTTGCAAATGGGCTTCTTCCAGGCAGGGTTAAATTTCAGTGTTTGCAAAGACAGCTAAGTGCACTGAGGTCAAAATCACCAGCAGATGCAGTCTGGATTGTACAGTTTCAGCAACACAAGCTGTCCACCCTATAGGCAGATAGACTGCTGTTAGAACTGCTTTATTTAGCTTGAACATTGTAAATTGATAATGTAGTCTACAAAATTTAGTACAGTATTTTAAATATTCAAGATTTTAATGGATGCTTTTGCTGAAAGGAGAATGTAAAATAAGTCAAAAAATGTTCAAGGGCTTCAATATTGGAATCAATTGTTTCTGGGCAGCAATTGAACAAAGGTTCTGTCAACTGTGTGGACTAAAACTTTTGTCCATCTTTTGCGTCTTTTACTTCAGATCAACACTATAAATCATGTTTGTGAGAACAAAATTTCTTATCTTGTTGTAACTGTAGTGTATGTAGCACAATGTGGGAAAGCAGTGGTTTACTTACAAGTGGTAAGTAAACCAGCGGGTTAAGTTACACTTAGTTGAAAGACGATATATTTGGTTTTCTTGGTTTTGGATTTGGGCAGGAGAGTTCTGCTATTCTTAAAGTTACAAAAGTAGAAAGGTATAAGGAAGGCTTGGTTTGTTTTCTGATTCACTGTCTTAATGCTTTTTTAAAAAGTAGCATTGGCTATTATGTATGCTCTGCAGCAGTCATCCTAACAAGATGATAAATGGCCTGTTCCCAGGTGACTCTTAATTCCATGTCTTCTTATCCAGAAAATGCGCTGCCCTCCAAATACAAATGTATGAACTCAGTCTTTTTGCCGAAAGTGGTAAAAAATGACATGTGGACACTTCAATTCCTTCCCTACTTTACAGGCAATCCTATCTCCGTATGGCTGTAAGCATGGGCTCCATCCCATCCTGGACTTGCAGCTCCCTTCTGACCTCAGTTTTGTCTTCTTTCCACAGTTGTGCATCACATCAAGCGCCACAATATCGTTCTTAAAAGAGAACTGGGAGAAGGAGCCTTTGGGAAAGTCTTTCTGGCAGAATGCTATAACCTGTGTCCTGAGCAGGGCAAGATCTTGGTGGCAGTGAAGGTAAAAGAGTCTAGGGTACCATTATTAATTCATGGTTGCAACTAATGTTGTTTTGTTTGTAAATAAAAAATGTTTGCGTATTCCATAATCCACTGTAACTGTTCTGATACCTTTAGAAGCGTTCACAAGGCTAACGGAGTGTTAAGAGAAGCTGGTATTTGATCTTGCTGTGGATTATAAAATGAGAACAGAATCTCATAAAGAAGAGAGGAGGAAACAGATTGTGTCACGAGGGGGCAAAATCTTATATGATCTTTCTGAAGTTCAATTAGTGAAAAATTATGTCTAGATCATTAAAAATGCATGGATATATGTGTGTCTAAAAAATAATCTGTTACTAGCTGAATGAATAGGTTATGTGTATAAGTGCTAGACAAAGAACACTTTTCTGTTTCAGGACTGTGCCATTCTTTTAGTAAACAACTGAAATTGTCTGTGGGTAGTTTTCATTAATGTGGCTTTGAGACCAAGCCTGCTTATCTATGTGAAGCCCTTTTTGTCCTCCAAAATTCAAGAGCTAAGGTTAGCTGTTGACCTTACCCTCTGGATGTAGCTAGAAAACAATACTGGTGAAACTACACTTTCAGAGTTTGAAAGCTTTCCCTGAAAACAATCTCTTATCTCCATCTGTAGTATTCTGCCAAAAACTAAACGAAGTGTCCGGCATTTGAAATATCTCATTAAGTGCAGGGGGAATAGATGTCCAGAATTTGGGCTGTGCCAAGTGACCAGAAAATAATTTTATCTGACAGGTCACAATTAGGCAACCATGTGTGCATTTTGGATGAAACCACACAGTAAAAGAAATAATGTAGATGATCTTTTTGAATTTGGTAACAAGAAAGAGAGTCTTGAATCTGACAGTGGAAGAACATGAAAGGAGGATAGTCTTATAGAATGTTCCATCAAAAATAGAACGTTTTTGGGTTTGCCAAGATTGTAAGCTTTTCAATACTTGGGAGTAGTTCAGTCATGTTGACTGGTGAGAAGAAAATTAGGCCCTGAAGGGATATAGCATAGACAGGAGAAAGCAAGAGATAGGAGATGACAAAACTAGATTGGAATGAATTTTTTGTTGTATTTTGGTGAAGCTATAATGGAAATGGCCTTTATCACTTTAGGGAACTGCTTGATAGCAAAATAAAAGTATTTCCATTCACTTGTTCCTTTTGAAAGTCCTGTCCAAATGGACCCTAGCACTTCTGCTGTTAAATACTGCACTGCACTTTCTCCCTGCTGCTCATTCTCAATGTAAATCAAATGGAAGAATATTCAACCTGTAAAGATACATGTTTCTGTAGACCTAGATGACAAATCTATCCATTTTCTGGGCAAGTTGTCATACTATTTTGGTGGGGTTTTTTTTGTTTGGTTGGTTGGTTTGTTTTCTGGGTTTTTTTGTTTTTGTTTTTTTTTCTTGGTTTTTTGTGGGTTTGTTTGTTTATTTGGGTTTTTTAGGTGTGTTTTTGTTGTTGCTGTTGTTGGGTTTTGTTTGTTTCTATTTTTTGTTTTGGTTTTTTTTTTTAAACAAATCATCTCCTTATAGTGTCCTGAAGAAGAATCTTGCAGGTAGCTGTGGGAAGAATTACTTCTGGGAAGAGGTTATGCCCATTTCATGTTTCTGTCATTGGCCCTTAAAGATGTGACTCTGGCTATTGTCACAGAGCAAATTTTTTGGTGAACTGAAGGGTTAATTGCCTCATGCTTGTCTCTTTCACTGTGGTTAGCAACCACAGATAACAGGTATCCCTCAGCCACAGTGGATGTCAAGGGATGGGGCCTCCACTGGAGTGCACAGAGCTATCCTGCACTTCAGTGCAGGACTGTGTCTGGACTCCTCCCCTGAATGCAGGATTTCGTGGTTTTAGTCGTAGAGGAGCAGACCTGGATGCCAGCAGCAATGAGCAGCTCCTCCTGACACACAACGAGGTCTTTAGAGAGTTTCAGCTCCACAGACAAAACCAGAACATGCCCACCACTGTAAAACAGATTTAGTGAGCTCAGTGGAAATAGGTACATGCTGAAGAGTAAGGTGGTCCCAGGGAGATTTCAGCAGCAAGGAGGCACAGCCTCACCTGCTGTGGGGTTAGGTTAGCTAGTGGTCCCTGTCAGCTCCCTGTGCCTGCCAGCTGCTGAAAAACTGTATGGCTTGTGCCTGACCCTGAGCATCACTCCTTCTAATTCAGCATGTTCCCTTCTTATCAGCCAGCTGGTATCCAAAATGTTAACATTGCTGCAGCAAATTATTTAGGAGCTAAGAGGCCCAGAAAAATCTGTGAGGATAAAAAAGATCAGGCCTAGCATAAAATACCAAAATCGTTCATTTAAAGAGGAAAAGGGCAAGTTGTTTAGGTTGGTTTTGTTTAGTGTGGGCTTTCTGGGGGCAACACAGAGTGTTTGGAAATACTTTCCATAGGACAAAACCTGGGCATTGTATTAGCATTGCCCCCATAGCATGTCATATCAGGACACCATTTGCTGCAGGCACTTTTAGGCAACAGAGGATGGAGGAAGGAAAAATTACTGTTTTCTTGAGGGCTCATTTTGCTGTGTTTGTTCAGGCCTGGCTCAATGCTGTCTCCTCACAGGACTGGATCCCCAGGCATACTCTCACACTAGTGTAGGCTGTCCAGAGCGGGAGGTGAGGCTGACAAGGCACAGGTTAGCAGATGTCTCTGGCTCCTCTGGGAGGCTTTGCTCAGCTAGCAGACTGCTGTGTGTGTGAGATCAAGAACACTTCCATGGCACCTGCACAGGAAAACCCAAGGTTTCCAATTCTTCAGGCCTTCAGTTCTGAGAAGGCTCAAAACCACGCCTTCATTTCTTGAGGAGACGTACCAGTCAGCTCCTGTATGTCAATGAGAAGCAGTAGCAATTATTTTGTAGGGAAACAGTAGAAAGTAGCATCAGTAGTCATATAACTGACTCAAGATTTTGGCTACCAAGTCCTGCTGATGCTGGTGACAGCCCCACTGTCCTGCTGTTGCTGTGCCTTGCCCATGAAGGCAGCTCTGTGGTGTCAAGAGTGGCACATGTGGTGTCAGACAGAGGGCTGTCAGAGTTCACACCCGCTGTGAGCACAGGGCAGCACAGACCACACGGAGGGCTGATACTGCACAAGCACTCTGTGCTGGACAGTAAGTGTGGAGTGGTGTTCCCACTGTTGCAGGGGTGAACTTGGAAGATGTGGAGCTCCTGTAGGAGCCAGAAGCCCCTCTCTTTCCCAAGGAAGCTTGTCCCTACTCTTTAACCGTGGGCCTGAGTAGCTGGAAAGCACATGTGATTGAACCTCAGATCCTACTTGGGAAAACCTCCTGTCAACTGGTGAAAGTGCTTTGTATGCAGAGCTTTGGCATGCTTGTCAGTAATGATAATAATAATTAATATGTCTTTCCTCTCTTTGTGCTCTTACGGTTTTATTTTGTGGTTTTTCTTTTTTCTTTTTTTTTTCTTGTACTGAGAACAAGCTAAATGCATTAGTCAATGTCATTTCTGTGTAAATTCTACATACTTATTTTTTTTTTTACCTTCCAGTCTCCTCCTTGCCTGACTGTGCCAGCTCTCTCTCATGCATTGTCTATTCTGTGCTTTGCATGAAATCATGAAAAGGAGATTTTGCAATGGTGGGTGACAGAAATTCCAGTCAGCCCGTGGTAGTAGAAACCCCGCCTGAGTTTCACCTGAGTTTTAGACTTTCCTACATTTTTGCAGTTTGACAGAAGATGTGGAATTGCCATGGCAACTGCTCTATCATATGATAATTTTGCTGTTTCTGTGAGATAAAAAGCGTCTTCTCAAATGTACAATATGCCATCCTCACAGGACAGAGCTGTCAGTATTTTTACTGTCTTTCCAGGGAAAGAGCCTGCTGGAAAGAGGATCAGCCTCTGCTTCTCCCTATTGTGTTTTTCCAGATTGCTATTATGTAAAAACAAATTTTGTATTAATTGTTTTTTTAAATTCCATTGTTGAGAAGAATTACAGTCAAATCCCTTCATGTATGAAACCACCAGAGGAAACTCAGGTGACAACAGAATGATTCCAGTGATTTCAGTATATATTGTATACACTGGACTGTGGCTTGGTGCCTGTATCATGTTAAAGCATCATCCCAGTGCCTGAAAATACTGGAAAACACTTCAGTTCCAGTCCTCACTTAGTTCAGATGTGATTGTCTGTAGACCATAGTGGGAAGCAAATTTGATATCCATGATACAGCTGTGTATACTAACATATCATGGCTAGTGAAGTCTTGATGAGGCAATATCCTTGTTGCATCATTGGTAAAGCATATGGAAAAAGGATTCTGGGTCTGAAGGCATGTTAAGTAAATTCCACAGGGAAGGAACACCTAAGGCATGAGTGATTTCCTTTGCCTCTAGAATCCACAGAGCCTGAAATCCACAGGGAAAAGACCCTGAACTTGGAAGACAACAATCCATTCTGCCTGACTCCTTGTCCCCTCATCTGAATTTTATTAGGGTAGCTATTCATTTGTCAAGACCCACAAGTAAAGCGTGTGTTTTTTCCAACAGTCCTCTTCTAGGTTCTTCTTCACACATGCATACATTTAATACTAGAAAAATGGACAGATTTGTCCCTGTTGAAGTAAAAGGTTGAACAAACCATGACTACTGCAGCTAAAAACTCAGTTTGTTGGCAGAACGACTGGACAGTATTGACTTATTCTGTTTCTGTTCTGGTGAGTGTGGTTGGTCCCATGCTCTATATATTATTCAGGACAGAAAGTAAAGTGACTAGATGGCCAGGAAAAAAGCATCTTTAGTTAAAAAATTGCCACTATTTTTGTGTCTTATCTTCCATTGTGTTAAACCTAGGTGTTGTTAAAATCTAGAGGTACAGAGCCCAGACAGTTTCTGTGAAGAATAAATTGTGAATGTTGGTAACTTGCCATCTTTTTCTTGTGGTTTTAGAAATATTGTTTGAATTAGTATAGTGCGACCACTGTACCTCTTTACTATAGAATCTTTTAGTGGTTTATTGTCAATTATAGTTATTCCTCATTTAATTAGTGTCAGAACTTGCTCTTTTTTTTGTCCATGAAAGTGTTTTCTTGCTCACGAAATATAGTTTGTAAGGAGAAATCAGAAACAGCCTATGTGTGACAGTTAAATTAGTATTATTTCATTATATAACATTTAAGCCTCCTATTTGATCCAGTGACACCCCAGAATTCCTCTGTGTGTCTGCTTCCCTCCATGTCTATCACTTCAGGATCTGACCTCCAGGTACTTGCACATATGCCTAATCTTAGTCATGCGAGTAGATTTACAGAATTTCCAAGTTTCTGGCTGAAGTCTCAGGTTATTCTGGTCCAGGAACATACTCTCATGTAAATCTACCTAAGGTATAGCACACCACAGTGATTAACATCAGCATCACATAAACAGTGCACACACATTACCACCATATATTTTAAGCAAGGAGTGTTTTGTCTTAAAGAACTAACAAGAAAGGTAAATGCCAGCAGGATACTAGGGGTTGCTTGAGTTAAATGCTCAAGGATACAAACCAGCTGCGTACTAGTATGTGTTTGGGATGAGATCAGTTTATTTGTTCCGTGTTTGGAAAATACTCATCACAGCAAGAGCATGAGTATTCATACATTATCTTACAAAAAATAGTGTTCATTTTGGATAACACATGGCAGGAGAATGAAAATTGTGCTGCCGTTGTTTGATTGCACTTCAGGATCACATCTGTATTTCTAAAAGCGTTATTAAGAAAATACTTCCTCCATCCTCTATGCTGTACTGTGTCCTTGTCTTACCCTTACAGGGCTATCCCACATGTTTCCTACCTTTTTAATTTTCATTTTCTCCACCAGACACTGAAGGATGCCAGTGATAATGCCCGCAAGGACTTCCACCGTGAGGCAGAACTGCTAACTAATCTGCAACATGAGCACATTGTCAAATTCTATGGTGTCTGTGTTGAGGGTGATCCGCTCATCATGGTCTTTGAGTACATGAAGCATGGAGATCTTAATAAATTCCTCAGGTAAATCCATGAACACACATTGTGATCCTGAGCCAAAAGTGGGCAGAAAAGATAGTGTTACTGGTACTTAATGTTAAACTAACAACTACCACTGGAAAAACCTGACACCCAGGAAAACAAATATTATGACTCTTGTCGTTTGTGCTGGGATGTGGGGCTCTGTTTCTTTGGCTATTTGGAAGTACCATTAAATCAAGCTTTGTACCGAAGAAATGTTGTTTCCAATATATTTCAGTGTATTCTGAAATGTTTGCTTATAAATCCTATAGTAGGAATGATTTTTCTTACAGGCTTCCTGGTAGCGTTTGCAAGATCCCACTCAACACCTATTGCTATCTGTAGGTGTCAAGGAGCTTCTGAAGTCTAACCCCTTTTCTCTTTCCTCCTCTCAGTGTTTTGGAAAAACTGCTATAAATCTGTAGCAAGAAAACTGTGAGCTATGTAAGCTTCTGTGAATTGGAAAATGCTACATTTTGGGGTCCAGATTAGGATTTCATTTCATAAAGCTATTCAGGAATGTGCATAGGAAATTGAAATTTGGCAGTAGAGCAGTTATAAATAAATAGATGATACATAAGGTTCACAATAATAGGTAGTCCATGATCCAGCATGTTATGAACAGAGGCCTCGTGTATGGTGCCATTTCTACCAGCCTGCACTTTTTGATGTAAAAATAAAAAGTTAAGAGATGGCATTTTTTTCGTATATTAAAAATATAAGAGACTATTCTTTCAGTGTCTACTGTTTAATTTTATATATAGATATCACAAAGATATTTTAACATACATACATCTTTCCTGCTAAATATAGCTAGGGGTACCACCATTTTGGAAAGATATTTCTAACAAAGCTGTAAAACTATCAAAACAGATGTCCCAATAAATGGAATCATACTTTCTATATAACTGAAATGATTATGATTGCTAATGCTGCCATTTATGCATTTTTTTGATAGCTTATGTGAAATGAGTTTGCTGTCTTTCTACTGTCTTTTGAAAAAACAGCCACACCATAAAACAAATGACATCAACTAGCTTCCTCCCTGATTGGCAGGGCTGACAGATGTGATGAAGAAACTGGGATCTGAACTGGAGATGCAGAGCAAACACTGCTATTCTTCCCAGACTGATTGTCTCTCTGGAAAAGGATTTAAGTATATTTAAGAATTAAGGGCATTTACATTTTTCTGCTTTGTCTTCTGCTGTGAATCAGGAGAGAACTGCAGTTTCCCTAGATGCCATCATAGTACAATTTCAGAACACTGAATTTCCGTTATAGGAAGCCAGATTTTCAGTTGATGAGAAATAATTTCTTACTCTGTAAGAAATACTTATGCCTTGATTCTTTTTGATTGGCCTTTTCTTATGTTGTAGCTCTGATTTTGAATTATTGTACAGGAAAGAATTTTAGCAGAAAATATGTTTCCTACTTTAAGGCCTTCACCTTTAAAAGCTATTAATCAGCCCTTGTCTTTATAACATAAAATGATTATGCTGGGACAAGCTGTTAAACCAAAGCTCCAATTTGTCATTCCTCTCACATTTTCCGCAGCTTGTGCTGCAGACCAGAGGTTCATAGCAAAGTGGACTGTTCCATATTTTTTACCCTGCAGCGCCACCAAAGGCTGTTGGGGAAAAACTGATCTGAAAATTTAACCCAAATGAGCCTGGCTGCCTACATGCAGCCTAAGGCTGTTCAGATCTAGGACTAAAGCCTCAAATTCATGCCTGCCCAGTGCGTGGTCTGTGGACTAGTGGATAGTGTGGCTGCAGAGAATATCTGTCAATGTCCCTGGCTGTTGCAGACCCTGAAGATCACCTCATTTATGGCCAGCAGCAAGTGGACAAACAAGCTGGATGGAATGTTAGGAATAGTCCGCAAATTCCATTAGATACAGACCATGTCCTCAGGGAGACTAGCAAAAGATGAGAAGTTCTCTAATTTAGCAGCTCAGAGGTTCACATCTCAGAACACTTATTGAAAAAATCTATGCATGATAAAGGTGCAGTATTTTTCAATAGGAATTTGCTTGTGAGTTGTAGTTGGAGATTTCATGTCCTCCCATTTATTTTTTCCTCTATCAGCCTAGACCAGATAAATGGCTGCCTGTACATACCCTATGGCAGAGAGCTGCTTTGCCTGGTACCAGATAGAGTCCCATCAAAGCTACACACTCCTTCATTTTTTCTCACATCTGTCACTTTGCTCATGAAACTCATATCTTGGGGCAATTTTAATATCATATTTCTAATTGGTAGTGTCAGATTTGAGCTCACAGATTTTGATTAATTTGCAACTCTTTTCCAAACTCCTGTGTCCTTACCCCAAAGAAAAATTAAGGCCTCACCTCTGTTGAGGAGGGAAGAGGAGAGATGGTCTCTTTGAAAGAATAGTTTTCAGGAATGGAATAAAAGGTCTTCTGAAAACACAAAAAAATAGAATGGGTGTAAAAGGGTATTCAGAACATTATAAGATGTATCAAATGAGGAATGATTGGCAGATTACCTCATTGATTGGCTAAGGATTAGCTAGAATTTCTTCCTGTAACATATTGTTCATATTAATGTTTATATCCCTGTCTTCAAGATACTAGGATGTACAGGTATACCAGAGCTCACACAGTTAAGCTGGGCAAAGCTCATGTGTTCCAGTACTTCACTGGGCTTTCCTAATGCAAAATATTTCTGGTTTTTGATGAAGTGCATACAAGTATTCTCAATAATCAGTTGATTGTTGCTTCTTAAGGATTCACTAGGTTTTGGAAAACTCATATATTTGAAGCTCTGTTTTTCCAAATAAGAGCGTGTTTTGTGTCCTCTTCTTATTGTCAAGAATTCCAGCCTCAGGCAGGACTCATCCTTGGTGATGAAATAAGCAAAAATCCTTTCCTGCTGTGCATTTGGATAGGAAAGTAGAAGCATAAATTTAAAATTGCTGCCCTTGTTTCTCAAACGAAGAAGGAAGCTAGCTCTTTTTTGTTTAAGAAAAGATGGAAGGGTCAGTGGCCTGTATCCCTGCAGAAATTAAGAAATGCCAGTCACAGGAAAAGTGATGTTATGCATGCCACTGCATTGTTTTTCCCTCAATTGTTTTTCAGTCTTACAGAGTGATAAGATTTTCCCTTGGTTCCTAAGCAAGTTCATTTGTCAGCCTTTCTCCAGAAAACATTACTAGAATGGATCAAGAGAAAGGTGATGCTTTCTGACAGATGGGTACTATTGTGAACACATATGCCTTATTTCCTTGAGTAATATATATCCTGTTTGTAATGTTCTTTAAACCACCTATCTTTCACCAAATGAAGGAAAACAGTAAATTAAAAAAGCCTAGACAAAAAGTTTTCCCTGTTTCACCAAGGAATTCATAGCACTTTTGATGGAATTGTGTGAACTGACACTCACTAATGCCTTTCACTTCTCTATCTTTCAAGTAGCTTATCAGTTTATCAGATCGTGTTTTGGTGCAGGGCACATGGACCAGATGCAGGACTGATGGCAGAAGGCAACCGTCCTGCTGAGCTGACCCAATCCCAGATGCTTCACATTGCCCAGCAGATTGCTTCTGGGATGGTTTACCTGGCTTCACAGCACTTTGTGCATCGGGACCTTGCTACCCGGAATTGTCTGGTTGGTGAAAACCTGCTGGTGAAGATTGGGGATTTTGGGATGTCGAGAGACGTGTACAGCACAGACTACTATCGGGTAAGTGAACTGCTGTAACAAGTAATAAGCTAGGTCTTGTTCAGTCTTCTTACCACTTTGGTGTGACTGATTCTGCTTTTACACTTAACCATCTGTCTGTCAGGTAATTTAGAGCCTAACATATGGAGAGCCTGATTCTGAATTAAAAGGTTTTGGTAAATTTGGAGAGTTAATCAGAGTAGTTTGTTGTGTTTTGTTGTTTATATATGTTGGGTTTAGATTCTAAACCACAGATAGGTCTTCTTCTCTGGGCAAAAATCTTGCACAGTTGCTTGTCATAAGTGAGGAAGGAGCAGCAGATGAAAAGGAAGAGTGGGTAATCAAATTTGGCCCAGCACTTTGAAACTATTAAAATATATTATTAAATACTGCTAAGAAAAATGGAAATGGTAACTTTGGGTAGCAGTTGTATAATGTATCAGCTAACTAGAGAAAAAGTAAGTACTGGGCAGAAGCAGTGACCAGATATTTTACTCAAGAAGAGATTAACTGAGAAGTTGTTGTATACTCAGCAGGTGAAAGCTTTTCCTGCCTTGAGCCAGGGCCTTAGTTCTACTTCTTAATGTTGAAGAGCTGTTTCGCAGAGGGTAAGAATAGCCCATTGCTCTTTTTCATTCTGACTGTTTTCCCTGAGCTTGGTTGCTATAAAGCGATATCTTGAATTTTGCAAAGACCTTCTGAGATTGCTGGGATAAACAGAGTGCGCATTGATGATGTTGACGTAACCTTTGTGCTGTGTGGTAAGTCATGTAGTTGACAGCATTTGCTGTTCGCTATCACATTTGTAATTTCATGACTGGAACTGAACCTGTCAGGTGTTTGTGGCTCGGGCAGGCAATCCACGACCAAGCTGATAATTTACAAACCCTAGAGTTTATCCTGTTAGGTAAACTCATCATCTTTAAGCACATTTTGTATCTGCCTCTCTATTCCTTATTTCTTACACCTTTTTCATGATTACCCCTCAATTTGGATTGTGTTAATAAAGGAAAGTATCACCTCACTGTCAGTATTGGTGGGATGCCTGGGAAGAGATTGTCTCTACATCTGGCTGAGGCTGGGCAGACGGGGTAGAGGAAGCTACACTTTTGAAGATTATTGTTGAAATCTGATTCATTTAAAAGCTCATAAGTAATAGCTTCCCCTGTTAATTTTCTTTCCTTTCAAAGACAAACCTAGTATTTAGTAAACAGATAGTCTAGATTCCTGTTACATATTGTTATTTTGGAAACTGGCACTTTGAATTATTTCATCAATGTCAAATAAGGATGACCGCACTTCAGGGCCTGAAAAAAGTATACAGTATGGTAATAACTTCCTCCGTGTTTTAAAGGACACCAGTGAGCAGAGGCCAAGGATTCTTGATTTTGCATCTGATTTTGCATATTGCATTTTTGCACCGCTTATTGGGACTGAAGTTGTATCTCTGTTCTATACTTCAGTGTTTACCATGTTAGTCTTTACACTTAAGAATGAATGTACATGCAAAACAGTAAGTGCTTCCAAAGTTGTTACACTCAGAGGCAGCATTTTTGAACATATGCTTCACTTATTTTTGGAAGAAAAATAATAACTCCCCCTGCTGCATAAAAACTACCTACAAAAGGGGGTAGAAGCTCAGTAGTCATATGGCATTCCTGGAGACAACTGAGGCCTGGCTCAGGCATGTGATGGTGTACAGACTCTGGCATCAGTGTACCTGCTCACATACCTCTGGGCTTAATCCTTGAGTCTTGCACGTGAGTACTCAAGCAAAGCTTCTACCCACTGAAACACAAATGTAGAACAACACCCATGACCTGGAAAAAGCAGGAGTTCAGGAAATTCTGGGTAACCTGGATAGTCCTTGGGCACGTCTCAAAGGATCTCATTTAGGGGGTACATTGTATTTCCCACTGTCCCTCATACGGTATCACTCTCTTCTTTCCTTCTTCTCTCTCCTATCTTCATTTATTTTTGATGTGAAGTAGGGCTTCCGTGAGGTCCAGGATGTAACAAAGGAGAAGAAAGAGGTAGTAGTGTGAAGAGAGTGCAGTCACTGATGTGAGAGAGGGAACAAACAAGGTGGGAAAGTAATTGTAGAGAGGTGTTAGTAAAAGAGAGAAATGCGAATGAGGAGAGAAAGAGGTAAACAAGTGTCTAAGGGAGCAATGTAAAATATCATGGCTCCATCCAAACTCGTGGTGTAAGCCTGCGGAGTGTTGGGTGGATGTGAAACCTCAAGCTGGGAAGAGGCTTGTTCTACACAGTAGGAAAAACGAGAAGGATAACTTCTCTGGCACCTCATGTTCCAGCTGGGTTCTAGTGCAAAGGAGGGACAAAGCCACAGCTGATAAAAGTTGGAAGTTCCAGTTCAGCCTATGAAGTTTTGGCCCGCTCTTTCTGGGACATATGTGGGCTGGTCAGAAGATGGTCATGAAAAAAATCAAGGCAATGATGAATTCTCAGATGGTTGCCTGGAGAATTGCATCCTTGGCAGGCCTAAGTCAGTGATAACACTGGAATGGCTCTGATGTACCATACCTAATTGCTTATAGAAGACTAATTCTTTTTAACTGCCCAGGCTTAATCCCTCACAGAGAAGCAAATCATCCCCAACCCTGAGAGCTTTATCTGATGCTCATTGGAGAGATTTACACAATTTCAAAAAGTTCTGCTAGAAATGGTTAGTCATTTGTGGGTTTTAAGACTGCTATTGCTTTCCTTGGAGCCTGCCACTCAGTCATGATGTTAGATTTGTCCAAGATGATTATTTATGGCTTGCTTCTGTAAGATAAGGATGATCCCAAGTCATTGTGCACTGTTACATTGTTAATGGCATTCTGCATTGAATCAGCTCAGCTTTTAAGAGATGCTTCAGGGAAGAGGGGAAGAGAAGTAACCCTTGGACTGGGAATACATGTGATGTGTAGCCCTAATTGCAGAAGCTTTCCCTTTTTTTCCCCCTTTCTTTTTTTCTGTCTTTTTCATCATGCAGGAATCTTTTAGGTAGGGAAGTCCTGATGTATATGGTAGCATCCAATGTAACAGCAATAGGTTTTGATAGTCAGACCAGATGAGCCTGGGGACATGAAGAAACTGCAACAGCTTTTCTTACCCAGAAGTGCTCTGCACTGTAGGCCAAAGTTAACTGTCAAGTAATTGGTTTGGTCTGTGAGGCAAACAGCTCTAGCAACACTGCTGCACAGCAGCACAAAACATCCTTTCACAAGTTATTTACTTGCAGAGCTTAGGTCTCAAGTTTATTAGGGGCTTTTATTTGTTTTGTTGATGTCTGGGGTTTGTTGTTTAATTTCCTACTCTCACAGGTCAGGGTTTCCTATCTTACTCTGAGATACCCAGGTAATGCTTTAAAGTAGCTTTCAGTGCTTTTAAGTGTTGACACTGAAGTCTGGGAAGAACTACTTTGTTGTTACCTGTTCTTGCATTCAGAGATAGTATATCAGGGCCTTTTTAGGACTCCAGGTTTGCAAGTGATTGCTTAGTACTTGATCTTAAAATAATTTCAGCATTTCTTAATTGTAAGCAAAAAGCTTGAGAAAAAAAAGTAGGTCATCTTATCCCAGTTCTTGGAAAAACTTTAAACAGATATGCTTTAAATATTCAACCTGATCAGCCAACTACAGGCTTGTGCCAAGGTGTCGGATGAAACTGTGATCTCACCAGACTAAGGAAGAGCTTTGCCATTAACTTCATTAGGACTAGAGTTTCACCCTTCCACATTTTTATATTTGTCCAGTGCAGGATAGACATTCTGTTTCTTATTTAGATTTATGGAGCTCAGTTTTTTAATCCCCGTTTAGCTATTGTATCACTTACATGCCTTTACGTAACAGCACAAGAACATGGAGAAAATATGGACTCCCTTTATCAGCTTACACAAACCACTCAAAACTCTGTCAAAAGACTGGGCCTAGTGAGGTTTCCATCTTCCTTTAGGCCTGATTTGCCCTACAACTACAGAGAAGTTCACAAATTAATTTCATTGATTTCTGGCACAGATCGGGCAGAAGACTAAGAGGATGTGTTTCAGTATAAATTTCAATTATTCCATTTCTCTTTCAAATCTTCTCCACATTTTGTACCGTTTTGCTATTTAAAGAGAGTATAACATGTCAGATTGGAAGAAGTGACACAGCCTCTTTCACTCTTGAAGGAAGCCACACAGTAAGTGTTAAGGGTAAGAGCAACAAGAACCTGAGACCGTGTCAAGCTGTGGGGAAAACACCAACACTCACTAGTTCTTTGGCCCCTTCTGTATAAGACACAAAGCCCCATAAAAATTCTACTCTGCCAGAGAAAAAGAGAATATTCCAACAGTGTCCTAAGCACCTAGAGAGAAACTATGCTTGACAGAAATTCCTGAGAGATCTTAGGAAGTCAGTCATACCTGCCGCACCGTTATATGACAGCAATCTCCATCAGACATTTCTGTGAAAAGCACCTCCTGAACTGGAAAACTGTAGAAGGCTGTGTGGGCCCAAGCCAGCTGCATCAGCCTGTGGCATAACTTGCTTTTGGTGATACTCCTCAGAGCACATCTGTCCATGTTGCCTGTCCTCAGCACCTTAGAGCAGTGTGGGAACCAAAGATGATCCAGAAGCAAATCATACCACAAGAAAGAAAACAAAAAGGCAAGCCCTGGAGAAAGACTTCAGTTGAGTAAGTTAATAAGGTGCAGCCTGCAAAATGATGGCTTCTTCTCAAATACCTCTCAGGTATAGAACTGGATAGCAACAATCTTGTGTTTCTGAAGCCTGGATTTCAGACTCCAAAATCACTCATGTCCTGTCACACAGCCCCTTCTCTCAAAGTGGATGGTGCAAATAAGTAGAATCCTGTGTTGTCTGTGCTTTTCCCAGAAGGCTGCACAACAGCTTCTCTGTCCTAACAGCTGCATATTCTTTATTTTTTTAAATCCAGTAACCTGAATTAACTCATGAGCAATAGACACCTGCTTAATCACATTATTCTACTCTCTTTCCAGGCTTCAAATCTCAATTGTATTTAGAGAAACTACTCCTATCCCCTACTAGACTGTTTTAGAGGGTTAAAGAAGACCCACTGTCAGGAAAAAAAGTGTCTTCCTTTTTTTCCCCCTCACACCAGCCTTCTCCAATTACTTTCAGTGTGTGAAAAAGCAACTTTCATATCTCTTTCTGGTACAGACATTGCTGGAACTGTGAGTGGTATTTTCCAAATCAGATTTTTCCCTTTCTAGATTTTTCCCTTTTCCAGCCTCTAATGAAAATGTGCTGCATAGCACATCTAAACTCACATAGCCTGTGTCACTGGCACATGTTAACTGTATTGTCAGACAATGCCCTGGGCCACGCTCATCTTCTACTGCTTCCAAATGAAGAACATCCCTTTTTTTCCCTCCTAAGTTTTTGGTTTCAGTCCCTCAGTGAATGACTTTGCAATTCACACTGGCACATTTTGTACCTTTAGTGGTTGGGAAAGACTGTTGTTTCCCTTCAATTTTTTGGCTTCTGTGGGGGCTGGATTGTTTTGTTTTGTTTTGTTTTTTAAATTAGAATTCAGGTCTTGTCTAAATCAGTGTAAAGAAGTAAAGAAACAGAATTGAGGTATTCAAAAAATAAACAGCTGGTGGAGTGAGAAGGGTTTGTAAGGAAGTTTCCTAGATTTTTTTTAGCTTTGTTTCCTAATGTTTCCTTGATAATTTCTATTTAATGCTAACATTAAGTATTCTGGGATGTTTGTCTTAAAAATAGAATTCCCATGCACTTTCAGTTAAGACAGGAGAAGTTATTAACCTCCCAAACTTCCAGAAAAACTAATAGTTACACAATTTGCCATTCCAGGCCTGTTAAAAACATATAGAATTTGCACCTTCTTGCTGCATAAAGAAGGTGAACAAACAAGGTTTATCTTTTGATAAACCATTTTGACCCTTGTGAGTGTTAAAAGTCCTCAGCAAACAGTTCTTGTTCTGATTTTTGCTATTCCTTAGCAAGGCCAAAATAGCAGTTTGAAGAGCATTGAAATAACATTAAAATTAAATGAGTGAAAGACCATCTTGTCCACTAGCCATAACCTCCTTTCATGTATGAATCTAAAGTTGTAGAGTGCTGTATTTTTGGAAACTTCATGTTATGCTTTTCTAGTGACACACTATGAAATATTTTCCAAAAGATAATAATCACCAGAGAGTGATCTTGCTTAAGCTATTTCCAGTACCTAATGCCTATTTGCAAAGAGAATTAATGCATGACAGCAAGGGACTAAAAAAAGAAAAGGCTGTTTTATCATTATTTGGGCTGTAACTAGCCAGGCAAACACCACGATACAAATCTTTACTGTGAGGAACAAGTGTCTGTCTATTCTGAAAGGGCAATAGCAGCAAACACCTGCAGGTCTCAGCTGTCACTACAGAGATGAATACCTGTGTGGGGGAGTTTGGAGGAGGCTGCACTAAAGAAAACACGAAAGAGTTACTGGGAAGTCAAGCAGCTTGTCAAGGCATTCTCGTAGGTGTGTGTATTGAATTGTCACAGTTTGAAGGCACAGTTTGAAGGCTTTTTATTAGCTGCTATTTTTGCATCCATTGCTCAAAAGGAAATTATCTTGCTTCCCTACATGGACTTCTCGGCTTTCCTCCTCCGTCAGAGGCTCATTGCATCATGTGTAGTGCTGGGGAGGACAGAGGGTTCTAGCAGCCCTGGAGGATGTGCACAGATGATTTCATGCAACTGGAAACAATACAAGAAATAATAGGCCAGCTTGAGAGATGTAAATCCAAAGTAGCTGCCTTGAAGTCAGTGCAGTAGCTCTGAACTTAAAGTAACAAAATCCCAAGCAGAATTAGGCCCAATGATTTTAAAAGGCTTCCTAAAAGTCACTGCAATGTCAGCATTCAGAAACTGGTATGCACCAGGACATGGTGTTGAGCACCATGGCTTTGATACCTGTCGCTGCTTGCCTGTGCCAGGGTATATTCTGTGCTGTGCAGGAGGCATGGTTTCTCCCCAGCTTTTATTTACACAATTACTGGTTGGATTCCTGGTTTTGTTTGGAATTACAGCTGTTTAACTGCCTCAGTTCTTCACAGAAAACATAATTTTTGCTTTGCCTTAAGCAAGAACAAGTTCCAACTTTTTTAGTACAGCTGTAGATGTAGTCATTTCCTAAGTGAAGTTTTTTCATCATCTTCGCATCAGGGTTATTGGTCCTACTTGCACTTCTGTTTCCATCTGTTTTTACCAACACAGATCCTAAGAGGGGAGTCCAAGAAAGTTTTCCTTATTAGTGTTAGGAGAAGGAACATCAGATGTCCAACATGTGCTGCATTTAACAGTCAGTTCTTACTAAACTCTGTCTTGCAGGGCTAATGACAGGTCGATTATACTGAAAATGAGACTTTTAACTGTGAGATTGTGACATACTTCATTTGGCCAGATTTAAGCCCCCTTTTGCTTTAAATGTGCAAATAGGAAGACAGCTTCATGGCTTCTGGAGTACATTCTCCTCCAGTCTGTGAGATCAAAGAATGTAAAGAGAGCAGAAAAAAAACTCCATAATAACTAGGTTTAAAAATTAAGCTGATTAAAAGACAGACTAAAGCAAAGTGACCCTGTTGCTGTGACCAGTTACTTAAATGCCCACTGAATTTCAGTACCTGATTTTTCCTTTGTAAATCCACGACCACTAGATTTATACCAATGTGGTTCTCATGCAGCATGTCAAGAAATAAGTTCACCTTGAGAAAAAAAGTTCAAGCCAGAAGGAAGTACCTAGGAACATATGTAATTCATAAATCCCGTTGAACTACACTATAGCTAAAAGTATTGAATTGTGTGTCAAACAAAATATTAAACTGTATGGAAATTTTCCTCTGTTCACGTCTGTTAAAAGCTTTGAGAATTTAGTATTTGGTTCCATATTAACCAATATGGAAAAGATATTACCATTTTTGAGGGGTTGGAAGTTTTGGATTTCCCACCCTATTGTTAAAGCGTTTCAATGGAGTGCTTTTCAGCTGGTTACTCCTGCAGTATGCAGTTGGTAACCGCCGTAGGATCCACATGCACGCCTATAGGATAACAGGAAGTTTACACAGTCATCGTCACCAGTGGCTGACACAAGCTTTTCTGTTGAGGGGCTCTTAGCACAGATGTTCATTAACTTAAAAAGTCCTTTAAAATTTATACATAAAAAACTGAATCATTCTCAAAAATAACCACACATATGGATATAAATTGCAGGAAAGCAATGATTCACACATTGAAATTAGCCTTAGGAACTGCAGTTTGGAGAGCTTTGCAGAACTCTGATCGTAATCGCCTCATTCCATTAAGTAGCAGCAGAGCTGTACAAAGCTATTTTTTGCAGGTGTTGAAACGATTTAACTGTTGTTTAGATGATTAGCACATAAGAGAGCCATGTCCTCAATGCCGTCCCTGTTCACAATTTACTGGATTGTACTTGGAATACTGGTGGAGGTTATTTCCATTGACTTTCCACTAGAGCCGATGTGTTGTCCAGGGTTTTAGAAAGTGAAAAGTTTATGGGCGATTTTTTCTAGGCATAAAACGGCAAGAGAAATGAGGGGGGTTTTTTTGTTTGGTTTTTTTTTGTTTTTTTTTTTTTTTTTTTTTTTGGTTTTTTTTTTTTTTCCTTCCTGGGCCAGGTCTTTGTGCAGACTAATAATGCCTTTTAGTAATTACGGGAAGGAACCATGTGTAAATATCTGGAGATACTGTACTGCAGTCCTACAGATTGTCACTTTTGGCAGGCAATCTGCAGAGCAATTTACAGAATTCCAAGGGTTAGCAGCTGAAACTGTTGACTTTTTCACGTGTGATGTGCGCATCGTGAGGAAAAGATGATGTGGGAACCAAATCAGTGAAAGGTCTCTGGGAGCGCGGTCCGATGCTGGAACGGCATCTCCCGGGTGCTGCAAGGCACCGGTGCGACCTGTGCGGCCGCCGCTGCCCCGCTGATGGTGGGACAGCACGGAAAGGCCACCCAGAGGGGGCAGTCCTGGAACGGGAATTCTCCTTTGATGTCTGGTCACAGAATCAGCTCCCAGCAGAGTCTTTGCAGCCTTCCAGCTGGAAGGTTTTCTTATGCAAATGGCCTCTCTGCTTGCACTAAAGAAAGCGGTTGCTAGGCAGTTTTCCTAAATATGCATTTTTTACCCTGGGCTTTACGAACAATCGGCACTCTTTTGGCCCACAGAACTCAGGAAGCACAGGAAGGAAGAACTAGACAATTAGGACTATGAAGTGGTACGTGTAACAGGATGGATCGAGAGGATGAGAGGACAGCATCAGTTAGTAATAGAGCAGAAGCTACAAAACTGGCTCTGCAGATTTGTAAATCAGTGTGCATAGCAAAGAGCTACTGGTGGTGATGGAAATGGGGCAGAACTGCGTGACACTGCAGATCATTTCCATTTTCACTGCTCTTTGCATCCTTTTTCTGTCCAGTGGAGCATGTGTCCACTCCAGCATGGAGTGGAAGGGAGGTCAGTGGAAAGATTTAATCAGAAGCTGTTGGCATCAGTGACAGAGAACATGCCATCAGAGGATCTGTGAATACCTATGTAGCTGTTACATGTGTGCCTTTGTGAAATGTTTTCAATACCAGATGTCACGAACAGTGGTGAAGTTTTTGACACCTTGTCAGGAACAGCTCTCCAAGCTTCCCAGAAAGTGAAGACTCCAGAACTAAACTGATACTGCATCTTATAGTCTCAGGAATGTTATAATTAGATTTCAGAGATAATTTGGCTTTGAATTAATCTAGTCTTACATAAAATGGAGCCAAAATATATATAAAATACTGTCAAGCTTCTAGCTGTGTCCTATCTTTAGGAAGAGATGAAAGCCTGATTTAAGGTGTGTGACAGAATATACATCATCTATCAAGGACAGATATAAAATAATTAGAAAATATTATGGTGACTCAAATACTTTTATCTCCATCAAGTGGGTAAACAAACTTCCAAAAGAAAAGCCATATGAGTGGGAAGTAACTTCATTCTTTCCAGTGTACTGAAATACTTTCAAGGAAAAGAAAAAAAAACTAGCTTAATACCCTTGAATTTGCTTTCAAAAGTTACTATTTATTCACCCTTAAAAATATCCTTGCAATACTGCTGCTCAGCCCATGAGGTATTGAAGAGCTTACATTAAATTTGATGTACAATCAGTTCCTATTTTTCTTCCACAGTTCATTTTATTCAGGACTTGATATTGCCATAGCAGTGTCTCAGATGTTTGGGCTGGGAGCAGAGTCAGACCCATTGAAATGGTCAGATAGAGCTACCAAGACTGAGAGGTGATGAAAATGAAATTTCAAAACTACTCCCTTATTTAGTCTTATACTTGTTTTGAACTCCAGAAAGGTATAACATTTAGATTGTCTTCAAGCTATTTCCCAGTGCTTTGGAAGAAACTTAAACTATAGAAATCCATTATATTTGAGCCTCATCAAACTATATTTCAGTCCTCTGTTCCAGTAGCTGTGTTCAAGTTTTCTTCAAGAATGTGAATCCTGGAAGTGAAATTGTAAAATTCATGTAAATTCATTGTAAAATGAATGTCACTCCAGTTATTCACGTCACACATTTAGAAGCCAGGATTTTAAAGAAAGAGCTATAGTGTGAGACTTCTAATAATAAGTGCATAAGGCTACAGATCTACATCTACAAAAATACTGATCCTATGTAATAAAGGAATACATAACGAATATAAAACAGAATTAAAGCCATTTAGAGATAAAAGAATCTTGAGACTACAGTACTGTAAAGCACAAAATATTAAATCTTTTCTGTTGCTATTGAAAATTACTATTAACTAAGTGGCTAGCTTTATAGCCTGCACAATTTCTCTAGAAGACAGAAAGACAATGGTACATATTCAAAGAATGAAAACTTGTCTGCCTCCCCAACCAATGAGCAAACTAGCATTGACATTACTGGGGACAGAAATTTTACTTTTATTCTTATTAATTGCAAATCTGTAATGGCTTTATGTCTAATTTCACTTCAATGTTCACTGCTGGATCTACAGGGTGAAAAAAAAGCACATCCCATATGATCCAATTCTTGCGTACCACACCATGAAGCAAATCAAAATGTTTTCTGGAAATATAAGCCAGGTTGTTTTTTTTTTTAAACTGATATGTAGAATGTGATGCACTCTGAGCCTCCCTTAAGGGATTCTTTCATAACATCATCTAGTCCTTTTCAAGGTGTGTACGAAGACAGTCCTTCAGATTATTTTATGACCCACAAGATTATGTCTCTGTAAATGGTGTCTGAATTAATTGCCAGATATTCCTTGATATCACATCAGTGTTGCAATAATTTCACAGCCATTACAAATATAAAGGGGGAAAAAAAAGAAGCAACATGAATGACAGTCAGGATGATCACAAATCATTTGTCCTAATGTTTTTGTCATCTATGTTCCTCATACTGCCTCAGCCCAGGCCCACGAAATAAAACTGAGATGCTATCAGGAGAATATGGATTCTTTCCAGATTGATTTACCAGATGCCTGTCACCACAAAGTCGCTTTGGAAGGCTAACTGATAGGCTGGGTTCTTTGCAAATTACTGCTCTGCATGCAGTCCTTTTGCAGCTGATTATGCTGCCAATGTTATTTTCTGACGATGAGGTTTAGTGCAGCATACTGCCTGGCACTATCCTTGTAAAAGATTTTTCTTGCTTGTGAGCTAAGCAAAGGGCAGGGTCCTGCATTCTTGGCAGCTTGTCATATGCATGAGCTGTTTGTTTTTTGGATTCAGCAAGCAGAGTTTTAAATCATCTTTAGCAAAACAAGACACAGAGAAAAAAAGAGATCAAAATAGAGCTGAATATTTCATGCCATAATTTTGGCAGCACATCTCGTCTTGTCTTCTAGATTGAAAGCACCAATGAAAAAGGGAATTTTGCAGTTTTCAATTGCGTGACTTTTCCATGCTCTTTAAGTATCCTCAAATACTCTAGGACTGATCTCTCATGCCATATCAGCCATTTTTAGAGAAAAGAATCTAGTGTTGAATAGTTGTGTGGGAAAAGCATTATTGTGTTAAAATAAAGGTCAGTGCTTATACACAGTGAGTGGAATGTGCCTCTCAACAGAAAACCAATAGATACTATTTGAATCTGCAAAACAGAGATTTTATATTGTTTAAAATATATAGATCCAATATTGCCATTTTCTGAGAAGGAAATTCAGCTGAAAGTAATTAAAAATCCTTGCACAACTTCTACCTGTTCACATAGACACACAGTTGTGATTCTTACATCAGTCAAGCTTGGAGGAACATACATCTTTGACCAGTAAGTATTTGGAAATGGGCTAATTGGTGGGTTTACAGCTTGTATATGCACACATATTATTATTCAGTATTAACCTGGTTTTCCATCTAGATCAACTTTAGTTAGTAGAATAAAATGCTAAAATGGAAAATGAAGAAGCTGAAGGTTATGCTGTACTGCACACAATAGAAACCCTTCAAATACGTATTTAAATACAGCTAAAATGGCATAAATTAGAAAATGCAAATGAGTTTCATGGAGAGGTTTGTATAGTTCCACTGTACAGTGTGAGACTGAAGGTACGTCTAGTCTGCAGAGACTGCAAGCTCAAAAACTGTGACACAAGGTTGATGCAGACTGCAAAGCTATTCAGAAGCAGGATCAGTGTTCCTTTTCTGAGGCATACACTTCTTCCTCTGTTCTACTCACAATGTCCAAGCTAGTTGCTTTAAACGTAGGCTTGTGTTTATATGTTCTCAGCTGTGTCATTAGGGATATGGAAAACATCATTATGCTAATTAACATAATCAGAAAAAAAATACATGTAAATGAAGCTTCCTTCCTTTGTTATTCCTCTTATTCTATTAAGTCTTGATACATTTGTTTAATATGGAAGACAGAAAAAAGGGGGGGGGGAAGGAATATATCTGGATCTGTTTAGCTTTCTGATTACATAAAATAGGCAATTAATCTGCATCTGTAGTTGAATTACTTTCTATTGTAAGTGAAGTTCACAGGAGTATTGATGGATTTAAAAACTGCCTGAGAATTTCAAAATTCCTAGCTTTAAAATAATTGTGAGCCCAAAAATTTGGGAGTGTTTCTTTTCTTGCTGTTCTTCTGCTGTTCAAGTCTACTATGAAAAATAGAAAGAACTGGTCATCTTAAGTTTCAGCTTAAGAAATGGCAAAAATGAAGATTTTCTATTGAATAAAATAGTAGATGGAAACTGTGTCCATAAATCACATGTAAAAGTGAGGAGCAATATGTTGCAGAACTATTGGTAATGCCATCTCATAAAGGACATGGAAAGTAAGCAAAAATACAAAAGAAGGAAAATCTAATGGATACAGTGAAAAGGGCCAAAAAGCGTTTGATATTGGCTTTGAAAAGAACACTAAAATAGACAAGAGGAGTCTCTTGACTGTTTAAATGTCAAGAGTATGAGGAGGAAAGTGCTGCCACTGCAGACATGAAAGAGAGGAAAGAGAGTTAATTTGACCTGAAAGCAAAACTGATTTCTAACATCAGGTCTTGAAAGGATAGTGATAAATATGAAGATACAGGCAAAGGGACCAATGGGACTAAGAGCATATGAAAGGTAAACTGGGAACATACACAGAGAAGAGATCTTCAAGCAATGAGGAATATTGGCAGCCTTTTTTATGATTGGAGACAAAGAGGTCAGTTAACTCTTAAAGCAGCATAAACCAGTCCTGCTGTCCAAAGCAGAGGTCCCGCCTTCCTCTTCTCTCAACAGCTTATCCCTGCAACACCTATTTTTCTGCACCAGCATCAATGTTTCTGCAGCCACTGAACAAACTTCATTAGTGAAACATTCTAGCTGAAAAACACCTTTCTTTTTTTATCTTGGTTTCAGAGAGGACAGAATACTCCTCCAAACCAAAGTACATACAAGGGCATTCCTGATTAAAATCTTTGTTGAAGGAGAGTCTAAAAGAGCTGTACTATATGAGAGCTTCAAAAGGCTAATATAAACATTAGGGATGAAAGAATACTATTGAAACTAAAGAACAATGCTTGCATAAGAAGAAATTAATGCAATCTGGCTATCAAAGAATTTAAGCAAGAGACTAAGAAAATATTTCTAACAATTAAAGCATGAGGTTTTTTGACAACCTGTGAACTTAGAAGAAAATAATTTCATTTTAAGATGGTACTGTGCAATTCATGACAGGGATGATTCAGTGTAGGCAAGCTATGTCTTAGGATGCAAGAGCACCAGAGGACTTGATGTGCTCTGCATGGTTCTTATCTTAAGTACCTTGAAGCACATCAAGAACCAAAGCTCCTGATAGTGTCAGAAGTACTTGGTTGAGCAGAGTGCCAGCATGAGTAGCAGTCTCAAGCACAGATACCTTTGTCTCGATCAGTTTACCCCATCATTAGTTTGCACAGAATATTTAATGTAGAGCTGTTAGTATTTATGAAACTCATTTCAAAGTGGCTGAATTTTCAAGGAAAGGAAAAAGTTTTGAAAATATTTCTTATTTATGCAAACACTTACCAGTGTTGCAGTAATTCTGCAAATCTTATTTGGAACTTCTTATCTTCTGTCACTGTGTATGAAACTACACACACAACAGAAAATGAGGTTTGACTTTATCTTCTCTATGACTATGACAGGAAAAACTCATCTTTTAATTCAGCATGCAGTCTCTTTGCCCTTGACTTTGATTAGATATAATTAAACTTTAACCCTCAACATTCCATGCAGATTGAGTTCTGGTTTTACAGATGATTCTGTTTGGCTATAGCAGGAGAAAATACTGCTTTACCTCATTTTCCTGTGTCATCCATTACTTATTAGTAAAAGTCAGAAGATTTTAAAGGATGAAAACATGTAAGAGCTCTGCTTCTGCTCCAGCTGTATCTCCTTTCTGCTTTGTTTACACTTTTTCTGGGTTTTGTTTTTGGTTTTTTTTGTTTGTTTGTTTTTTGTTAAAAAGGGTGACAATTTGAACTTACCTTTCCAGCTCATGACCATTTCAGAACATGAGTGGCTTCTATTTGTAATAAGGGTTATTACAAACTTTGCTGGTTCAGTGAGCTGGAAGCTCACTTTAGGTCAAAAAATTGCAGCTTTGTTGCAAAGTGAAGTACTGGGGCTTCCACACTGGATTGTGTTTTGTTCTCCCTGGAGTTTTAATGTATGGCAAATTCATCACATTCATTATTGCATATATAATGCAATACTCAAAGCTTCTTTCATAGAAAGTACAAAGCTATTACAGCCTCAGTCACTCTAGAGCATTCAAGTTATGAAAGTCTGTTCGTGTTCCGGAGATCCCAAATATGATCAGAAAGTTCAGCAGCAGCAGTCCAACACTGATATGACAAATAGGATACTCAGACAACCTTCCTGAATCTTGCATAGTGGAGATAGGGAAATGGACAGACTCATTTTCCTGTTGCATGTAACAGAAGATGTAAGAAAGCAAACCTATACATGTTAATCTCAAAGGTGAATGGTATTTTTCTATTAATCCACCTTCCCAACGGCTTCCACAACTTCTACAAAAAACATAATATTCTGTTAGAAGGGGACCAATGGAAGTTGTCTGGAAGCTAATTGGTTCATTGTGAATTGGAAGTTGAATTGTTCATCCTTTTTTTCTATTGCTGAGTTTGGGACCCTGTTGAATAACATCAAGATGAGCTGTTTGATTTCTAACAGGTATCTGGGTACATTTTTCTGATCTTGGTTTTCACTGCAAGCACTGGGGGCCTCGAATTGAAGGAAACATAAGCCCCAGGGTGGCTGTGGAAATCTTGCTCCACACTGAAATCCCAGAGACTAAAACTCTGCAACTATAATTTCAACTATATAGGTTGATTCTGTACCTTTTAAAGAGCAACTACTCAGAATTTAAAAGGAGCCTGGAGACTTCTGTGGACAGGTGGGTTAAATTACAGTTATTACCAGACAGCTATTTGAAGATTACTACCCTCTGAATAGCAAATCTCCTAACCCTATGAAACACAAACAAAACATGTAGTTTACTTGTCCTTCCAAGATTATTCTGGCATTCAACTCTTAACGTGAAATTTCAAGTCCTTCATCTCAACACTTTCTTCTTCTTTACAGAAAAAAAACCTCTGACCATTAAAGTTTCTAGTGTGTCAGACTGAGATCCTGAAACTAAAAGACTTAGATATTCATTTGCTCTCAATAGTTTTTGATGTGTAAATGCTAAAATTGTTTCTCTCATGTGCATGAAAGAGCAGGGAGATGGGCATATCCAAATCTGTATTGTTGTTGTTTCCACTTCTGTGAGACCCCACCTGGAGTGCTGCACCCAGCTCTGGAGACCCAACATAAGAAGGACATAGACCTGCTGGAGTGAGTCCAAAGGAAGGCCACTAAAACAGGCTGTGAGAGCTGGAGTTCTTCAGCCTTGTAGTTAAGAAGAAATATTTAACAGCTCACTCATTTGCTGAGCGCAGTCTAGCAAATGTACAGAATTAAAAAGAGATGGTCTAGAAAAACATTATAAGATCTTGTAATTAAAAATGTTTTCCATAAATCATCTTTAGACTGCTAATGGCATTGGGATCTTTTGCTCCAGAGGGAAAAACCCCATATGTATCATATGTGTGATATAAAACTATTTATATAGAAATGATACAGTTGTAAACATGTGAGCAGTTGCACTGATGAAGTACATTGACAAATGCTTCTGCCTTTATCCACTATGCATAAACGAGGTTACCCAAGGACTTGCTGTAAAATGCCAAAGATCTTCAGACATTTCATTATTTTTTAATTCAATATGCAAAAAGGGGGTTTTCGTTTGCCTACCAAATGAAAGGTTTAACCCATTCCTGCTGATGTGAAATTCACCTGGTACACAAAAATAAGCAACAAGGTGTAGTAGGAACTTGGCCCATCTTCAAAATTAGACATCTCATAGATACCCAGGGCCTAATCTTCTCTGACTAAGTGGATACTCTCCTGACCTTCCTACTCTGCCCATGCAAGTTCAATATGCAGACTCTCTACACTTTCCAAAAAATGACTAAGCCTGTTCTCAGATATGAATCCATTTTCATATAAGTTACCTGCCCTATCTCTTGCTATTTTTTGTGGGAATTTTCTTATACTGTTCCAGAGTCTATAAGCTCAGAATATGAGACGTTAGAGGTCACCTCTGACAGTTCCCATTATTACCTGTGTGTGAACCAATCTGTAGATTTAGTCTCATCCTTGTTTGCACCTACTGATACTGTTCGTTACTGTGGGAGCAAGCTCCAGAATTTTCATACCCATTACGTGTAAAAATATTTTCATCTGTTCTGAATTTATCTCCTGAAAATGTATCAATTTTCTTGAATAGTCTCTTGTTACAGTCCGTCAGACTTTGTTAATAACTATTCTGCAGTAGTTGCTGACTGACCTCGTTTTATACATCATTTTAGTGAGTTTGTAAGCCTCAGCTGAAGTTTAGTTCTCCTATTCTGTGCCTTTCCAATTACTTTACATCCTCCTTGAGATCTGGAGATCAGAACAGCACACTGAAGGCATGTAAAGGGGCTGTGCCCTTGTAAAGTGGCAGAATTATGCCCTGTTCCATGTTGTTGGTACCTGTGTTGGTGATGCTCATTGCCTTTAGTTTTTGTGGCAGCTGTTGCTCATTGAGCTGTTTATCATGCATTTAGTTAATTGCATTGAAACTTATCCCCCTGGGTTGGACTACCCTTCCTTCTCTAGGCTATTGAAGATGTTGAATGTAGCTGGTTGTAACACTGGCCTCTGATGACTTCTCTACTCCTTCTCTCTGACCTGACAAGTGACCCTGGAGTCCTGCTTACAGCTTCTTGTACTTTAACCAATTTTCACTACCTAAAAAGGCCTTTTCTAAACCTTGAACCAGCCTTTTTTTTTTTTTTT
>VXBR01001090.1:358961-478021 GCA_013400215.1 Cisticola juncidis
AAAAAATTGTTGTGTTAAATGGTTGCAACATTTTGTCCTGGGTTGACAATACTTCATAAAAGCTGCTTCTTACTGAAATTTTATGCAGCTGTGCAGGATCTGTAAATGTTCTGTGATGTTTCTGAATAAACAGAACAGTCTCTCTTGGTTTAATCCCAGTGAGCAACTGATTATCACACAGCCCCTTGCTGACTCTCCATCTCTGTTGGGATGGGAGGGAGGATCAGAAGGACATAAGATTGTGGGTAGAGATAAGAACAGCTTAATAATTGACATAAAGTAGTAAAATATTTTATTTTATCATTTATATTTTAATAATAATATTATTAAAATTATTTATATGAATGAAATATATTAATGAAAAGAGGAGGGGCAAAGGAATAAAGCTCAAAGAAAGAGTGATGCACAATACAATTTCTCAGTACATGCCAAACAATTCCCAGTCCATCCCACAGCAGAGATTGGCGGATCCCATTCGACACCCCCTGATTTATACAGCGGGCATGATGTTCTACAGTATGGAATATCCTTTTGGCCAGTTTGGGTCAGCTGTCCTGGTAGTGTTCCCTCCTGGCTTTTTGTGCACCTGCTGGCTGGCAGAGCACGGGAAACTGGAAAGTCCTTGGCTTAGGGGGAACATTGTTGAGCAGCAACTGAAACCCAGTGTTTTATCAACATTATTCTCACACAAAATCCAAAACACTGTAAAAAGCCACTAAGAAGAAAATTAACACTACTACACCTGAAACCAAGACACAGGGAGAGATGATTAGATGGATTTAGTTCTGTTGTGATACAGTGATGCTACAATATTTAATATCTAAAAGGAGAGCATTCTAAGTATCTTAATGGAACATTGATTGGTAGTATTTCAGATTTTTATTTTTTAACAACTCATGATCACTTTCTCCCATCATTTCACTTTCCATGGAAAGAGTCTGCCTGGAGAAACATTAGAAGGATTTGCTTATTAATTAAATATTTTGTTGCTGCTTGGTTTTGTTTAGACTGTCAGATAATCCATTCTCTTCTCAATATAGTTTTGTTCCCTATAGTATTTTTTTAGTGCTTTATCTGGAATCCAGTTGTTTTAAGACATGTTTTATTGATCTCATGTGAAGCTTTGTTTATCTGTTTTTTCTGTGAATATCTGTAAAATGTACCTTCTCTCAGTGCAGATCTTGAGTATCTGAGTTCTATATGGCGCAGTTTCAGGCAGGGGAAGAATTCTTCTGGAAGTGATAATGAGAATAATTTAGAGACCAGTAATATTACATTAAACCACTAATCATGCCTCTGCCAGCTTTTCACTGTGCCAAGCTACCCAGGGCTTGAAACACACTGGGAATCCCCTGAATGTTGCACACCCACATATTCAAAGACGTGGCACTGTGTGCCGGGAACTGCCCTCCGAAAGCATAATGGTCCCTTCCACCTCCCAGCCCTCCAGCAGCAGCCTCTGCTGAGATTCTTCTTAGCAGACCTCTGTAGGTCTTTGCTTCATTTCTGAACCCATTTAGAGGATGCACATTATCAAAAAGCATGCTGCAGAATGTGTGACCTAAATTGAGCATCAGTCACATTTTGTTTTAAATTATCTGAGTAATTTTTGGTTTATGTTTTCATTCAAACTGAAATCTTTTGTTAGCCTCTGGCTGCTGTGTTTTGCTAAAAAACATCAGCATTTTTCATTTTAATTTTTTTTTTTTTTTTGCTTTGCTCAAAATTAGGAGAAAATGGTCAGTACTTTTGTGTCTGTCTTGGGTTGGAAAGACAGGTGTCTGTCAGGGAAAACTGGAGTTTCTCTTGGAATGGAAAATGTAGAAAACCCTCCCTCCAAACTATTACAGTTTTGCAATTAGGAGCTTTCAGGCAAAAATATGGGAATAGGAATAACAGTTGTTGACTAGGAATATTAAAAAAATACAAATGCAGTAGTACAAAAAAACCCAAACAACAAAACAAACAAATGTCCTAGAAAACCCTGACAGAGTCAGAGATATGACCTGACTCCCAGTTGTCAGGGTTGGAAGCAGTCCAAATGAATCCTTCTGGAGTAACAGATGTTGTTCTGTGAAGTAGAGATGCTCCTGTAGAAAAAAGAGTCCAGTGCTGGCGAGATGGGTCCAGTCTTCCTCCAAGAATTCAGTGGAAAAACTGGCTAAATTGGTGTTTGGGATTGCAGGTTTTATCCCAGTGGAAAGGCTTTGGCTGCTCCCACTGGGTGGAGCATCTCACAATGAAATAAGGTGATGTTGTCAGTCATGTGAGAGGCCTTAAATGGCCCATTCACAGGTGATGTCCCTCAGAGGAGGATGGGTGGACGAAGAGATAAGAAGGCACTGCCTTATCTGGTGTTATCAGGTGTCCCATTAACAGAAGGCACCTACCTTCTTTCCTCCCCCTGGAGTTACAAGAGATAAAAAACAATATCTCCCAACCGGCTTCAACAGATGACAATAAAATACAATTTTTGGTTACATTTTTGAACCCAAGACAGCATGATACAAAATCAAAGATATTTCAAACCATCGGTAATTCTCACAAAGACAAGAAATTCTTTTTATGACCACCACAGTTCTGTTGAGTATAATAGTAAGAGTACCATAAGTAGCCTAGGTAAAAGTTCATTTAAATAAGTTTGAATGCTTTGTGAAATTGATTTTTAAGAGACTTTCTCAGATCAAAAGTACAGGGTGAACTTCTCTGTTGCCTTGTTGACTTCTTAGTCTGCTTATCCCATATCCTCTGCTGCTTCTGATTCTTCTGAATCACAAAGTGTTAACATAATAGTCAAAACTTATTGTGATTCTTCTGTCAGTCAGTCCTTAGACTAAATACAACAATCGCTTCCTTTACAGAACTTAATTCTTCTCTCTTCTTCTTTGTATCAGCAAAACAGAACAAAAAGATGTAGGGCTTGGCTGCAATAGGCTGCTTCTGGATACCTTTGCACAATAGAAAAAAAATTTCCATGATTTCAGGATAATAAAAGCTGATTGAATTCTAGAACCAGCATCCCAACTCATGCTTAGAGACGTAGTTCTAGCTTTCATTTAAGTTATGGGGCATCTTTCTCTTTCTCTGCATAAACAGTGCCTATTACCATAATAATTAATATTAAGGATAATTATGGTATTATAGTATTTAGTTTTATATTTTTATATTATTTTTACATACATTTGTATCTTCCAAATCATAATGATAAGATTTTTTCATTACTATATAATGTTAATTATTCTGCTGATGAATTAGTGGCAAATACACTGTAGTGATTGGTATGCATCTCAGTGCTAAAAATTCGCAGAAGATATATAGTATTGTTCTCCTTGCTCTCTGTCTGACAGCATCATGAGCAACTCGCATGGCCTTAAATCCCACAGAGATATAATTTCACCCTTGATGCTAAGGCACAATAACAGAATGCAAGCCTTTGACTCAAATAATAAAGATATTTACAGGTGCCTAACTTGCCAGTTGTGTGTTTCAACTCAGTCTCCTAAAGGAACTAGGACATGGACAGTAATTGAAAATGCTTTTTGTCCAGTGTTGGACATAGCAGAAGAAATTCCTGGTTTAAATGAAGAGTAACTAAAGGCTATACTTCTGCTGCGAGACAGAATGCAAATGTGCTTACTGTTTTGGAGAAAACAATTATGTCTGTTTCTATGATGTCAGACATAACCTCAAAAATTGTAGAAATTTATATCTATCTATATATATATACAGTAACATATCACAATTAAATGGCATACATTTTGGAATACATTTGGGCTAGATCTCCATGATCTTGCATTAATCCAGTTCTTTCACTACCTAGGTCAAAGTTCTCAGCATCAGCACACCCAAGCACTCATATAGCAATGAGTTTGTAGGAAGAAGATACTATTAGGAGGAGATTCTAGTAGAACTTAACTGTTGCATCTGCTTTTCATTAATAAAAATTTCTTAGCTCAGTGTCTGAAGAGTCTTGAAGGAGAACGGCTATCTGGCAGAAAGGAAAGGAAAATAAAGTGGGCCTGGAGCCCAAGTGTGGGGTCAAGGCTAATGGGAACACCAGAACCAACCCTGATAGAGACAAGATCCAGGGACATTTTTGAGGGAAATAAACACAGAGGTTATTTAGGTGAATGTGATGGCTTAATACACAGAAAGAATAAATAGATTTGCCTGGCAAGAAAGCAAAGAAAATTAGATACTAAGGGTTGAAGCACATAACATTTTAATAAGAACATCATTGAGTACATGTGATAATACTCTCCGGGGATCACCCTAAACATGTCCAAAGAGTAATGTAAAGTAACGTGACTTTAAAAGGAAATGCAGCCTTTATGGAACAATATTTCAGAAGTTTTCATCTGAAGCAGATGAAAAATATTCTGAAGTACAAAGATTCTCGAATAGTATTAGCTCTATATTAACCCACAGCAATAAAAAGTAATACTGGAGCTGCTATAGTGAACCCATTTATAATTTTTTACAAGTGACTGGAAAAAGTGTTGTTGTTGTTACTGTTATTATGGCACTGCAAGCCTGTGTAGGAGTGTCTTGTAGATCAGGACTCCATTGATCTAGGTGTAGTACAAGCAGAGATCAAAATACTTGTTCCGGCCTCACAGAAATCTTACTTGGTTTAGTAACAGATTTTCAGAGAGTTTGATTTGGGTGTCCTAACCTGAACTATTCCTGACAGTCTAAAAAAACTAGGTCTGTAGACAATCTCAGAAAACCCTTCAAAATTTGAAATATGTTGTCCTAACCACATAGTACCTTCATTTCCCACTTGACTTATTTTGAATGTCTCCAGGACTTCATGAATTTTGGCAACTCCGGTGTCTGGGAAATCTGTGTGTAAGATTTATATTGAAGATTATAAAGTTGACCTGCAGTTCTAATAGTAGAGGAATCCATGTGTAATAGGATTCTTATTTATCCAGAGAGGAAGATAAGCATGTATGAAGATGGAACCACCTCAGAGCTGCATGGTTACAGTAAGGACTAGCCCCAGTCAGAGGAAAAGGTGGAAGGAGTGCTCCCTTGGGGCACCACAAAATATGAGCAAGGGAAATAGGTATGGTTGTAGGTTTCTTTCCTACCCATCTCTTTGTTTACACACTACCAACATTTGGTGAGGGATGTGAGAAGTACATGGCATAGTCTGGAGTGTAGAAATATGTATATCAGATCTTCAGAGAGTCCTTACCTGAAATGCAGCAGTGCTGGCACAGAGTCCTAAATCCTTTCAAACTTTACTCTGATTTTCCTTAGTTCTCCAGGATCACCTGGTAATAAGCAAGTTAAAGAGGCTTTATATCAGAAAACCAAACCTCCACCCTGATGACATACCACTGGTGAATGGATACACCAAGGGAGGTTTTTTGGGGTAATTTCTTACTAGACTAACACCTTCTGCCAATGCTGGCTTCTCAGGAGGTTATCCAGCCTTGTTTTACAGGCACAAGGTAAGATGCTTCAGCATCACAGGCAGAATTTAAAGCTCAATGTTGGCGTTAAACAAATGCAGTCGTGTGAATTCCAAGAACCATTGTATACACAATGCAGGATATTGTTCCCACAATGGAAAATTACAGTGCTGAGGGTAGAGACAAGTAATGAAAAGAAAAAGAAAAAAAAAACCAAAAACTAATAAGAAAAGAACCCCCAACCCCCAAATGGTTCAAAGCCCTCTGCTTGTGCAAATTTTCCTTTTACACCAGTATAGGAATTTGTCCAAGAACTATGAAATGAGTTCATCACTCCTTGGGCTACACTTTGGCTCTTGTATCCAGAACAATATTTTAAGCATGGCTTGAGGAATAATTCAACATATGAATTTGATGAGAAGAATTCAGGATTTTGCAAGCTCCATAGGAATGAAGGGGGGTTTTTCCCCCCAGTCATAGCAGTTACTTGTATTTTTAATGATTATGTTGCGTGTTGTTTGATGGATGCCTCATTTCACAGCAAATACCTGTTTCAACTCATAGAATGATGTTGTGGCACAAGTAAAGAGACAAAAACTAGAATTCATGCAGAGGAAACAACAGAGAATTTTTTTCTGTTCTATTTTAGTGAAACTTTTCTCTTGGGTTTCTAGTTTATGTAAACAAACTATGGCCCAGAGAAAGTGTGAAGCAGAAAACATCATCAAGACTGCAGAAGAGAAGGAATATGAGTACAAGGACCTTGTCATTGCCTTGTTTATTAGCATCTGGGGGAAGGGGGAAGAGACTGTTTTACAAAATTCAAAGAACTAGAACATCTGAGACATTTCAGCTAAAAATTGTGGTGCTCCCATGCAGTGTACATTATAAAAATACTTTTGTGACTCACAAGGGACAAGTAAAGCTGCAAAGCAAGCTCTGTTGCTCTCCTCTTCTCCTGTGATGTAATTTGACATGACCGATAGAGCCAGACATGCTATGTTAATCTACAGTAAATTTGAAGAAAAAAGTGTTTTTCAGTAAAATATGGGGAAAAGTTGTGATCTTTAGTGACTAAGAAATAGCTTTCAGACTTGACATTACCAGTAAGAGATTTTCCAGTGAACACAAACTGTCTTTTGTGGTGTGATATTTGGCTTTCAGAGTCTGTGCTTGAGTGACTGCAACTTGTTGATATTGACTGTGCTCTTCATCTAGCATCTCATCACATTACACCTCCAACCTCCATATGAAAAAGCAAAAGAGTTTTGAATTTCAGCTGTGACAAAGATTTGTAGAAGCCAGTTTTCCAGTGCATATTAAAGATTATTTTAAAATAATCTTAGCCTCCTTAGCCATGGTACCCCAAACTACTTAAGATTTATATAAAAGTGGAATTTGATATATTGTAAACCACTTTGAAAACCAGAAAGACAGTAGCTGCATTTCATTAATATTGCATTGCAACATTGTTTTGCTGTTGACTTGGATAGATTAGATGACCATCCTGGAGCCTGTGAGGATTTTAACATGAGTCATTCCAGCTGCTTGTCTTCTGGCACTTGATATCTCTCTTCATCTGCTGGTGCAACCAGCAGACATTCAGATGTGGAAACAGTGGTAAGGTACAAAGAATACAGTGGCAAGTTTTTGTAAGGACTTCAGTAACAAAGAACTTCACGTGAGCTCAACATTTTGAAGTGAAAGTCATGCCACTGGAGTGATTAGTAACTATATATACTGTAACATAGCTTGATATGGACAACTATGAGAATGCACAGTGTTTTAGCCAGGAGGGGCCATGTGATTCAACAGATCTTCTCTGGCTTATCCAATCTCCTTTCTTTTACACTAAGATCCTGAATTCCTGTGTTCAGAATTTAATTTAGATCCACACTGAATTCACTGAAATACACTGTTCAAAGTGTCCTTCCTTCCAATTTACCACAGCATATCTCCCTTTCTCTTAGCTTAGGTTGTTATTTGTTGTTTAACACTAGAATACTTTATCATTTTTAATCATAAAAATAATATTTTAAAGGAATAGACTTGGGTTTTTTTTGTTCATACACTCTTCATCTGGGACACCAAAAAGCTATTATCCATTCATTTTAAGTGCTGCACATTTCTACTCAAGTTAACTTTCCTTTTGTCTTTCTGATAAGGGATCTTTCCTTTAATCAGAGATGTAAATCATGTCACTTTCTTTGTAGCGCTCATCTGATCTTACATCCAGAGGACTTCATTTTCTTTTCTTAGAAGAGTAAATGGCCTGTAGTGCAATAACTACTACAGTTTATTAATTATCCTGTATATTTGTCTGGCCCAAATTCATATTGTGTTGTGTACAACACAACAATAGGAACAATTGCAATATCTGTTCAATTTAACATTTTAAGATCTTTGGAAGATGCTGAATTGCAAGATGCTCTGGATCATTCATCTGTATTAATTTCATGTGGTATCTCCCCTTCATTCTCCTTCATTTTTGCCAGAATCATTTCTAGCAGTCCATAAGCATTGCTGAGAGGTTTACTAAGGACTGCATATTGCAATATGTGGCCCAGACAGAAATACAGGAGTAACTTCTCCAAAAGCCCTTCTAGTCCAGGATCCTGTAACTGGGAGAAACTGATGACTGTGGAATGGAATGGAAACATGCTAAGCCTATGTTAATATTTTCCTCAAGTATTCTCTTAACCTCCAGCATTCTTCAGCTCCAGAGCTTCCTGGAACAGAGATGGTATCTTCATATTTGATAGTCCTTGTCAGATTTTATCCTTCGTCAGTTTGTTTAATCATTTTTTGATTCCAGATAGACCTTCCACATTGGCAGTATCTTGTGTCAGTGTGTTCCACAAGCAAATGTACATTAGGTGACAGGGTGCCTCTTTTTGTTCATTATAAATCTGCGATTTACACTTTTTTTTTGTTACCTTGTGGTTACTGTGTTATGAGTAACTGGTCTTTCTTCATCTTCTCCATACTGCTCATGGTTTTATAGAGGGTAATTAGAAGAATTTTATTGCCATGACACAAAACTGACACACAATACTGAACTGATGTTGAGTAGTTGAAGAGAAAATTTACAGCGTAATAAATGTTGCAGACCACGTTTCACTTTTCTGACTAAACCTCTGGTAGAATTAATTCAGAAATTTAGACATAAGCACCTTTTAATACAGATGAACCAAAGCAAGGCTTAAAGTGAAAATGAAAGTACAAATTTTTAGCTATGGGCTAATAATATGCCCTATTTTCTAAATCAGTAACCTCTTCTATTGGAGTGGTATGGCTTATTATGACCGTGAAAATAATATATTGCCTTTCTGCAAGTAGACATGCAGGACTGATATTTCAAGAGAAGACATTGACTTCGTCTGCAAGGCAAGGGCATGAAAGAAATTAAAATAACAATTATTGATTTTTTTTCCTGTTCTGAGAGAAACATTTGCCAGCTTTTATGAGGGGGAAAGAGCAGATGTTCAGCAAGAGAGGAGAGGTTTTCAGCTTTAGTAATAAGATATGATAATTTTTGCAGAGAACATTTCTTTGCAGTTATATCATCCTGAGATGGGGAAACAAGTCAGAAGACCAAAATATAAATAGTGAAAAATACCCTAAACCAGCATTATCTTGCAAGTATACGGGATGGTTTTTTTAGGAGGAGGTGAACAAATGATTCAAAAGATTCAGCTTCTTTCTAGTTAGACAGACAAAGGTGTGGTTGTGTTAAAGAGACTGAATATATACTTGTAACATGATTTTTAATTTGTACATATGCTGAACTATGTTGCTGCACTTAAGTCTACCACTCTGAATTGCTAAAGGCCTGAAAACAGCAGGACTCCAGAAGGATGCACCAGGCAATCCAGACAGGACATTGAGACAGGATCAGGGCTGACCCCCTGGTAGTCCTACAGTTTCACTGGGCTAACAAAGTAAAAAGATTACTTTTATCCTCTTGGCAGAAAAACCATCACCAGTCTTCAGAGAATATACAAAGTGCTATGACACATTACTGAAATGTCACTCTGCAGGAATCGTGGGAACACAGGAACGTGAAATGTTAATGAGGAAGTCTGTTTTCCAAGGCTGTGCAATTGGTTGCTGTGCTTTTTACTGCATGAATTCAGAGCAATCTACTACTTAAAGCCAGAAATTGGGGGGGGAAAGAATTGTCAGAGAAGGGTTATGTAATAGGATGCCTACAAAAGCTGGGAATTCCATTTGATGTCCACTCCAGGAGTGCTGGAGCCTCCCCAAACATGGTCACTGACATGTAGGAGGAAGGCTATGCTGACTGGTCTCTGTTCTGTCCCCTGTGTGCCAGTGGCAGCACCCCACAGCTGGGCTGTGGGGCCCCAAACCATCCATCACCCTCAGCACCACAGCCCCCCGTGAACTTTTGGTTAGACCGTGCTGCAGCTGACGTGCGTTGTACAAGAAGAGCCAGTCCCCCCTCAGGGTGCTCAGATGAATAAGGCATAAAACCTGGTGTGAATTGATTGAGTGGGCATCTTAGCAACAGGTTGATATGCTGAGGGTCAGAAGGCTCTGCAAGAGAGATCTTGATGGACTGGATCGATGTCCTAAGGACAGCTGTGTGAGGTCCAACAAGGCAAACTGCTGTGTTCTGCACTTGGGTCACAACAACCCAGTGCAGAGCTACAGGCTGGAGGAGCAGTGTTGTAAGAGCTGTTCAGCAGGAAGAGACTTAGGGGTACTGCTCAACAGCCAGCTGAACTTGAGCCAGCCCATGCCCAGGTAGCCAAGAAGGCCAATGGCATCCTGGCCCATATCAGACATAGTATGTCCAGCAGGACACACTTCAAATCCTCTGTCCAGTTCTGGGCCCCTTGCTCTGAGCTACTGAATTGTGTCCAGAGCAGGGCAACAGAGCTGGTGAAGGGTCTGGAGCACAAGTATTATGAGGAGCAACTGAAGGAGCTGGGGGTTTTTAGTCTAGAGAAGAAGCTGAGGGGAGAATTTATTGCTGTCTACAACTGCCTGAAAGGAAGTTGTAGTGAGGTGAGAGTCTTTCTTTTCTACCATGTCTCAAGTGAAAGGATGAGAGGAAGTTGCCTTAAATAACACCAGGGAAGGTTCAGATTAGAAAATCATTTTTCTCTGAAAGAATGGTTAGACATTGGAACAAGTTGCCCAGAAAAGGGGTGGAGTCACAGTCTCTGGAAGTGTTCAAGGGGCATCTGGATGTGGCACCTGGGGACTTGGTTTGTGGGTCACTGTGGTGATGTTGTGCATGAACTAGATGATCCTTCAGGTCTCTGACAACCTTGGTGATTCTGTGTGATGATTCCATGTGATTATTTCTTGTGCCTTTCTGAGCCTGTGGCTTGTGTCTTATCTGTGCAGCCTCACATACCCTTTGTGTCTTCCATATGTCTGTAGGTTGACTTCCCTCCACCCACTGTCTTTGTTTCCAGCAGAAGTACGTGGCTTCATTTGGTTTTCTCTGTAAGAGCGCATATTCATTTTCTCACAATAATCAGGCAATGGGACCTTGAATTTCTATGGCAGCTTGGCCATGAAGTTGGAATAGTGAGCATGTCAGGGTACAGACAGATCTATTTTATTTGGAAGAAAGAGAAAAACTTAAACTATAAAATTAGAGGCCCTGCTTTAAGACTAAGACATGGTCCTTTTATATAGCAGCCCTAGAAGATTAATGTTTGCAAATAAATTAGAACAATTTTCAAGGCCAGCTTCTCTGGCACCTTTCAAATTGCTAAATTCATTGAAAAGATAGCCATCTTTTCAATGTCACCACTGAAAGTGGTGGCAAGTGTTAATGAGATTGTATTGTTTTAAAGTGCTACCTGGGACATTGTGGCAATTTTTCCTTAGAAAAGCTTCTTTGGAGACCATGACAGTTCACTGAATGGGCGTAGCAGTCTCCTCCCCATGGGTTGTTTGCACATTGCAGAGGCTAATTCACCAGGTTTTCTAGCCCAGTATTGCTAATAAAAGCAGCTAGTGAATATAATGGAAGGCTCTATCTGGGCTATGGTGTGCATGCTTTCATAAAATGGCATTTGGAAGTACTTAAGTCTATACTTCTGTAGAAGTACAGTTCTAAATAAAACTGAATTGTGATATTGTATGGTATTATGGTGATAATGCAGCTTCTTTCAGGTGAGTATCAAGAAAATCTACTCTAATTTATATATATAAAGTGATCATACAGCTACACTATGGATTTTAAAGGGATAGTATATTAAGTTAAAACTCTAATGCTTTTAATCCTGTCATAACTTTAGCTAGACTGAATATAAAGGTTTTATTTACATCTAACTGTAGTCTGTTGAGCACAAAATCATTTGAAATATATGTGTATCAAGCAGCACTGAAATTACAGTGTGCATGGCCGGGACTTTATACTGCAGAATGCTGGTGATATCTGAGAGCTTTTTAATAACTTGCATTTCTTGTTAAAAGGTATGCTGAAGACATGCTTGTTAATAACTTTTTAATAACTTGCATTTCTTGTTAAAAGGTATGCTCTTTGAAGCACTCAGAACCTTTAAACTTTGGTCAGTGAAGTCATGTTTTCATTCACTAGTGCTTATTGGAAAACACCTCCTAGCCTTGCTGAGAGTATGGCAACAACAGCAAAAAGGCACCCCACCTCTCTTCACTGCTGTTATGGCACAACCCTGGGTGCTTGGACTCATAAGATAAAAATCAAAAGAAGCTCTCAACAGATGCAATTTGTTTCAGGCACCCTGCAAACCGCTGTGTCAGGTTCAAAAAGCTCTGAAGTATGTGCTTCATTTTAGGCATACAGCTAGCACAGCCCTTAGTGCTTTTCAGAGCTGAGTGAGTGTTGACTCAGTAACCAATGATTTTTACTAGAGAAGGAAACATGCATTTAACAGAAGTGCCTTTGGCCCAGACATGTGCTTTTGGTGGAACTGAACTAAAATGCAAGGTCTTAAAGAGGCTGGGAGTAGTTGGCCTCTTTAGGTGGTAGGTGTGCCATGGGACATGATCAGTGTTGCATAGGTTATCTTGTCTTCACTGCAGTGCCTCTGTCAAGGAGACCACCCTGTATAATACTTTTGTTGATACTTTGAAAGGCAGTAAATTCTATCTTCAAAAAGATATTGAGGTGTTTGAAGTAACATGAATGATAGAGATGGAGAGACCTCAGGGCTTCTCAGTACTGGTCAAGTCCTCTGTCCAGTGAAGTCTTGTGCCTTCAGGGATAGAAGTGGACACAGCTCCAAGTAAGATGATCTGGGAAGAACATCAATGAGCCCTGTGCCTTGTGTTTACCTCTAAACTTGGTGTCAATTCTAACAAGGAATTCTTGGTGTCAATACTAACAAGTCAGTCTTGCTATGACTGCAAAGAGAGACAGCTAGATGTATGATGTCACAGATCAGTTCATCACAGAGCCATCATTTGGTGGCAGGTTATCATCATCGCTGTAGAGATGTGTCTTTCATTTTCCTGAGTGACACTGGAAACTCAGCATAGAGTCCTACCAAAAATAGACTGGATCTGTAGTGAAAAAAACATAAGAAAATTTGAAGAGTAGTTGGAGATTTTTTAAATAGCTTTTTCAAAATCTCTTGATTTAAGATGTGACCAAAAAAAACAGAGTAGAGTCACATATTTTATTGTCTATAGCTTTCATTAATTTTTAAAGGAATGAGTCGAAGAAATTACTGAACAGAACCAGTAGCAGGGGGTTATATGATGAGCAGATGTAAGAGCTATTTTAATATTTTATGAGACCAAAAGGTTCTCATCACTAACCATCTTTTAATGGCACTTGCACTTTGAATCGGTGTATGTGGCTTGCATGTTTCTAAGGGACTAATTTTTTTGTCTTTCTAATGAAATGCTTCTCAAGACTGGCTTGAAACTGGTAGTGATTTGGAAGTGTTTGGTTTTCATGTCAGTTTAGGTTATGATAAGGTGGGAAACTGAATGGTTACATCTCAGCATGTTGGTTTGTTCAAAGTCTCCACATCACAGGGGGGCCTCTCAGTCAAAGCTGAAAAATGCCAAAGCACAGAGATTTACAACCAGTCTGTTTGCTAGAGAGAGAAACTGTTAACATAGAGACAAATGGGCCAAACTGGGAAAAGCACTTGAAAATGTGTATCCATTCTCTATCAATGCAGTGCACAGGAACTGGCTCCCTTTTTAAATGGCTCAGACACCTGTGCACAGCAACTTGCGTGGAGTAAATAGCACATCTGCAGTGTGGCCAGGAATTGAAATTGGGAGCCCTGCCTGTCATTCAAGAACTTGCTAAGTAATATTCCTCCATCACTCATGCAACATCTCATGTGTAGGGAGTAGAAGGGCCTTATAATAAACCAAGTCTGAAAATTAAGTCTAAACCAAGTCTAAAATGAAAATTTTAGCATAACTTTCTGTTTGCATGAAATCAGTAGTGAACGTGGACTTGTGGTGATGCACAGAACAGGACTGAGCTATCAGAGTCATAGCTGGGTTTGCTATGCTGCACTAACACTGAACTGTTGACAAATAATTGGTAATGGATATTGTGTGTGATTTGGAAATAATGTCAACCCTGACTGTTGGGGTTTTCTTCCATTTGCTGTTTGAACATGAGAAAAAGAAGGCCATTATTCATAACAAATGTTACATCCCAAAAGGAGAAATTATATTTTGAACTGACAGAATCCTGAAAGTGTAATTGTGGTTTCATAATTAAATATATTTTCAGAAAGGAAAATTAGTTAATCAAGAGTAAGATGTCCTTGAAAAAGCTTCCCATTTTTTTTAATCCTCCTTGGAAATATTCTCAGTTCTCATGGTACAAAAGTCACTATATGCATATAACAATATCTCAGCAGTTACACTGTTTAAAAATTATTTTAATAGATTTCTTTATTGGTATGATCCAACCAGAATAGGACAAGCCAGGAACAATAAATTGTTTAGAACCTGGAAATAAAAGACTTTTAAAAATTTAAATTAAGGTTAGGAAACCTAAGTCTAAGGAAGTTTAATTTTCTGGGGAAAATTAAAAATGTTCTAAAAGCTTTCAGAAAGGCAGTAATTCAGTGAAGGTCCAATTCAACAGGAGTTGATTTAGAGTAGGAATCTGTATCTGTAAACAAGTTGTTTATTACCAAAGGAATATATCCAAAGGACTGCTTCTTGTTGTTGTTGTTGTTTTTAATAATGGACAGGGTGGTTAATGTGGAACAAAATAATTTGATGCATTAACTGTGGAACTTAGCAACAGAAAATAACATTGCTTTAATTCAGTCAAAGGTAGGATATTCAACCATAGAGATCTAATCCTACCATTTCTTACAGTCTGACCACAGTGTCTTCATGTATTTCAGTTGATGTTTCAGTTGAGTGTCTAGGAGAATCACCTGTCCAGATTTCATTTAATGAATCTTTTTTAGTTTCTTAAGTGTTAAAATAGAGAGTAGAAATGGCCTCATTCAAATTTGATTGGTAGCTAATATAGACCTCCCTGTTCCTTAGGTAGGGTGTGCCAAGTAAATGTTAAAGATTAGGTGGGACTTCAGAAACAACATCTTTTGAGATTTCTGTTGAGGAATGTATTGTGTGATACTCATTGTTGCTGGAGGAGAGGAGTTTGAATCATGACTCCACAGTTCTTCAAAGCTCCTCAAAGTGAATGTTACCAGATGGGGGAAAAGAGAAGCCATGGATTCTCCATGTTTAACATCTACAGAGTGCCTTAGATGGTCTGAAGAAACTATTTCTAACTCTTTTAATTTTTTTTTCTCAGGTTGGGGGTCACACCATGCTGCCCATTCGCTGGATGCCTCCAGAGAGTATAATGTACAGGAAGTTCACCACAGAAAGCGATGTCTGGAGCCTGGGGGTTGTATTATGGGAAATCTTTACTTATGGCAAACAGCCATGGTATCAGCTCTCGAACAATGAGGTGTGTGTAATGTATTCTCAAATTCCATTGCGAAAGATATTATGCTAATTATTGGTGTGGCTTCTCTGGAGAAGGGACAGTGACAAATTTATTTATTAAAGGCTGACACTGATATATGGTGTTCATTGTATTTTCATGAAATATATGGTTGATTTTCTTCTTTTTCACCCTTTTATCCCCTGAGTGGATGGAAGGTGTTCAAGTAGAACTAGAACAGTTGAAATTTATTTTTTTCCTTCATATAGCATAATGCCTGCTCTGGGTAGACCATGAGACAATGAAAAGGACATTAGCTATCTCCTGAACAGATGTATCATACATGGTACTGTTTCAGAGTGGTTGTCTGTAACCATGGGAAGATTAGATTGAAGTAATCAAGATATCTCTTGATTTCTAGGCAGTCACAAGTATCCCCCTTCCAGACATTTAACCACAGTGATAGTCATGAGTTTGCAGAGGGTAGAGAGAATAAGAGGCATTGACGCTTTATGAGAAGGCTGCAAATTTATCCTCTCTCTGAGGTGCTAGTTGGGGAGAGAGAGAAGTTATGGGATTAATTCCCAGCTCCAATTTCCTTAGTTGTGCAGTGGACAATGTGGGTGAACTTAACATGAGTGAAGTTACTGCTCTTTGACCACTTACATTACAGTGAATTTTCCAGATCACATACTGCTGCACATTCATCTGCCTATAAAAGCAGAGATGCATGGCAGCCACCACTGTGGCTGCTGTGGTTAAAGTTAACTCTTCCATGGATGAGCTCACTGTAGCTGGCACAACTGTGATGATCCTTTGCTTGTGATTTCTCATAGGTGATTGAGTGCATCACTCAGGGCCGAGTCCTGCAGCGACCTCGCACATGCCCAAAGGAAGTGTATGACTTGATGCTGGGCTGTTGGCAACGGGAGCCTCACATGAGGCTCAACATCAAAGAAATCCACTCCCTTCTTCAGAACTTGGCCAAGGCATCTCCAGTCTACTTGGATATTTTAGGCTAAAGTCCCTTAGCATTTCTTCTTCTGGGCTGCGGGAATGAATGTGTTCAACTGCCGCTGAACTACATTAAAATGTATTCTTAACTTTGACAGTATTAATTACAAAGTTGTGGAGAAGCTTTCAAAGGGCAAGCAATGTGTACTTCTCCATCTGTAGACACAGTATTGACTTTTTGACATTACCAAGACGTATCTTCTCTCTTTCTCTCAGTTTCTATCTTTTTTTTCTTCTCTCCTGTCTTTCTAATCAATTTGGCTTCTGCATTATTGTAACTCTGCATAGACAAAGGCCTTAAAAACCCAATCTGTTATATCAGCAGACTCTTCAGTTTGCCCACCACAACTAACAATGCCTTGTTGTATTCATGCCTTTGATGTGGATGAAAAAAAGGGAAAAATATTTGACTAAAACTTGTGATTTCTGCTGTATAGCTACTGGGAGTTTCTATGGATTCACCTCATTTTTTTTGCTTCAGCCTGTGGGTGGAAAAAGAAGACTGGTGTTCTCTATATGAAGAATGTTCTTTGCAGAGATGAGTCCAGATAGAAAGAAGACCCCCTTGTGTGATACACTATCTGGAGGAACTTGGGAAATCAGGTGGCATCCAACCCTACAAGAAAACACTGAAGTGATTTGATGGAAGACAAGAGGGGATCTAGCTATTTCTCTGAAGAGCCTTTCTGAGGACTAAAGGGATTGTTTAAGGAGGTGCTTTGCCAGCACCATGCATTGCCAGAATCAAGTAAAAGAAAAAAAGATGTTGCCTGCACTGCACGCAGTTGTGTTACAACATGATAAACTAAACAGAAGCCCTTTTTTTTGTCTTCTGGTAGGGTATTGTTATGCCACTGGTGTAAAAATGTTCTCCAGGTAGTCTTTTTTAGTAAAGGCTGAAGCTAGATTTAGTTACATACAGTATTAATCTCAAGATCACATGTTGAAAGTACGGATTTTGATAGGACAAGCTATAAATGCTGAGGCAAGTGTATCTTATACTGTGCTTGCCTAGCAGCATATTCCTTCCTTCCTCAATCCTTTATTTTTTCTTTTTTTAACCGTGCAAGCAAAACTGTGCATGGTCTTTGTCGATTAATGCCCTTTGTGCAGAAAAAATCACTCATCTTGTAGTACACCCTAGTAGGCATAGCAAACTCATAATGGTATAACCTATATTTCATTATAAGAGGCTAATGGAGGACATTAGCCATGTTAAAATGCCTTTACAATGTTATAGATATTATAGGCTGATATAACATGAATAATCTAAAGCACGGAGATCACTGGTTATGTTTGAGACATAGCAGGGGATAAAGATCTCTAGAGAAAACAAATTACTCTGTGGTTATGGCTTGCTATTCAGAGTGCAAAGATTCTGAGCTCAGCGTCATTTTTGTATTGGTACTATTGCTGTCATAACCAACATACACACCTTATTAAATAATTTATTTTTGGTTGGATTGGCATTGTATGTGTATAACATTTGCATGGCCACTGTGTTGATGACCGCTGCATGGGCATACATGTTGTTTTTCAAACTAGAAGTTGACTATTTGAAATTTAGAGCTAGGATTATTTTTAATATTAATTCTTAAAAATGAAAACCTACCTTACCTATTCCTCAAGACTTCTGCTTCCCTCTGTGAGGGGGCGTTATTGCAAAAAAGTGATATTTATTTCCATTTTCTCTTTTTATTATTTCTTATTGATATGAGCCAGATCAAAATAGTCCATCTTCGTGTTGGGGATATTTTATTTAATAAATTAAGCATTTTATTTTTGTAAGTGTTCCCATAACACATTTAATATATCATTTGCTTGCATGTATTATTTATTGAGGCACTTTAAGTTTTTTCTTCAGAAGCTTTTAGAGCTAGCTTATAAAAATTCTGAACATTTTCAGAAGAAAACAGTTCACTGGACACTGATGAAGTTTTACCCTTCTCAATGTCATTGAAAGGCAGCATTACAAATAAACATGACAGTGTAACTATAAAGCCATACTCAGTATTTCTTTAATAAACTAGATGTTATTTCTTAACTGCTACTGAACTGGAAACACATAAAAAGCCAGAGGAAGATTCCTACAAAATGGGCCTTAAGATTTATCTAGACTGTCTTGGAGGTTCTCACAGAAAACTAGAAAAAGACTGAGCATGCAGTGAAACCCATTCTCTTGAGAATATGAATGTTATATTTTAAGGGAATTTGAAATTGATCTTCAAAATAACAGTGGTGGGAAAAAAATGTTATCAGAGTCCTCTTACTGTGCAGTGGGAAGAGGGTGCAGTTGGTGGAGGGGGCTGCTAAGTTTCTACCTGCATATTCAGTCTTAGTTTCTTCTGAGGTGAAGAAAAAGGCATCTGAGATGATGCTTTTACTGTGAAAGAGGCTCCAGCCCAAAAGCAAGCAGGTGTGTTTTGCAAGCACTGGAAGAATGTATACCAAAAATAACCATAAGACCCTGAAAATGTACTTAGTGGCATCTTCTTTTTTGATTTACTAGTGAGACTTTTAGAGTCATTTCAGAAAATAAATAGTATTAAAATGCGTTGTGCAATAACATAGCAGTTTGTTAAATTTCTACAGGACCAAATGTTCTACAGAGCCACCACCATAGATAACCTTGACCTATATCGTTAATGTTCTTGATAGTACATAAAATGTATAATCACAGTAGAAAAGCTGTAAACTGTAGCTATACATAGTTTACGTTTGTTCATTGAAAGGTGGGTAAGTGTAGCAGAGTGAGGAGAGAAGAGGAAGAAATATGTTCAAGTCACAATGAGGGGTGAGTATATGTGCATATTCATCATGCTTGCACTGTCAGGTAAATCGTGTACACTGAGTAAATATGACAATCAGGCTCATTTAAAAAAGTCTTTCTGGACTGTGCTATGAACTGACCATATATATATATATATATAATATATGTGTGTTTGCATATGACATATATATATATACACACACATAGCATATACATGTATGCCTATGTCTGTTGTATTTTACTTATATATGTGCAGACATGCATGCACATTATGTATGGGCTGTGTGTATATGTATAAATTTACATACACCTATGTTATTACAGATTATGATTAGAGTGCTATTAATAAATTGATAATGTCTGCTGAGTAACCAAATTTTTTTTCTTTTGATATTTCTTTTTCTATATTTGTAAGATTCAACTTTCTAACTGGTGTGCAGCAGAGGCAGTGCTAGAATGCCAGAGATTTAACAATGGGCACTTTTCTTCCCCAGATAATTGCATAAAAACATTTCTTCCATTCTCATCTCACTTGTTGATTTCTCACCATGAAATTAACAAATAAGCTTCCAAGCTCAGAAAACAGAGTTTGTTTAACTGTCCTTTCTGGGTTTGCGCTACTGTTGTTTTATTGTTCTAGCATAACAGTGCAGCTCCATTAGCATTTTATACTTGCCCGCAGTAACGAAATAATTCCAAGAATGAGCTGGACTATTCACACTGCAACATGACTTGTAGAACAACAAGAGTGCTGGCATTCAGGAGTAATAACAGTAGCATTCGCCACACTCTGTCCTTCACTCTCAATACATCTGCAGAACTCCGAGCTGGCTGTGGAGAAAAACACTTGTAAAGCAACAGCACCCCGTGATGCCTGATGGAGTGTACACTTTTAAAAGGACTGCATTCATTTTGACCTGTAAAACAATGTATCTATATATTGTCTGCAGGTTAAGAAGTAACTGCTTCTTTTTTATCTTTTTTTTTTCTTGCTATTTTTATCACTTTTTTTCCTTCTTTCTCTTTTCCTGTCTTTCTTCCTTCTTTCCTTCTCTTATATTTCTTTCTTTCGCTCTCTTTCCTCTCTGTCTGTACCCTCCCCACCTTTATAAGAGATTGTGGTTAATGTAGACTTTTACAAAACCCTTTTAAAAGAAATTAAATAACTCAAGTGACTAAGGATAATGTACATGTGCTAGAACAAGCCCACATTTGGTTTGTTGCAGCCTGTAACTGAATTTCAAATCCCGATATAAAATATTGTGGGGGAAGCAGGGAGGGACTGGAGAGGAAGTTGGGATTTCTAAAGAGAGATAAAGGTTTTGATAGCACAGAAGTTGTATTTTCTTGTTATGAGGGCTAGAATAAACCACTGCTGCTTTGAGTAAGAGGTCCTTTACAGCCTTAGTTAAAACACCTTTATTTGGGCAGGATAGGGGAATGTGTTGTTCATCACAAACATGAAGCAAAAAAAGAAAAAAGTCTACACGTTGCAGGGAAAACACTGTGAAATTCACAATAGCAACCAAGTGACTATTTTGCCATCTTTAAGCAAATGTCTCAGGAGAAGAAATGGGAAATGATGGGTGTGTTATTTTTCCGACTATGCATTCTGCACAAGGTCTGTGGGGATTTTTTGTTTGCTTGTAGAAGGTTCTGAGTGATGACTGGCTGATGTTTTATAAACACTGAACATTTGAGCAAGGATTATGGAAGCTGCTAGGAAGTGAGGCCGTTGGTTGGAATATGTGAGAAAACAGAACAAATCAAATCTATCCAGAGGCCTAATTCTTGCAGCTTGTATGTATCTTTCTGTAACTTATAGAAAAACACCTAAGAATGTTTTATATACAAATAATTTAACTCAACATTTATGTTTAATTAAATCACCAATAGAGAGAATCAATTAATTATGAAATATTTGTCCCAGCCCTTCTCTCCACCTATACTTTATGTATATATATTTCTAAATATCACTCTGTTTGTCACTTTAGGTAAAGAGGAAGATAACTACATACAAATATAAATCTCTATATTGTCACCAAATTGTGACCTGGTGTGTAGAGCTATCTTTCTCCTTTCTTTTTTCCATTATTTATTTATTTATTTATTTATTTAATGTGATGTCTCCGTGGAAATATTTAGTGGTTCTTGTTTTGCAATTTGTTACAAGTAGTCATTGCTTTAAAACTTTCATTGCATCTTGGCTGATTTCAAAGTGATGCCTAGGTATCAGTGTTAAAAGTTTTGTTTTGTGAATCATGTGACCAGCTTCTCTCAACATGACATGGAAAGTCTCTTGTATTACAGTGTATTTAATAAAAATGATGTCTTACAATAAACAATGTCATCCAAAAGAAAGATAAATTATTACTTTAAAACAGTAAAAATTTAATGAAGTGTTGTGTGTTGTTTTCTGATGTTTGAATGCCTTTGTTTTACCTCTGTTCTTTGTAGGATGAAATTAAGGAAAAGTTTGGTTTGCTTAGAAGTGTGGCAGGTTTGCACTCTAAAACCGAAGCAAAAACACATGCTGAACTCATAGTTCATGGAAGAGTTGACCAAAATCAATAGGACAGAGGAATGGCCAATCTGATAGCAGACTCATTTTGTTAGTCTTTGTTATCCAAGGAAAGATCATATTTGAATTCTTGTTCATTTGTGCAGCTGGCAGCAAACACCTGCTTATCTTCTAGCAGAAGCAGACCTTCAGGTATTTTCTGGCACTTTCCTAAAAATGTCCCTCAAACTACTGCCCTGTTAAAAATGTGGTTTTTTCTTTTTAACTCATGTCAGTCTACTATGAATATATTGTAAACAAATATAGCATTAAATCCAAGTCCTTAAATAAGATTCAAAATGTAGACATTGAAAGGAAGGTTCAGCAACTGTATAGTGATCCCTCCACTATCTGTCGATCTCAGCCAAGCCCTTCAAGGTCAGAGTAAAACAATACAAGAGCCACTTTATGAATGTGTGTGCTTCCTTTTGCCAAGAGACCTCTTCAAGATTAGATGAGTTAGCTATAGCATGCAAAAGGTCAAAGGATAATAATCCACTGCAAAGAAACCTCAGTATGAAATCTGTCCAAAACTGAAAATATCATTAAAATGCACTGAAAAACTTGTTGATGGTTCATGTTCGTGCAGTGGCTTAGAAATGCCTTACCTGCTTTCATGATAAAATCCTGATGCCTTCTGGATTTAGTCTGTTTTTCTATACCAAAATTAAATACCTCTCCACAGGCAATTGGTTGTGATGAAATGTGTTTGGCAACAGTGAGAGCTTTGGAAACCCCCAGCATTTATCATTGCCCTGCAGTCCCATCAGCATGGGTACAACAGCCTGCACACAACTCCCCCACATTCACTTTTCCCAGGGATTTTTGAGGCCAGGGGCATGTAGCTGCAGCAGGGACAGGACATTACCATTCCTCGTGGTGTCTTTGCACCCAAGACACAAAGCCAGATGAGCCAGCAGGGCCCACGGTGTGCCTCAGCAATACACTCAGAATTTTGGCAGCATTGCACAAGCAGGCAGGTACCTCTTCTGTGTAGCCCAGCCTACTCAAGACTCCATTTTATGTTTCTTCCACCTGGCAACCATCCTACTTACCCGCAGAGTGCCATTGCTCTTTTGAGCTAAATCCCAGATGGGCCTTTGGACAGGCAAGAAGTGTTGAAACACTTGCTCATCACTTGGTCACTCAAGAGACAAGAATTTTGTGTCTTCTGCCTTCCCCACCTGGGCACATATAGCCCTGCAGCATGCACTGTGTATCAGAGCAGAGGTTCAGTTTAAAAGCAGTGACTGGGGCCATTTTTGTTACCTTCTGTTCACTTCATCTGTAAGGGTACAGGTGTTCAGGCTGCACAAAAGGCTTGAGGAAGGCTGATGAGTCTGATGAGCTCCTGAAGCTCCCAAAATACTCAGACTTGTTTTAAGGTCACTCGTGCACAGCTCAGCAATATCCTTCCATAGCTGCACAGCATCTGAAAGTCTCTCAATTTACCAGTGCCTGCCTCCTGCATAAAATCCACAGAGAGTTGTGAAGCACTAAACAGGTCATGGAATATGCAACACAAGTCCTGCACCTACTACCACTAAGTCTCAACAAACTTCCAAAAGTGATTTCATAGTAGAAAAGTCTTTGTGTTAAATGATTCATATAACGTGAAAATCATCTTGATCACTGCATTGCTTTAAAGGTGCTTTCACAGTGCCTCTTGATTGTTCCCTTTGGTATTTTTAATGGCTATAATAACTTCCTTTTTAAATGGCGAGAAAGCTTATGTTTAAAAAATGAAAAAAAAAAAANGCCCTATAAAGGACAATAGAAAGAACAAAATTTTGCATCTACTCAGGACAGGGTAGGCTGACCTTACTTAACCAGCTCCCAGATTTGCTTACCAAAACATCTTACTAATATTTGTCATAAAGCATTGTTTCTGGCAGGAAAGATTTCATGCAAGAAAGAAAAATATTTTAAGTAAACACCTGAAGAACTACCTGACTAATTTCTATGCTAAGAACCCCATGCTTCAACCTCTTGACCCATACTGACATGCATAACTGACAGAGTTTCTTCAGCAAGTCATGGCTTTTGAGAGTTGGAAGATTTTAAGGCTTGGGTCTATTTTTATGAGTGATGCTGTGAAGAATACTAGTAAAAAAGACCATAAGCAGAACAGTGGAGTGGAAAACAAATGTTTTACTTTATTGAACTGGTAATCACATCATGAAAATAAATTTATTGTAACAACTAATAACAATTTGAACTAAAGAGCATGTGTTCTTTCTAGCTAGAATCTGTATTAAATAGAATGCAAGGGAGAAAGAGATGGATAAGGAAGATCAGAGAGTAAGAGTACAAAATGTGCTGTAAAAACTAGACATGTAGCTTTGCTGTCCTCATGCCTGACCTTAAAGACAAATAAAACTGATAGTTGGAAAATTATTTACACATTATTTTGAGCACCAACACAGAAGATGTTTCTAGGCCTATAAGTATTTTGTTATGATACAATGACTCCTAGTGTCATGGAAAGTCTAGATCTGTCACTACTATCCTGATTTCTGTCTTTGGGTTTTTTTTTCTGAAATACTTCATTTAAATACATAAAAAGTGATACTGCTATTCAGTGTGTTGTAACATGTGCGGAGCTGATTGCTGGTCCATTAATCTGAGTTCTCCAACTAGTCCAGTCAGGAACTGTTGGCTATGGCTAAGTAATTTGTTGATGATTAGCAGGAATGGGAGTATTGATGCATATCAATACGCATTGATAGGTAGGTGCCTGTTCAGGGTAACCAGGGTCCTACTTTGGAAACCTGAGGCTGCACAAGAAATGACAACGCATTAATCATCTTCTGCTTCACAGTCTGAAACCAATTTACACCTGGTTAATATCTGATCACAGCGAAAAATTTCCTCTCTTGGCCACTTTTCTGCTGCCTTTCTGCCCAGTACTACCAGCCCTGGACCTGGGCAACATTTAAACTGAAGTTTTTTCTTCCCCAGCTAGCACTGGCAAGTCAGAACCTCCCAGGCTTGGCAGAGGTGATCAATTTCACCCTTGAAGCAGACAGTTCTGAGCCAATTGGTTTTCGCAGGTGTAAGTGTCCTCTAATTTCTGAGCCCTGCAGAGCAGCAGATCCTCTCAACAAGAGTGAGGGCAGATGAAGAGTATGCTGTGTCCATGGAAGAGAGAGGAGAAAAAACATGGAAAATAGGAGCCAGCACAGCCTACAAAGCTCACAGAAGCAGAACTTGTGGTCTTCAGGCCCTAGGTAGTTCTGAGAGGCCTGGGCTACTTACTAAGAAGCAACATGGGAACATCTCTTCCCAGCACACTCATTTCTTATAGTCCAACACAGATGTTTCCCCCTCCCATCACGTCCCACCGTATGTCAGGGACAGACCAGATGCAGCCCAGCTGCCCCCACGGAGGAGAGCACAGCCTTGGCCCTCAGCCTCATGTCACTGGTAGGCACAGGCCTGGCAAACAAGATGTCCCCATGCTCAAGTGTCTGAACTGATTTGGCTTGTGCATGTTCACATCCTAATAGAGGTGATGGACATGGCTCTTTTCACTGGCAAACTCTGGGTGAACTGTTGACAGTAGGTCTCCTTCTCTTCCACAGTGAGTTGGACAGTCCTGTGGTACTCTTGCCAAGGTGGTGTGGTGTATCTCCAGCAAGAGCAGGGTGCATGTGGTTGTGGTCAGCTTGAAGCCTGTAATAGTCCTCGACTCTTTCCAGCATCCTCTGTATCAGCCCAGGACTGATATACTGGAGAACATGAAGGAGGCAGCAGAGTTCCACTGAGGTGTGCAAAGGACAGAGTGTGCAATCGTCTTGGTCTTGGTGAGTGGGAAAACATGTTAATCACTGTGATGGGAGGCTCCTGTCATTCTGTTCATCAAAAACACTGCACACAGCTGCCCAAACACCGATATTAATGCACTGCCGTGGCATCAAACACCCAATCACCAACAAGAGAGCTGCAGCACTGCCTGTCTCGGCATACACAAGCTGCTGCTTGTGATAAGGGGTGCATAACCTCAGGAGTATACCCTCAGTTTTGGGTGAGCATGTTGTCTGGGAGGTCCCACTCATTGCCACTCAGGCAATTTGATGTTTGCTGCACAGTGAGTTGATGACTGCCTTTGTCCCTGTATCTTGGTCGTTGCCACTTTTTGGGTACCCTGTGCAGCTGCTTGAGGTCTGTTAGCAGTGAACAAGATGACTCCCAGATGAGCCAGGAGGGGATATCTTCTCTCTGCAAAACATTGTCTAACTTCACTCTGGCATGGCAGCTGATAAATCCTTCAGTAGCATAATATAATACCTGCCCTGGTTTTATTGCATCCATTAAATTTATGAACAAAGGGAGAACAAATATGGCTTGTCCTAGAGATGAATCATTCCTTGAAGACACATCATGTTTGACTCAATTTTTTATCCTGGTGACCAGCTGGATGGCAGCAGCAGTATTTGCACCCATGTGCCTCACCCTTGGAGGAGAAATGCCTGCTCAGTCAGGTGCTTTCTCATAACTCCTGCTGGTTTTGAGACCCAACATACCCGCATAAGGAGAAATCCACTGACAGGGCCCTGGCCAGAGTGGTGCCAGGTGGGCAGAGGAACAGTCCTGCACTCCTCATGCAAGCCACTGCTTTTGCTGCAGCTAATCACTGTTTCTAAAACTGTGGTTTTATTCTGAGTGATTTTTTTAAGCACTTGAGTTAGTCTATTAAGAGCACCACTGGCATCCCCATCTCCTACAATTAACATTTCAGGAAAAATCACAGCCAGGAACACCAAGCTTTTAGAAGACAAAATAACACAAACATATGGATCTCGTATTCCCTGCTCCCCTCTTGCACTTCAACCCAAAGTTCAGAGGGTTTGGCACAGAATTTGTCTTCCAGTTTCTCAAACCAGTTATACAAGAAAGTCTTTGCAAATGATCCATTATAAACTCAGGTCATCTCTTTCTGCTTTGGATTTTTTTTTACTTCTTTGTGATTTGGGAAATTATGTAGGCAAATGTCAGTAGCATCAAGGCTTTTTAGCAACTTAGAATCTAAAGAGGCTTGGATAAGAGAAAGCAGATGGAGACTAAACATGATGCCTTCGATTCTGCAGAGGCCACTGAATAAATATGCCCTTTGCTTGGTTAAAATAACACCTATTGGCAGTAATTGTTGTTGGGGGTTTTGCCAGTGGGAATCTAATCACTCTGGCAAGAGCTAGGTGATCCACAAGCTGTTACAGTGTGCTTTTGGCTCATCTTGCATTGTACAACCTCACAGATTTCCATACTAGAAAACTGTAAAGGGATCAATAATATTTGCAATATGAAACAGATATTGCAGGATATTGCAGGATATGCAGCTTTCCCAAGCTGTGCAAAATGCTATTGCACCTTCAAACACATTGCTTAGTGATTATTTTTAGACTAGATTTGCTGTTAAATACCTATGTGAATGTGACTCAGGGCAGGGTCCAAAAATGTCTTTCCCAAGCCAGAATTGCACATAAGGCAAATTTGACTGCCAGCTCTTCTTGGACAAAATCAACATTTTCCTTAGAGAGACAGAAATACAGCCAATGGCCATGAATATTCTTGTGGCACCAAGAAGCCTGTCTAGCCTCAGCACAATTAGCAGCATACAACTGCAGAACTGGTGCCGTTGAGGCATACCAGGAGAGTATGCCTTGTGATGTGAGCAATGGGGATGTCTTCTGAGACCCTACCCAGGCAACAAACCCTGCTGATGTTTTGCCTTCCAGAGGTCAAAACCCAGAGATCTTGGTGGAACAGGTGAAATGTTAAAGGACTTGGGAGAGGATTAGATAATCTCATGCCAGACTAAGAAATCGAGCCAGAGCCAGCCTGAAAATCCCTAAAATTGACAGTCTCTAGCAGTATCTTAAAATGATAGCAAAGCTGTAGCATATGAACTGAAAACAACAGTACTAGTGAAAGGCAGAAGAGTGCACCTGCTATTATACTGATCTTTATGGCTGTGTGGTTACTTACTCCATCACTGACAGCATTGAGCAACACTGCCACATTGAGGTAACCTTCCATGTTGTTATTTTCTTTTTAAAACATACCAGTGATAAAATCTATGAGGGCATCCACTATCTTGGAAAATAATACAGCACAGATTTGTTGTGTTTTACCTAAAAAAGTCACTACCAACTGCCACCTTTCCTCCATTCTCAGCCTGCAGCTGGAAATTCCCTGGTGAGCAGGATGTTCAATGGAAGACAAACACATCAACTTGTTTTCTAGTGGTGCTTAGGCAAGATTAAGGCTGGCCACCTTCCTGTTACTGGTTACTCAAAGTTAAGTTCCTGCATCTTCCACTTCTTCTCTGACATAAAGAGTTTGTCAAGAGAGATGAGTTACCATGGAAGTGCCTCTAATACAGTACAAAATCAACATGCATCAGTACCTGTACAATAAATACAATAGAGTACTACTTACAATGCATTCTTCTACATTCATCGGGTGATAACTTGTTCAGAACGCCCCAGCTAACTCTTATTCATTCAACTATTGGATAGTAATTCTTCAAATTGGAAATGCTCTGGACTTGGGAAGGAACACAATTGACATGTGATTAAAAAGACAGAGCTCCATTTGCTAAAATGGAGCCAATGATGAGGCAGCCGTTCATGAAGAGGTGATATACCCATACTGGATGCTGGATCAGGCCCATAGTGTCAGAGAAGTGCAGACTTTTACTATGTTCTGAGAAGGCTGCGTTTTGTTTTGTAGGAAATCATTACTGATATATCCAGTTGCTGCCAGACCTTGGAAAGTCAGGATACACAGCCATAAGCCAGGCAGAGGGAGTTCAGCTGAGTTCCCTTCCCTGAGATGGGAGGCATTAAAAGACAATAAGAACCAGTGATATGTACTCAATAGTGAGCCTGAAACAAAGACAAGATGTGTTTCACACCAAGGCGTGGGTCTCCCGAGTTTGAGTTGGGCAGGTCACAGCTGAGCCAGGCCGCCAGGAACACCTCACAGCAAATGTACATCTTGGCATATCTCCTAGATCAAACAAGTAACTGTTCTGCCTCAGACTGGAGTACATGACACTGATTTTTCCAGCCTGTTACTCTGCACTAGGATGCCCTTGCATCCCTTTCAGTTGTCTGTGACACACTGGTACTTTCATTATAGAAGTGTGCATACCAAGCTGTTCTGGTTTTTTGCTTAGCTGAACGTTATAATTTTTTTTCTTTTAAAGAATACTGTGTATCATGATTTAGCACTTGTAGAGATTTTAAACTGATTTTCTGGTTCAGGGGTTTGCTGATCTATTTCACTATGAGCAGGAGAAGGAAGATCTGTAATGAATACCTATAATGAATATCTTTTGCCTCTCTCCAGAAATAAGTGGTAAAAATTGCTTTGATGCAATTGGCGAGAATTGCAAGAGATGAATTATGTTCTGGTGCTCCAGTGCCAGTCTGAATGATTTGGTTGAATGAGCATGGGGATTGTTGAACAAATTTTCCATTCATTTCCTCATTCCTTAGTTAAATAACTGTTGTGATGGGCAAACACACCCGTATAAATGACATCCCGAAGACAGGATGATTTACCTGGCAGTACTTCTAAATCAAATTCTATTTGTTATCTGCACAGTGATTAGTATTTACTGTTGCATGTGGTGCCACTGAATGAGCTCCGTGAGCCACTACCATAAGGACCTCTGCCTCTTGCAACTTCACTGATGCCTGCCACAGCAGTGTGCTCAGGAAAAAATTGCCTTCTCACATCCTTATTCATCCCATTATTACAACTTTTCATACAGTTACCACTGGAGTTTGGTAGTTCTATTCCAATTTTAAAAATTCTAAAAAAGTCTTAAAATAAATTAGAATAAGAAAAAACTTATCAGTGACACAGTTTAATACTGCCTTTTACTAGCCGTTGTTAAAAATGCATTATTTCAGTGAAAATTAGATCACTTCTATGCAGTTGTACAATAAAGCAAAAAATATTACATCTATATGAAGTATAGCAAAATGCAGTCATACTCAGGGAACAAACAACACATGGTTCATCAGAACAGAAGTGGCTTGTTTCAACTGCATGCAGAGAAGAAATGGACATAAAAGAACTCATGCTGCCTTTATAATATGTCATAACATACAAGTTGATAGAGAGTGCTTAGTCTTCAAGAAAAGTGCACTATCCACTGGTGTTTCCTCACTGTCAGTTCCTTAAATTTTAATTTAAGTCAGTGGAAATCTTGCTGAGGTTTTCAGGTCGCTCTTAATCTGACCACTGTGCGTAGAGTGCAGTCATACACCCTAGGCCTGCAAAAATCTTCCAGATATAAGGTTTCTACCAAAAAGAAACACTGAGACACTCTAGACACAAATGTTTGTCTCTTCCTACATCTGAGATAAAGTCTATTTTACTGCTCAGTTTCTCATCATTCTCATCAGCTATGCCAGCATGAACAGAAGCAGAAGTAGAGAAGAAACAGAAAGTACCATTGAGTCCCTGAGCAAATCCTTACTCCTTAAATGTTGCGTGTATCTCAAGTAGTACTGTAGAACAGGACACAGTTCAAAGAAAGGCCAAACAAATCCCAGTTATGGGAGCAGACATGGTGAAAGAAATACCTCAGTAGCACCTGAAATATAATCTTAGACTTTCAGACCTCAGGAGGATAAAATGAAGAATTACCAAATCCCAAGGGGTGTGGTGACGATGGATATAGCATGATTATGTTTTTTCAGATGCAGGTGTTGAGAGCAGCAGGAAATAGGAGCATGCTCTGGAAGCAACAAAAGAAGACAACCCTCTGAAGTGTAGCTGTGTAGCATTATCAAAGCTTCTTGTGGACAGCAGGAATGAAAAGGGATTGGAGAATTGCTGGACATATATATTAGAAAAAAATTCTACTGAAAAAAAAATTTAAGTGAGACCATTACATTGGGGAGGTTTACCTCAGCCATTGCTTTACATCCCACATGAGGGTGGGAAAAGATTCTGTTTATTATTGTGTGTTCTTCCTGTCCTTGTCTCTTTCCAGACACCTGCTACAAGTGGGTCTTGGTGCTGGAATACTTTTGATCTGTCACTGCACAGTCACTCACCTGCTTATTTGACTGCAGACATGACTTTCAGCAGTACAATTGCTGACAATAAGAAATTCTCATGTATTGTGAAGTATTAATTGCAATCCTAACAATATTTTTAACATCATTACTATCTAACAGTATTGCTTCTGAAGTGCAATTAGGTTTTTTTAATGTATAGTTTTGTTGATGACTACAAAAGACCTGACAATGAAATTTCACGTATTTCAGGAAAACTCAGTCCTTTATAAAAGTCTCATTAAAATGGAGTTTAAAGGGATTTAAATGGTTCGGGTTCCTACTTCTTTCACTACTGAGTATTCTTGGAAATTTTAATGATTTTGGTCTAACTGTTTTTCTATTTGATACTTTTTTTCTCATATAAAATATGCTTAGATTTACTGGAATCTCTAGTGAAAATGACTGTAACAATTTGCAATGTGCAAAGTACACAAAATGACAGAAGAGAAATATTTGTACTCATACACTTCCAGTTATCATCTAGTCATTTTCTTTGAAATTACCCAGATGCTCAACTCATATCCCCAAAGTGACTTAAAAAAAAAATCTCGATCAGGTGTTTTTATATCAATAACAGGTTAAAGACCTCGAGTTTTTTGAGGGAACTCAAGAATTATGGAACATCATTGAAGACGTAAATGGAATTAATTTTATTGTTCCCTATTAAAATTCAGATGGAAAAAAAAATGCAGCAGATAGTACAATCTCTTCAGGTCCCTTTGTTGCTTTGCTGTAGTCCCCAAAATCTTCCAGGTGAAGGTTTCTGCTCTAGGTGGTAATGTCACAATCCTGCCAGACTTCTTATATAGAAAGATGATCATGTCCCAAATCTTTCAAAACTGTAGATTATATGTGAGAAACTGGTTGCTAATGTACTGTATAGGCCTTTATAAATTCCATCTCCATTTTGGGGGGAGAAAATGATCACTCTGCAGAGATGGGGAAGGACAGCTCAACACTGTCTTCATTTTTGGAATTTTAACTCCAACTCCAACTTCTTTTAAACGCCTACATTTTTATTCATTTTTGGAATTTTGCAGGCCACTGTATGTTCTTCTTTAAACAAAAACAAACAAAATACTGCCTTTCCCAAAAGCTTCTTAAGCCTGGGACAGAAAGAAATACATAGACCATTAACTCCAAAATTAAATTGTCATCCAAATTATTAAATAAGTGATTTAGAGAAATAAGAGATTTAGAGAAATAAGAAAGAAAAAAGAGAACAAACCCTAAAAAAAAACAACAAACAAACAAACAAAAACCAAAAACTTGCTGCGGTTTGTTTCCACTATGCAGCACAAACCACAGTGCATAAACAAAGTATTCATCATTATCTTTCAAAATAAAAACAAAGATTAAAAAAAAAAAACCACCAAGTAACAGAGAGCAGCTACTTCACTGGTGTTTCTGAAAATGTTTTTTGGGTGAATTGGAATCAGAGGCTTACTCTGAGAATGTCTACTTAACTGGTGGGTGTCATGTTATCTCAGTGCATCAGACAGAAAAAAATACTACAATAAATGAGCAAAGATTTTAGTCTGTAGTAGATCCCAGACTGATTACTGGGGATAATGTAATCAGTAAATAGCAGAAAAGAGTGAGGACAAGTGGGTGGTTATGCCACAGGAAAACATTTTAAAATCACCTCTTTATCCGAAATCATTTAAAGGATTGGATTAAGACAAATGTATAGTAAATCCCACTAATCTTTCTGCAAAACAGAAAGTTTCTTTCAAAGTAAGATGGCATCTTTACATTAATGTAGCCTGAGATTTTGTCTTCAGAAACACTGCTGAACAAGAGCATTGCTTGTTCTTGATGATTTTGTGGTCTCCTCTACTGGTCTTTTCCTTTGTTCACTTGTCGTAGCTCTGAGTTTGGGAAGATAAATAAACAAAAAAACACATAGAGTACATGATGAGTTAGATGAACTGGAGGATGTAGACGCAGGAGACTGTAGATGTGACAATCCATCTCAGCAGGACACGGGGGATGAATCAGGCAGAAGAGGTGAAAAACCTTAGCAACCTGAGATAAAGCTACCTGTTACGTCAAAAAACAGGTTTCTGTGAAGAAACATTTGATTGTCTTAAGTGACTGGGAAGCTTCAGGATGCTTCACACTGTGCAGGTCACTAGTGCTCTAGCCAGCAATGGATCAAGAGTATCTGTAGATAACGCTAACAAAGTCAATCTGACACAGGCATAAGGCAGCTAGTTTATATGTTGCCTAATTTAGAAAACCCTCATTCATCCTGTTAAGCTATTTATACAGTGATAATAGTCTGAATAGAGAAATATTTGTGCTAGGAGATTCCTTATCTTATGCAGTAAATAAACGTTGCATGCCACCTTGATTGTATTTAGCAGACAGGTAATTTATTCCCATCTGATTTTGGGAAGCTATAATTCATCCCAGACATGTGAGAAATTGCCTCCTCTTTCTGTAAGGAGAACTCCATGTAGAAATGCTGCAGGATACTGAGATATTTGCCTTAAAAATCACTGACCAGTCATGAGCCCCATCCCAGGAAGGTTTGACATAAACCTTTTGCTCTTTTAGTGACATAGTATTGCAGTTTAGGACAGCATTATTCATCAAATGAAGCATAAATAGATTCTTTTGTTATTTATACTGATTAACAGCACTCTATACTGTATGGCAAAGAGACTAGAGCAAAATTATTAACAATTGGAATTAAAAACATTTCTAATTTCCTGTATCCACAATACTTAAACTGAAAAAACTTATGACATACCCCTCAAACTATGAGCAGGACAACTCACCATTACACTTGCACTTGACACACTAATTTAAACTAATGCTTCCTTTAAACCCTTATTTATTCTAGTGGTTTGTATAGTATCATGTGGTCTGCTGATCATGTAGCTCCAACTCCCGTAACTGTCACCAGAAAATAAGAGCAGATAGTTACAAAGGCACACCAGAGAAGCAGGGAGACAGGGATGTCACGCGTGGTTGCACACCCATCCTTAGAAAGCAATACAATGCAAACGTACAGAACCAGTTTGCATATTGACACCCACATGGTAGGACACCTTTTGGAGCACCTCTTGTCAAAGTGATCACAGAGCTGCATACAACTTTTTCTGCTACACCCCAGAAGCTGTGCAGGGTTCCAAACACTGCTTTGCCCAAGTAAATGAGGAAAACAGAGACAAAAGGCCTCCTGAAAAAAAAAAAAAACCAATGAAATTCAAAATTTCGTGGTGCTAACTAATTTTTCGCAGTTGTTATTAAAATAATAGTTTATAACATCATTGGAAAAGCTATAGAAGAAAACTAAATTAAAACTGAAACAAAGAGAAGACTTCCACTGTGTCTGCAGAAAAATGAAAATTCCCTACTGAAAAATTTGGTACATCAAGAAAATCTTGTACTTTCCTAAGCAGTAATTTTATTTTTATCTTTATCTACTGGCTCCCACTAATTAGTGCCAAAGCTGTAATGATGGGTGAAATCACCTTCAGCAGGACAGGTGGCCATCATTAAAATCTCTGTGCTCTGTTCACAGAACCCAAAATTCTCACAAGAAAAGGCAAAGGTTAATACTAGATTAACAAAAGCCATGAGGTTTGGTTGGTAATCTTAAAACTGCTCGATATATCACACAAATTCTTGCAAAGAGCTTCATTTTGTTTTAAGACAGTTAAATCTTTTTTCTGTGTTTTGGCCTTTTGTTTTCATTTCCTCCTAAGGGTGTAGGAACAGACTGATGAGTTCATCTGTTTTATGTCAGTTAGAAATGTCTCTGTACAGAGCAGAAGGAAAGAAATATTGCTAACAGAAAATATTGATCTAAGGAAAACAACAAAGTTATTCTGAGCATATGATAAATTCTTCTCAGTATTTGAAAACTAGTAAACCACTGAAAATAAACTATGTAAAAGAGTAATTAAATCTATAAAACAGAGCAGATTGAATTTTCAGTTGCTTTTGTAAAATTCACAAGAAAAAATTTATCGAATAACAAATTTTATGGAGATGCATAATTTTTCTAGAATTTCACTTCACAATCAAAAAAATTCCTTCCTTCCTTAAATTTTCTCAAAGTGCTTTGGTTTGACTGAATGAAGAAGGACTAGTAATGGACCAAGACATTATAATGTTTGTCGAAGTACGTGACTATAATTTTCAAATGGATTTGAGCATTAGTTAAATCACTGACAGCTTCTGAAATTTGGTGCATTTCCCTGATTAGATTTTTAAAAATTCTTCTTTTTTTGAGACAAAGGATACATTTAAGGAAGATTCTCTTTCTTCTAATGTAAATCTCATAGACATTTCAGGGCACGATTAAATTGCTACTGCACATCATTTGAAGTGCCTCAAAAAACTTAAAGACTACTAAAAAAGACAGTTTCACTTTCCTTCATAGATGCTTCCATACTGTAGAGAAGAAAGCAGAACAGAACTTGTTCTAGAAACTGCACTAGAAGTCTGTTGCCTCATTCTGGCACAGCACAGAGTGTGTGCCAAAGCTCAGGATCTTTCATTTTTGTATGTAAAATGTGTTATTTGTCCCAGGGAAGCCCCCAGGAGTATTTGCAATGAGCTGACTGGCCTGAAGTCAAGCCTCAAATCAAATGGGACATTAGTAATCAAAAAGGTATGTAGGGATGCTTTTGCAGTTGCATTTTATATCTATAAGTATTTTGGAACTGTAGTATGCACATAATTTTATAATTAAATATTTTCCAGTCATTTATTTAAAATAATAACTTATTTTACTTTATATTAATTTTAAGTATTTTAAATTTTAATTGCAGCAAAATTTTACAATTATAAAAATTCCCTGGGCATTTTATACCAGCACATAAAACCACACAATCATATACAAAAGTATACAAATGCATAAGTACTATTTAAATTTCTGTGCTTCTTGTTATAATCAGCATGTACTTAGTATAATGGTACATGCAGGGTAAAGTATCCAGGTAATTTTTTAAAATCAAATATAATTTATCGACTACACTATAAGAATATTTCTGTATGTGCGTGTTTCTACACAAATAAATACAAAACACTAGCAGTGATTTTTCTAGTCAGCAAATTGTATCAGCCCATGATTTTGTCTATAACTAAGTAAACTGCTCATTCTCATGGAGGGCAAGAAGGGATAATTGTGTTAAATAATTAATTAACAGGATGAAAGTGTAACAATGATATCTGAACAATAGGGCAGAATTTCAAGGTCTCATCTGGAAATACACTGTACCAGTGCTTTTGCTGATTACATTTAGATATAATTTCCAATACATTAGAGAATTTACTGTGCCGTTCAAGAGCTAGGAATGCATCAACCCAAGGCATTTAGTTTTGAAAGTATTTTAAATATTACCAAGGAGACAATTTTCTTCCTGTCTGTTGATGTCCTTTTGGCTCCAGTATCAAAATCATTACATGTTTTTTGTAACCATAAAAACCATATCTGAATGCCTCATCCTTCACAAATGCAAGTTAAACTTCACTTGTGATTAAATTTGAATGAAAGGATATCACTAATTTCTAACAGACTTGATGCACATCTATCTTTGTTTGATGCCTACAGAAATTGAATCCCTTAAGAAGTAAATCACTCTACATAAAAAGAGAGCTTTGGGAGAGCTTTGTGGGATGGAGAAAAAAAGCATGTTCCCCACTCTACAAAGCCCCTGCAGTGAAGTGTAGCCAGATATGAACTAAACAGTGAGGCTGTTTTTCAGGCACTGAGAAAAAACAGCCTTCAGACCTCCATCTACCTAAAACAACCGGTTCCAGGGGATGGTTCCGTAGAGGTTCAGCGGGGACTTGTGACCTGTTCAGCATGGATCTGGAGCAGTGCAAGGCTCAGGTGTATGTACAGCCCTGCCAATGTCAGTACCAGCTCGTAGGCCTCCTAACAAACAGTTTGGAATGTAAGATTCTTTGAGAGATGCATCCTTCTGGAGACAAGCTAGCCAGGACACTGAAACCTTGAAGACTCCAGAAACAAAAATCGTGAAAACCAAGTCCCATACATCACTCTATTGTGCTGCTCCTGACATATATGGGAAACCAGGTATGAACCATTTCTCAGCCACCTGCAGTGCCCCTGGCCCTGAAATTATCGTGTATGCTACTGTTGCAATGAAACTGGTGTGGAAAACTCATAGCCAACTCAAGTCTAAACTGGTAGCTAGCTCATTAGGGCAGCTGTAAGAAACAACCTATGAAGTTTAAGGCCAGAAGGGACCATTAGAGCATTTAGTTTGACCTTGTGTACATCACAGACCATTACATTTCATCTAGTCATGACTATATCTTGCTCCATTATCTCTGTTTTATTTATGTGTGCTTTTCTGTCTGGTAGCTAGACATAAAGTCAAGGCAAGGAGAGGTAAATACTTGTCACTTTCCTTAGAACTGTGTCTAATCGCTCATCTTGGGTCAAGTAAGGAAAGATGTGTCCTCAGTTTTCATCTTAATACGGTGGACACATGCTTGCTTGTTGTGCCTTTGTGCACTGTACACAGGACCAGGAAAAAGTATTGCCTATTATCTTTTAATCTTCAGATTATCTCTGACCTTGAGAGGTTTTTTGGTTTGTTTGTAGGGTGGTTTGTTGTTGTTGTTGTTGGTTTTTGTTGTTGTTGGTGGTGGTGGTGGTTTTTTTCGTTTTTTTTCCTTCTGAACATTCAAAACTTTTTCTGAGAAGATAAGCCAAATTTATTCTGGTTTTGTCTGGAAAATGCTCTACTTGTTTCTGTCTTAATAAAAGTTTTACTTTTCTTTGGGTTTTTTCAGCAATATTTTATACTGTGGAGGATTCTCCTAGTAGTCAGTTTTGTACTGTAGAGAGAGAGAGGAGATTAATTTAATCTCCTCTCCCAATCACTTCTTCCTTTTTCATACACTCATTACTCTTATTAACTTTGTTACCACATCAGTGGAATTTCTCATGTTAAATTGCTTTTTTGCATTGAGACCTCTAATGCTCATTCAGGGCCATTGAACCCAAGGATATGTTTTCATGTACTCTCCTGCCTCCTTTGCTCCCAAGCATACAATGTAGCACTTATGTACATCCAGGGCCCTGTTGTATGGATTTTTTTTAATCGCTTTATTCATTTCTGTGGAGAGCAAAGCATCAAACTCCTGAGTACACTCCCATAAGTGGTTTCTTTCAGCCTCAGGTACCAAAGGCTACCTGATGATCACATTAGAATTGAAAGTGCTAATGTACCACAAAGTAGCCCTGTAGTCCCAGAATTAAAGGCATATTTAATACTCGGTCCTGGTACCTTAAGAATTTGCATTCCAAAAGTTTAAAAATGGTCAAAAACATTAAGATCTTTCATGTTGTTGTCATTCTTAATTTTGAATCCTTCACATCTGTGAGATCACTTTTTTTTGTACTGTTTCCATCAATCCTGAAAACATGAAAAGAAGAAAAAGACAATTGCTTATTCAAATTAAAATGTAAGCTATTAAAAACGGAGCTCCTATTGAATTGGCTATCCAGATGGACTTGCAGAAGTCAGTAGAACTGCAGAGAATTATGGAAATGCTTTCTTTTAAAAGCTACTATTTTTTCAAGTAAATTTAGCAAGGTTAACTTCATAAACAAACAGTTAATGGGAGATAGGCATACTGGGATTTCTTTGTTCATGTAATTTTGTTCATCCTGAACATAAGGTCAGCGATCCTCCTTCTCTAAGACTACATCACACGTCCAAGAGATATTATGTTTTGCATTTGTACTTGCCCCAAAGTGGAATTAGCAAACTGAGTAAACATTATGTTCCTTGCCATAAGCATATTTCATTTAAATCCTCTTGTATATCCTGCCCTTTGTTTCACAGAGGTGTACTTCAGCTTTTGAATGTATTGTCGGAAAACAAGAGACAGTGTGCACTGAAGCTGGGAAAATACCGTACTTCATAAATCAAGGGAAAAATCTGGCCTTCATTATGGAAAACTCACAGTTTGGAAATCCAGACTCCACTAGAGTCAGTGAAAAAAATCCCATTGACTTTAGAGAGGTCATGAGTCTGCTTTGCCTTCTAGGGTGAGTGTTGGAGAGATTAGTCTGTGTCTCTCATGTTTTCCTAGGTTATAGACTCACCAGCCTCCAGTTTGCAAAGCAAATAATTGAGACAAATCCAAATAATTATCCTCTCTCAATCTCCAGCATCTCTCTTAGATACAAGCTGCACTGACATACTTGATAATAAATCCTGATGTTCAGCTAACAGACGACAGAGCAGTGATTCCTGAACTTTTAAACTTCTATTTTGCAAGCTAAATATCTTTTTCCCAGTCACACCAGGCTTCTCTTTCACCTCTCTAAATGATGGGCCTGGAATGGATGTTGCAGATATGGGACAGTCTGCTTTCAGCACTGACATAGAAACAGACACTCGGAGAAGCAGCAGTGGGCAAAACAGCTTTAGTCTGTGACGGATGGATGCTTTCCTCAGCATATTGCTCCCAGGGCACATCACCAGAGAAAATCATGATGCCAGGCGAAGGGACGAAGGGATGGAGTAAGAGTGACTGATAAATATGCTGTGAGTTGAGTAGATGTGCTCTCTCTGAGTCATAAAACACTACACCAATGCTTTTTCCTCTGACCATCCCATGGTTATGTACACTACTGCATGTGTAGGCTGTTATCTCAAGGTTCTTTCCACCAAAAAAAAAAAAAAAAACCAAACAAACAAAAAAAAACCCAAAAAACTGCTAAAATCTTTACGTATGCAAGAAGGAAACTTCTTCTCCCCAAGCATATCAAGGATATGTTTGGCGAAAAACTTAAGAATGCTGCGACAGGGAGCTAAGTCTGTATAGGGCACATGGGGGCTAATGCTGCCTGATTTCTGGCCACAGAGGAGTACTGCAGGAGCAGAGTACGAGGGAGAAATGCTGCCCTTGGACCTGCTCCTGGTTCCCTGCAGCCTTTCTTGCTGCTAGATGGCTCATTGTGATACCTCCTAATGCCTCCCTACCTGCTTAAGTAAAATGCTGTCTTAATAATTAATTTCCTTCTGGATCATCTTGCTTGGGTGATCCTTTTTATCAAGTAGAAAATAACAAACCCAACTCCAATCCAGCCCAAAGCATAAAATGGCACAAGACACAGCTCTTGTCAACTGGCATAAAATGACATTTCTCTTGTCTTTTCAGCTGCCACTCAGAGAGATGGTGAGGAGAAAGGACTCAGTTTCCTCACGCTGAGCCAGGAATCAAATAGCATTCTTGGATGCAAAAGGTCTGGCCTGAAATCCTATCTCAGCAACATTCAGAGCTTGGATGAGAGACGAATGCAAAGCTTATAAAATTCTTACTTGCATGAAGATTTTGCATGTTCATGGGATTTTTGAAGTCCAAATTCTAAACAAAGCTTTTTTATGTTCCAAGAAATGTTTCTTCATTTTCTTTTTCTTCAGCCAGCATTGCCTAACAAAATAGATATAACTTCAGAAGTCACTTCGGTTGATCCAGAAGTTAATCTCTGAAGTACTACACAATGCAGACCAGTGGCCAAATCTCCAGCTGGTACCAATCACTGATCTTCCATATAAGTCAGCAGCCAATGGGGTAGACATCAGCTTTATAGTCTGGTTACTGCTGTCTCCCTGGACCTCTTTGAATAAGCCAAGTGGGTACTATCAGACATAGAAGAAAACACAGACCTAGACTTAATTTTTCGTGGCTAGTAGCTCTGTGCAGGAAAATTTAAAGGCAGGACAGATACAGACCTTCATTTCTGTCATCCAAAGGTGGAGTATGAGTGCTTTTCGCCCACTATACTTAACAGGACAAAGACTAAATCTAAATTGATTCAGACTCTACATATCTTATTGCATCTGTCAAGGTCTCCTGGAATTCTCTAGCAGTCCTAATCTACATAAGTCCTGGGACCACTGCTGTCTATAGAAGTTTTATTTATGTTCACTAAGTGTTGCTTTAAGTTCAGCCTTTTCTAAGCATTTAGATAAGGGATACAGATAACAAATCTGCTTATAGTGGCTGAGAGCAGTTAATTCTGTGTTGTTATCAATGCTGGATGCCTGTGGGGGCCCCTCCTTGGACACCATGAGCATGAGATTTCTGTGTGGCTGCTTTATACAAGGTTGGAGAGCATAAAAGGTAATGAAACAAACAGGCTGGTGGATGGACAGGGGGTGGCCATGACCTGTGCATGTATATGTGTAGGTGCATGCAAACAGAGGGACACAGGCAGCTCAGGGCTGGGAGCTGCCTTCCCAGTTACCCTCTCCTCTCTCTGGCATCTCTAGATTGAGCAAGTGGGTATGATAAAAACTGCCCCTGAGAACCCTTGTGGATACTGAGTTACTACCAGGAGCCCATTAGCAGTAGCACTATTACTCTTCTCATAGACTTTTAGAATAAACCAAAACTATGCAAGAACAGCCAGTAGGGAGGGTTAAAGCATGGAAAGGTGGCTTATCTTTCAGAGCCCAGTGGGAAACCACAACTGCAGGGCTCTACCGAGGAGCAAGTGACCTGTGATCCCTGCATGACACTAGCTTACCAGCAGGGCCAAGGTTAAAAAGTGAAACGTGACCTGCAGGAAGACCTGGTCTTGCAAATGCCCCAGTGTATTTGCCTCAGGAAAACTCAAGGAGCCAGTCTGACCAAGCTTGTACAGGAAAGATTCTGTAGTGAGCACAAGGTCACTTAAGTCTTGATTAGACTTTTGAGGTACTGCTCCCGATGCACTAATGCACTAATATGAAATTCATTATGGAAGAAGAATTCTTTATGGCTAAAGTTCTTTATGAAGACCATATGAAGACTGTCCAGGAATTGTGTCATTAACTGGTGCTCTTATCTACCATCTGACTTGTCTCTTCAGTGTCTTTTAAATATTATTCACTAATGCTATTGAAGCGCCATGTGATTGTTTAGCAGCTACTTGGGAAATCAGGAATTAACATGTAACATCATTAAGGTGCTGGTGCCCTCAAACTCTCTGTGCATGTCTCTGTCCTTGGGTGGCTTGGCTTCCATCTCACTTAACATCAACTCCAGCAAAGCAAAACCTATTGCCTCTACTCTCACCTCAAAGGCACAAAAGCAATTCAAAATATTGTAAAAGAGGGAAAATCTCACCATCCATCATACTGAAAATATTGGTGGCATCCTCTAAGTTCATTAGAACTGGTAAAAACGGAACTTTTAGTCTTTCTTGGTATTGTGGGACATCTCTATGTTTCACTGGCAGTGGGAGAGGTCACACAGATTAATATTATCTAAGAGGATGGATATTTCACAATGAGAAAAAGAGGTCAGAAGTCAGTAATTTTTGCCTGCTTCACTATCTCTGGTGATGCTTATTTCAGTTCCATGTAGAGTAGGATGGACTCCTGCTTGATGAATCTAAATCACTCCATTAAAGCAATGGTTAGTTCTTCAAGATCGTGGTACATGGGACATGTACATCATAGAAAAAATGTAGCTGCACCTTGAAGTGCACCATAAGGCAGGTTCATGGGACAGGTAAGCTAAAGGTAATCTTACTAACAGGGACAGCAAAATCTGTCCTAAAACCAAAGCAAACACTCAGGGAATGGTCTGTACTTACCTCCATCTTAGTATTGCCACAAGCACTTTTGGACAACCCAAACAAGAAACATGAGTTTTCTGTTGTGCTATTGTGGGTTTAGACCCAATAATAGAAACATTATAAGAAATAAACAAAAACTGACCCTAAAAGAATACTGAAGGTATCATCAATCTGAAAACAGCAATCATCTCCTGTTTGCTTAAACTGTGGTGTGTTCTCAAACCCATATGCACCACACGGATGATTAGAGCAATGTCCTTCTTACTGAATATGAAAAGACTGCACACACAAAGAGGATAGCAAACTAATTATCCAGAACACTGGTTTCCAAGATACAGTATATGAAGATTAATGTTTGCATTTTCCCTTAGAATGGGAGATAGTGACCTTAAATAAATTGCTCTGAATTGCAGTAATGCACAGTGAGAATAAATCAGTTTCCTCTTTCATTTCCAACCCTACTGCATAACCTCCAGCTACATAAGGAGATTTCCACAGCTGGCAGAATCTCTATGTCTATTATTATGTCTATATATTGAAGCTGGTCATCTAATCAATATAGCAATAAAGACTGCTGCACTTGTGGCTTCTGCTCTCCAAACCCAAGTTCTCCCCTTCTCCAATATCAGCATCCTCAGGAGCTGAAGCTGCAGGGCTTGAAAAGGTCTATATACCTTCCCCAAGTTTTTTGACTCCTGGAGGCAATGGAGTGGGCAATGACAGCAGCAAGAGGGGCAGTGGGCCAGTGGACAATGGGCTGGAGGTGCAATTTCCTTGAGAACTTGCCCCATATGCAGGCTGTCTCATGCTCAATAATTTTCACTTGCCCTAGGCAAGCAGATCAGATTCACAGAGTCTGACATGAACCTTAGGGTGACAAAACCACCATGTCCCTGTAGGTCAATCATCAAGAATGAAATTCCCCAGTGTTTAGCCCTCATTAGTGGTTGTCACTACTTATCAGCTGTCTTTTCACTGTGTGAAGTTGCTATGCAGGTAAATAACTGAAGGTAATAAAGTCTGAGACTGGCAGAGAAGTAAGCAAAAATAAAATCTGGAAAAAAAAAAAAAAAAAAAATAAGGCTGGCCTTGTTGTGACAAATAGTCACAAGAATAAGCGAGCTGTATTTTTGAAATGTCTCTATAAACAAAGACCCCCACACTCAATCATTTTTATGACTTGTAGTTTGTTGTTGCTTTCATGCACACTATTAAGATATGACTGTACCTGAACTTCCCTAATGTTAAGAATTTCCTGGCTGCTGGAAAGCTGGTAAACATAGCTGTTATCATAACAGTCTCCTCAGCAGGCAGGACAGTGAGCCTAAGCTGAGCAGTAGTTTCCTTATCATCCCTACCCAGAGAGTATCTGGGAACAGCATGGATTACACACACGAGCAACCTGATCCTGGGCCAGGGAATTCAAAAGACATGACCCATGTCACCACATAATTCAGCAGTAGGCAAGGTCAAAGTTATCAGGATGCACTATAGTAACACTAAATCAGGTGTCAAATTATGCATAAGACAATGTCAGCATATCAGTTTAGACTACAGCCTGAAATAAAAATATTTTGAACCTTAGGTCCTTTTTGGAAAAGTGCTCCAACAGTAGGCTTTCAAATTGGAAATTGCATCTAGCACATCATCTATAGTTATTGGGCCATCTTAGTGTTAACCCAGAGAATACCTGAATGAATAGGAGTGGAAGAAATTGTGCTAACAGTAATTTATAGCTACATTTTTTTCAGTATGAAGAGAGAAAAGATCACAAGTAGCAAACTGAACATGAAGTGAGCAATTTTGCAGTTACCTTTTAGTTTAAATAGTTTTGGAATTTATCTGTGAGGTTTTTGCCTTGGTGATGTGATGTTGCCATGGGTTTTGGAGGCATTTTGTTTTGATTTAAGCTTACAAATTCGAAGATGTTAGTTTATGACCTTTTACTGGGTCTTGACTTAAGTGTTCTTGGTGCCATGAACTTTTTACAAAAAATTACAAGCAGGAGAAGCAACACCCTTTGTACTGACCATTTTCAGACACCTTGAAACAGGATGTTTCAAGAAGCTGCAGAGGTGACCAGTGTATGAAATTTAGCTAAATTGTATTTCTCAAAGCATACATCAACAATTCTTTCATATAATGTTATCATTCCAGAATTCTGGTTTTGGAAAAACCAGGTAAGTTTTGAGTTTCTGTTATTCTCTCCTGATGTTTTTCCTCTTCTTTGTTATGAAGACATCATGAAATAATATTCAGGATAAATAAAGTAAAATCACTTTTCTTCTCTTTTTTGAGTCCTACCAAATGTCCAAGCTTTTAACCATAACCTAACTTGTAAGCTCCTACTCCAAAACTGTGAGTGCCTAAAATCAACTACTTACCTGACAAGTTGGTGCATAAACATCTCATGGATTCATAGGACAAAAGAGCTTTTATTTGTGTGTGCATTGTCTAGCCTAGGCGAGCAAACAATGTTTTCTAATATTGGGTGGAGCACACTTAACAGTCCATGATCAACTTCTTAGAAATGTTCCAAATAGTTTACTAAAAACTATTAATGTAGTGGGAAGATAAAATGCTACGCAGTTTCATTGGTAATCACCCTTGCTAGTAAAAACTATGACTGATTTTTCCATTTTTTTCTCCCCCTTCAAGTTCCACGACTGGATTTTGGTCTGTCTCCTGGCAGTACAGTTATGAGTATTATCTTAAACTCATGTGTAAGACACAGTGGTGTGCTTGAATAAAAGAGGTGGAAAACACCAGTACTGGTACTGTTTCTTCTTTGTTTATACTCACTATGAAGTAATCACATAATTTCATACAATTAATTCATTCTCATCTTCTCAGTTCCAAAAATAGGTGTCTGCTTCTCAGTTGAAATGGTAGTGCATATTAAAGCAAGAAGCTTGCTTTGATCTTTCACTGCTTGAGCATAGTTTAGCCCAGAAAATTTTCCAACTAACTTGTCCAATTTATAACTGGTCAAAGAAGGTACTTGCTAGATGTTTTTAAAGATAAATGGACCAATATTTTAAAAGCAGTAAGAGCCTTTTCATTCAATACGTTCCCAGAACACTGTACTATTTCCAATTATCCTGTTTTTCTTCAAGCCTAGAAACAGCAAATGAAAAACAGATGTCACTTTCTATTGAAGGCTACTGATGGAATGGTAGCTGCTTCTGCTTATTGGAAACTGTTTTAGAATTATTTCCTTCTCTTTCAGTTACCATGACAATATTTGGCCTAATCCCATGGGTTTTTTTCATATATAAGAACAATGTGTAGGCAAGTGGAATTATCATTAAAATTAATCCTGCTCACAAACAAAAATGAATGTCTTAACTGTGCCTTTGTTTTTAAGTGTTGTGTTGTTACTATCATTTCTTCAGGAAAGGTTATATGGAAAATACAAACCTTTACCTGCCTTTGGTTGTAGTAAAATGTTAACTAAATGTAAGTTGCGCATAATGTTACTTTGAAAATACCCTATTTGTGTTGACAATATTCTACTACAAAAGGACAAAGTTACCCTGCCAGACTTACCTTCTTTATGAATGTGTAAAGATAAGCCTCTAAATTTATCAGGATATCAAAAAACCTATTCAATGTATCCTGTGTTTAAAAAGAAAATCTAGATTTGTTTTCTTAAAAAAAAGCCTCTCATCTGAAAACATTAATTTGTACATATAAATACTAACACATAGACACTTGGCTATTCTACTTATAAGCCTCCTTCAGTCTCCTTCCCAAGTCCCTGTGGGCTGAATTGTAGGCCATTTAAAAATATGCTTCTTAAAACCTCTTGCAAAGAGTTACTAATGAGGGGAAAAGGTATGTGCACTGAGTGGAATGATACCTGTGGGAAATACATTCTTCTCAGCTTTCCTTTTGCATGCTAGCAAACAAAAATCAACTATGATATTCAGGGTCATTTACACATGTGGAAATCATTGTTGTGGGATTTCAGAGTAGAGGCCTGTAGTACAATCAGCATAAGCTTATTATAAAAATACACATAACCCTAACATGATAGGTCTTCTGCTTGGGTAGCAGGTTTGATTGTTAAAGGTCATAGTGTTAATATGGTGCATTTAGACTTCTGTGAAACATTTGATCTGATACCTCATTACATTTTCATTAAGAAATCAGAACAATCCAAAATCAACATAACCCTCATTAATCATAGAATAATAGAATTCCTGGATGACCTTAAAGACCATGTAGTTCCAACCCCCCTCCCCACTCCTCCCTCCCTCCCCCTACTGCAGGGAAATCTTCCACTAGACCAGGTTGCACAAAGCTCCATCCAACTTGGCCTTAAACACTTAGAGGGATGGGACATCTACAGCTTCTCTGAGAAACCCCTTCCTGTGTCTCACCATCATCACAGCAGAGTTTTTGTCAAATATCTAATGAAAATCTACTTTCTTTCAGTTTGAATCAATGCCCCCTTGTCCTGTCACCACACATTCTCATAAAAAATCTCACTCCATCTTTCTTGCAGATTCCCTTCAGGTACCTTTGGAAGGTCGCAATAACATCAACCCAAAGCCTTCTCTTTTCTAGGCTGAACAAACCCAACTAGCTCAGCCTTTTCTTCCTGGAGTGTTTCTCCACCCCTCTAATCATCTGGAGACCCTCCTCTGGACTCATTCCAACAGTTCCAAGTCCTTCCGTGCTGGGAGCCCAGAGCTGGGTGCAGGGTTCCAGGTGTGGGGCAGAATCCCCTCCCTCCCCTGCTGCCCACGCTGCTCTGGATGCAGCCCAGGACACGTTTGGCTTTCTGGGCTGGCAGTGCCCATGGCTGTGTCCTGTCCAGCCTCTCACCCACCAGCACCCCAAGCCCTTCTCACAGGGCTGCTCTCCATGTGTTCATCCCCAGCCTGTGCTGGTACTGGGGGGTGCCCTGAGCCAGGTGCAGCACCTTGGTCTTGGTCTTGTTAAACCTCATGAGATTCCCATGGGCCCAGTTCTTGAGCTTGTCTGGATGGCATCCTGTCCTTCAGATGTGTCAAGAGCACAACTCAGCTTGGTAGCATCAACAAATTTTTTAAAGGTGCATTTGATCCTTTTGTCTACATCATTAATAAAGATACAGTGGTCCCAGTACTGTCCCCTGAGGGACACCACTTGTCACTGATGTCCATCAGAACTCTGAGCCATTGATCTCTACCCTCTGAATGACCTTGCTGAAGCCATGCCATCTTGAATCCCCTCCCTCTCCTCCACGTCCCTTAGCACAGCTTCCAGGAGAATCTTTTCCATGATTCTCCCAAGCAGAGAGATGATGCTGACAGGTCAGTAGTTCCCTGATTTCTCGGTTCTACTCTTTTTAAAGATGGGTACAATGTTTCCCCTTTTTCAGTTCCCTGGACTTCCATGACCTTTCAAATATGGAGAGGGGCTTGGCAGCTACACCAACCAGTTCCCTCAGGATTTTGGAATGCTTCTCCTCAGGTCCTGTAGATTTAGGGACATCCAGGTTCCTCAGGTGGTCCAGAACCTAATTTTTAACTAAAACTTACTTTTGTTTCCTCAGTCCCCATCCTGTTGTCCATCTACCTGAGAGGTGTGGGAAGAGAGGTTGCCATTAAAGACTGAGGTGAAAATCTCTTGAGTACCTCAACCTTTTCCTCATCCTTTATTACCAGTTTCCTGGACTTGTTTGTTTGGTAGGTCTGCTTCCTCTGAAGAGGACCTTCTTTTTCAGGGTAACATAACTCTGGAAGCCCTTCCTGTTACTCCTTTGGTATAAAAAAAAAAACCCAAAACCTGGCTATTATATGTATTCATGACTTGAAAAAAAACCCAAAAAACTCTATACCAACCTAAACAGTAGATGACATAAATGTTAGGGAGAGCTAAATAGTGTAGAAGGCAATTACTGGGAGAGGGATTATCCACAATCTCTTCATGCAAACTTGTTCATACAAACAAATGCAATTTAACAGAGTCAAATCCACAGTCATAGACATAAAACTCATCCCATGCCTACAAATGGGGATAGATCAGAGGAAGATTATGGATCTGAAAAGTTTTGAACAACTGCTGCAGATAAATGTTACAGCGTTTGTGTCTAAATCCATAAAGTCACTCCTGGACATACTATGTCCAGCTTTGAAAAGAATCAGAGATGAGCCAATGGTCTGAAGAAAGGCAGGAGAAGTATGGTTTGCAAAAATATCTCAAGGATTGTCATCTATTTACTGGACTGACAAGAAGATTAAAGATTGATGTGCTATGAGACCTCTGCCTCCATGAGGAATGGACACTTGTGTGCATTCCTCAAGTGGAATGTTGGAGAAAGGAATCTATGTCAGTGCTTGGAAGCTAGAATTGACCAAGGCAACTTTAAAAATTAGAAGCAAAATTAGACCACTGTATGTAATTGACAGCACTAAAAGAATATGTGAAATGCTGCAGTAGATCCTTGATTGCTGATAAATTAAAGTAAGGTTGAGAATAATTTTTTAAAGTTACGCAATAGTTCAAGAATGCTCTGATATAGGGTAGTGCTCTCATCTACATAACACAGGGAATAATAATTAAGGAGTAATGTTTTGGCTACTTGGAACTTGTATAAGCAAATCTATGAAATTTTGCCCTATGACAAACTATAAAAACAAACAACAAAAATAAATTTCTCTAAATAGCAACTTGGATCATGAGCTGGAATGGTAGAGGGGATGTGTAGGCTAGATACATACTAGAACTTTAAGTATGTCTAAATGTTTGCCACCCTAGCAAAGAGCAAAGATTTCAGCCAACTGCTGCCAAGGGCATGTCAAAGTCCTAATGATGTTGAAGGGGACAAAACAATGCACTTCAGAAGATGGCAAATATCACTGCAATGGCCCATAGTTCCTGAAATTAGTTTTAATGTACACAACTAGTTTTAACATGCACTGTGAAATAGTCATTAAAAGAAGGAAGTAATGAGTACTTACTGAAAGAGGAGAAATTTAGGTTAAACATTAGGAAGATTTTTTTTTTTTTTGTGAGGATGGTGAGACACTGGAAAATGTTGTCCAGGGTGCCCAAACCCTGGCAGTCTTCGAGGTCAGGTAGAGTAAGACCTTGAGGAACCTCTTCTAGGGGAAGGAGTCTCTGCTCATGGCAGGAGGGTTTGGGACTAGATGATCTTTAAGGGTGTTCCAACACCCTAACACTCTCTGATTCTATGATCCTATGATTTGAGGTTTTTTCCTGAAAGGATCCAAGCAGATGCATTAGACTTTGTGGGATCTGTGCCGTACCTTCTGCCCGTCATGCAGGGAGTGATTAGGTTGTGCTGTGAAGGCATCCTGAGGAAACTGACAGTGATGTGAACAAGTGTGGAAGGGTCTGCTGCCCATACCAGCATCAGATCTGCCAGTTATCTGCTGTGCCCAAAGATACTGACAGGGAATCGGCAACTTGAGACTCTTCCATGGTGGGTTTTGTTCCTCCTCTGAGAAACACAAGTATGCATGGTTAAGGAAAACAAACAATCAAGGCTGAGAAATTTTACTTTCAGCAGCTTTCACTGAACCATATTTAGAAGAAGAGAGCTCCACCCTCATAGTGCTGACAACAGCTATTTAATCTAATTGTTGAAGACATAAAGCAATTTCTTGCCTGAGCACATTAACTGACATTCAAATTACATTACCATGCATTCTTTCACTCATACTATGAGGAAAACAACAAGCAAAAGAACATGTCTGTTGACATAAAAAAAAATCTGATCCCAAAATCTGAGGAGAACTCAGAAGAGTTTACAGAGTATAAACTTGAATGTTGCTGCTCTTGCTGGTTGTGTGAAATATTAGGGTTGGAATTAGGTCTGTAAAAATGTGAAGGTTAGGAAAGTCTAAAAAAATTCTTGAATTTTTATTTAGTGTGTTAAGTAGCTCAAGCTGGAGGCAAAGAAATGCTTTCTTGAACACAGTTCTAACATTTTCAAAGTGAGATGTTTCAGTTTTTCACTCGAGAACAATATTTTATTTCAAAACTTAGCTAGCAATGATATCTAAATAACATTGAAGTATCCAAAATTATTCTAAACATTTTTTTACAGATCAAAGAAAAGTATTTGTTAAATTCATGATTCTTTTTCTTAAAATATCTGTTATTTCATCATTACTTCTGCAGTCGGTTGCTAGCATGCCACTTCACAATCATAGAAGTATGCAGCTGGAGAAATTGCCTTAACAAAATGGTGGAAGAAAACCTGGACAGTTTTTGTAATGGTACACATGGGGTGGGGAGGGCAGAGGCAGGAGAAGAGAGCTGCAGGAAATTTTTATCAAATCCCTGAACTTACAATTTTGCACGGGGATGATCCAATACCTCTCAATAACAAGAGTGATCAGGCTTTGAAATGAAGACTTTCTTTTGCAAATCTTGCCTAAGAAACACAAATATCTGCAGACATGATTTTTTAGCCTCATTTCTTCTGTGAGCACCTTCATACTCACAAAGGAAAAAATAACCCAACTTTCCCTTTTTAGCTGCCATGTATTGCTATTGTTATGTCACCATAAAATGAACTACTTAAATGGCATTGTATGTGAATTAGCTACAGTGAAAAGAAAATAATTTTAAAATTAAGCTTGAACCCTTCAGATTGCATATTTAGGGTTAAACGAACCATTCAGATCAATTATCTGTTCTTGCCTTGATCTTTATTTAAAGCAGGCTGGAGGCCAGGTTCTTGTATATTTCACATGATGGTTACCAAAATATTAAAGCACATTATAAGACAAAAGAAGTGCAAAGTACATCCAGTTTAATAAGATCCAGAACTTCAAAAAAAAAAACAAATTATGTTACGTATCCTGTACCTTACCTTCAAGAGAAATATAGGACATGTTTTTTAGACTAGAAAGTTAATACACTGTTTTTCAAAGGCTCACTTACTCTGTGACTGTAGCCTGTCATTTATGGCTATTTCATAAGTGTGTTAATGTATATTATTTGTAGAAAGAGCATGCTTGAAAGAGTGATTTGTTTCTATTAACAAATATCACTGCTTTACTATCTGGCCACATTTGAAGAAATGTGATTACATTGTTGCTCTGAATATCAATTATGTTACATGTCTTTTGGGGTTTTTCTTTTCCTCTTAGGAAACATTGATTCAAAATTTAAGGTCATCTTAGCTGCTTTTATGGGTTAGGGACTGACAAAGCTGGTGAGATGAGACCAGATGCTGGGTATTTTTATATTTCCCAATTTCTCTGAACCTTTCAGGTTTTGTCAATCTTCTTTCTTTTGGGCTTCCAGGATTAGAGACTACAGCTAATTTCAAGATTTTTTTCTGTGACTGCTCCTTTACAATGACTGAGCTAAAGTCCCAGACTTGTTTCACTTATAAACCCTGACTATGTTCATCATAGTTGCCCTCAAGGGATTTAATCTGCTTACTCCCATGAATATCATAATCTTGTAGAGGATTACACTATCTACACTCACACTTGAATTACATCATGTAAAAAAATAGAAATATTAGAACTGTGCATGAAGCAAACTAAACCTCTCTAGTTCTGGAAAGTCAGTCAGCCAGCCAAATCTACTTTCAAAGGAAGTAAAAGAAAAATGCCAATTGCTTCCTTGAGTGCTTTCTTGACAATCCTGATCTTATTCCCACATGAGGTACACAGGTGACCCTGAACCCAGGAGCTGTATGGCAATTACAAAGGCTGTTCTTCAATCTGGAAAAGACCTCTGCCTTCACCAAAGATCAGGCAGGAAAAAAATGGTGAGATAAAACTGAACATGAATAATAGAGCTTCCTCTTATCTTTCATTAGAGACTGGTTAACCTCGTGGTAAGTTTGTAAGAGAATTTCCTTAACACCCACTTTGTATTTACAACCATCCTGTGGGATGGGATCTTGCTGTGCCAAGAACTTTGCAAAGCTGTGGGAAACAAATGGTGTCACAGGAGGAAGGGATGGTTGTAATCTACTGTGTACTCATATTTTCTGCTTACTGATATATGTGCGAAATCTTCAGTTTTGCAAACCGTCAGCAGTCTGCTTCCCTCATTGGAGGCTCTCCCCACTGACGTAGGTGGTGGATAAGGAGAGCCATGAAGGAGGTGAGCTCTTCATGATGATGTGTGACACCCTCAGCGTCAAAGTGGTGTTGGATTGTGCCACTGGAGCAGACAGAGCTCACAGCTCTTCAGGTGACAAGGAAGGGATGTCAGATCTGAGGTAGGAAGGTATCTGGGCAGGAACAAGACTTCACGAGAGAAAAGGGCAGAGTCATGGTGGGCTTCGGAGAGGAGGAAACCTGCTGGGAAGGGTGGCCATCTTATTTTAATTTCCTGCATCATCAGTAAAGGGTGTGTGCTGCCTCAATTACATTTTTAATCCTCTTTGAGTTAAATTGAAGATTTGTCCTTCTGCCCCTACATTTCACATTTGAAGTACTTATTGCTGTCTCACGTAATTCCAAAAATAATTATTAAAAAAAAAAATTCAATTTTTTGCCCCCTAAAACAGAGATTTGACCTAGGATAATGCATATTTTATGCACAAAATTAGGAGATCTGTAAGAGATTGAAGAAGCTCACTAGGAAAGTGGAAGTGAAAAACAAGTAAGAATGGAGCCACCGGACACTTGTTTCTGATGATGGGTTAAACCTATAACATAAAGAGTTTATTTGAAAGAAAAAACACATAACCACCCCCCCAAAACAAACAAACAAACAAACAAACAAACAAACAAACAAACAAACAAACAAAAATCCAAACCATGTTTCAGATAGATACGGAGGGTTTATATATATATTTGATTCAGTGGTATTGAAGTCTTACTGTGCAACAAAACAGAAGTGTCTTGATATTTCAGATAACGTCAATGCTTGCTATATAGAAAAAGATGAATCTCTAAGGAAAAAGGCACATTTCCAGGTGAAACATTGAGAAAACAGAAATTTACTCACATCCCTTATTCCAGGAAGGTCTGATAAAAACCCTGGTTGTCCCCGAAGAACTAACTGTTACAAATCTGAGGTGAAGCCATCCCACTGAGAATTTGAAAGTGTTTCATTGATAATCCATAGCATCTCTTTCTTTGTGTATAGCTGGTATATAACAGCTGTTAATGGTGCATTATAGCTCATGTTGCACTTAATTATGACATATCATTGTTTTAAGCAATATTTCATTGTCAGAGATACCTTATTAAAGGTCTGAGCTGATTTCATGTCACTTCCTGACTTTATTCAAGGGATAAATTTTTCCTAAAGTTATTGAAATATTTACGTAAGAATCAGCACGTCTCCCAGTTTATTTATCTGTGTATACAGATGGAGATCCCTCTTTCAAACTGAAATCTGATTTATGAAGCTAGTCCAAGACCTTAAATTAGCAGAAATTGATGACCTTTTATTTTCATAAGAGATAATGTTATCAAAATAGGAAGAATTTGACTGAAAGAACACTTGTCTTTTATATTACTTAGTCTCTCAGTTCTGATTGAACTGATAAAATATTGCAGGAGCTCCATCTCTCTGGGAGGGTACAAAAATATACTGCCAAGATTTCTTTAAAGAATACTACAAGATACCTTAAGAGCAACAATTTGATTTTGTATTAGAAAGAGGCCAAGTGTGAGAAAAATTGCTATAAATATAAATTCTCTCCTTTTCTATTAAGCCATGATCAATAAATGTTGGGTTAAAAAAATATATGATTGTGTTTGTTTATATGAGCTATGGTATTTTAAGAAAATGAGACTTTCTCAGAACTGGGGAAAAAGTTATCCCATAGATGATGTCTACCCATTAATTACAACAAATACTAATAAATTGGATGGGGATGGTGAAGCTCAGATTCATTAAGGTGAACAGCAGAGCAGATTACCTAATACACAGCATGTAGAATCGTTGCCTGATTCATTCAAAATCTCAACTACAATCATTTCAGGGTTTTTTTTAAGCAAAATTTTGGACATGAATAATAGAGCTCACACAGAAGAGCTTGTCATTCACTGGTAAGAAAATATGTCAATGCCACTTTTGGAAACAACCTGTGATATCTACTTATCATAAATGACAGACTGTAAGTATATTCTCTTCTCACTTATTTGAACATTAAAAAAAAATAAAACCTATTACCTACTAGTCAAACCTCAATGCCTGCAAGATATACAAAAGATTGCTTAAAGAATAACATGATCATCAGACACAGTCAACAAATTTGTGGTGTCACAAATGGAACGTCCTTTCTAAGTAATTTGACATCTTTCAATGTAAGGTTACATGTTTCGTGGATGAACATGAGGTGGTGGACATAGTTTTTCTTGATATTAATAAGGCTTTTGATGCTGTTCTTCACAACATCCTTCTGGATAAGCTGTGCAGCTGAACAGGTACACAGTGTGCTGAGTGAAGAACTTGCTGAAAGGCAGAGTTCAGAAGTCTGTTGTGCATGGAGCTACACCTGGCTGCTCTCCAGTCACCAGTTGTGTTCCTCAAGGTTCAGTAATAGGGCAATTTCCATTAAATGTGTCTGTCAATGGTCAGGATGCAGGAGTTTAATGCACCATTGGATAATTTGCTGACAATACCAAATTGGGAGGTACTTTTGACTCTTGAGGCCTTACAGTGGGATCTGAAGTAGATTGGGGCAGTTATCAATGGCATGAAATCAAACAAGAGCAAATACATATTCTGTCCCTGGGATGCAGTGAAGCTGGGCACAAGTACAAGCCAGGAGAGCAGTGTGTGTAGAGCAGCCCTGCAGAAAGGGATGTGGGGGTGCTGGTGGGCAGCAGCTCAGGGTGGGTCAGCAGTGAGTGCCCGGGCAGCCAGGAGGGCAAACCCCATCCTGGGCTGCAGCAGACACAGCAGCACCGCTGTGCTTGGGATCATCCTGCTGCATTCAGCCCTGCTGCGGCCTCACCCTGAGTCCTGTGTGCAGGGCTGGCCCCACGGGCTGAGAAGGGTGGGAGGGGCCTTGGATGGTCCAGAGGAGCATAGCAGAGCTGGTGGAAGGGCTGGAAGGCACATCCTGTGAGGAGCGGCTGAGGGCTCTGGGTTTGTCTGCTTTGGAGAGAAGAAGGCTCAGGGGTGACCTCACTGCTCTGTACAACTTCCTTAGGGGGACCTGGGGAGGGAGTGCTGGTCTGTTCCTGGCATCCAGTGACCAGAACACATGGGAATGGTTCAAACTGTGCCAGAGAAGGTTCTGACAGCATGTTAGGGAACATTTCTTTACCATGCAGTGGCTAAACCCTGGAACAAATTGCTTTAAGGGGAAGTCAAAGCCTCAAGTCTGTGTTTAACAGGCACTTGGACAGTGCACATAATAATGTGTTTTAACTTTTTATTGGTCCTTAATTGGTCAGGCAGTTGGACTAGATCACTGTTGTAGGTCTCCTCTAACTGAAATTCTTTTTTATTCTCTTTTATTCTCTTTTATTCTCTTTTATTCTCTTTTATTCTCTTTTATTCTTTTTATTCTCTTTTATTCTACACTAAAAAGAAGGAGCTGACATTCTAAGGAATACTTGCCTAACACAGTAATTCTTATCCTCATTTGATCCCATACTTTGACAACTCCTGAATTTCAGCCCAAAATATTTGGACTGACTTGGAAAATTACTCTATTTCATCTGTACCATATGGTTTAGTGAAATCAATTTTCTCTGGCTTGCTTGTATTTCATTCAGAGCCAGTCAAAAGAATGAAGTGGCTTTTCCGTTTCTGGCATGAAAAAGAAAATTCCAGTTAAAATTGAAGTAGAAAACAAGTATCTATAAATATTCTAAATCAAATAGTTCTCATTTTGTCTATGTTGTGATATTTAAAATATATGCTGATTTATATTATAAAAGTCATTATGACTTCATTAAGTTTTTCATTAACAAAGTGTATAAAACAAATACTTAATCACCAAAACCTGCTGCACCTGGAGGGGCAGATTAAAAAATCTGAACCGCATTTGGAAAAAAAAGTATTTGAGTAACTATTATTCATCTGATGCAGATCAAAGTAAGTTTTTCTGAAGTAATCATTAATATATAACACATACATAATTACAACATATGGAATTATCTAAAATATGTTAAGAGCTTCCACTTTCTGAAATGAGTAATCCCTCAATAATGAATGAGGGAGAGATTCAGCAGTCTCTGTAAGTTTCAGTTGTCTCAACCTGTTTCATGCATCTACACTAGAAGAAGGAAAGGATTATTTACCTTGTTATTTCACTCCTCTGTTCTCAGATACCTATTTAAATTGTGCTGTGGTCACTAGGCAATTTGCGTGATAATAATAAAACTGTTGTATAAAATGAGTCCACTGGGCTCTTAATGTGCACTCTGCAGGTGTAAGTCATTGCTTATCTCTCTGTCTCCCCCAAAGCACTGCACTGAGAGCATCACTGAATCGCTGTCTCATCCAAAATCCATAGTCCAGATCATAAATGCCTTTTTCACACACAGAGAAATGTGTGGTTCCTATTCATATATGTATGCCTACATTCACTTTGCCAAAAAGAGAATGTTTGTTTTGACAATGGAAAAATCTTCTTGAGGAAGAGTTGCTTCCATAGGTCATTTGCTCTCATACTCACATTTTTTTTTCTAAAATTTCCCTCCTTACTTTCAAGACATGTTTTTCTCTTTCCTCATCTCCTCTTGAGGCTGCCTAGACATCAGGCACCTAGAGAAAAAATAGCTAAGAAAATGTTGGAAAAAGCTGTAAGAACACCAGTGTTGGAGAGCTTAAAGTAAAATGCTTATTTAAGGTGCTACTAGAACAAACAAACTACTGTGTGCAAAGCAACCATGGGGGGTAACTAGATTAAAACATCTCGCCTTTGGGATTCTGATCTGATTATGTATTTAAGATCCATGCCAAGATAACTCAACCTTTATTTTCTGCTATGACTTTAGGGATTTTTTTTTTCCTCTCCTGTAACCACTGCTACATGTCCACAAGACGTGGAAGGCTGTGGACCTGAGGTTGAAGAGCAAACTGTAAAACCCAGATCCGTCTCTCCTCCAAAAGATTTGAGTAGGGAGAGAGGAAATGACCTTTCCTGTGACTACAAAATATTCATGAAGTGACAACCAATAAGTATGACAGCATTTTTCCTCATATTTTCTCAGAATGCTTCCAGATAAACTTTGGAAAATTGAGTGGAGGCAATTTGAGATTCTGCGCCCCATGTGCTGACAGTTATCAAACTACAACTAAGCCAGCAAAGACGGTAGTAACCACAAGTTTCTCAGCACTGAAGTTCACAGCCTGCTGTATTAATTTCAGGTGTCCTGTGTTTTGTTTTCCATATGTGACTCCAGATGGGTGCACTGAGAGGCCAACCCATTTGTTTTCAGGAAGGTTAATGCAACCAAGTGAAAAGCGGATAGGAAACACAGATCCCATCTCAGTCTACTCCTACTGGTTAAACTGATTTGCCTCTTGGAAATATTTTAGGGTTTTGGACACCCTTTTCCCCCCTTTTTGCATTACTGTTAAGTATCTTATTATACACTGAACACACTCGCTTTTATTTTTGAATTTTAACTTTGATCTGCATTCTTGGCCAGCAGAGTAGTGGTAATTATTTCCAGTCTAATTATGCTTTGTATGGGATAATATTTCCTTCTATCAGTTCTGAATTTGCACTTTTTGATTTCTTTGAATGCTTCATTGTCACACGTGTTTTGAGACAGGAAGGACAGAGGTTTCTGGTCTGCTTTCACTTTAACAATTAATTATTTTTTAATGCTCTTATCATGTCCCCTCTTATTCACAGCCTTGACAAATAAACAATCACAGTGTTTTAAATCTATTTCCCTAAACAGATTTCTCATGTGCTTAAATATTTTCAGTGCCCTGCTCTGACCCCTGTCTAATTCTGCAATATCCTTTGTGGGAGGGGATGCTGAGTGAAGTACTTGAATACTAAATAATGCTCTGCCATCTACGTGTACTCTCTACTGTAAACACAAAGAGCAGAAGATGTTATGTTACAGAAATTTCATAGAAGGCCTAATGTCTCATAATAGCCTAGGCAGGAATAATATTGGGATTACAGTCTATTTATTAAAGAAATTTCCAATATGGCTTTATTTTGTGCAGCATCTGTATCTGGAAATGCTATATGGAATAAAGATCAGAACAAAAGGCTTCTGTGGTAAATAGTGGCAGTGAGATATAGCAGCTAAGGATAAATCTAAAAGGGTATTTAGACCCACAAATATGTATAGTCCAAGAAAACTTTTGTTGCCTGTTACAGTTTGCTATGCAATAGTTTGCTTTCATTATTATGTATTTGCTTTTCCAGATATTAAAAATTGTACCTTTTTTTTTAGATGTAGTGAAAATTGCAATTGCTTTTATGGACAGTATAACTGAAATTGTGCATGAAGCAAAGCTGTCACAATATGTAAGCGTGCTTGCAAAAGATGTTATCACAAGATATGACTGCTTTTGCAAAATGTATAATCAAGATAGCATAGGCTGAGAACAGGATACTATAAAAGGAAAATACCAAGTCTAAAGTGGCATCAGAAGACCACCCCGGGCTGCCTCCCTGACGGACCCTCAGAGGCTGTAACTCTGGGATTATGCAATGCTGTGGCAACCTGAGGAGGAGCTGTGGTAAACTCGGGCTCAGAGAAAACATGCAAAGTCATTTGGGGAAGCAATGCAACTGCAACAGCATAAAGGACTGCTTGCTAAAGAACTGTGTGTGCCTCTGGCTGTTGCCATGCACCCAGCACTGTTACTTTTATTTTATTGATCTGTCCCTTATGATCCTGTATTAAATTCTTAAAAACTTTTGAGGACTGGTCTTCATTTTTCACATTGCCATAGTTTGCTGAATGAGTCTGTAATCTCAAAATATTTCAGCTGGGATGTGAGCTTGAAGCAAATCTCCTGTCTGGCCTTGTTTACAGCAGTTCAGGGCACTGTCATCAAGCAAATGAGCAAAAAGACAAGACAGCCAGTAACAGGTGTCCAGCCTAGAGGTTCAACCCAGGCAATACAAAATAAAGCTCCTGCAAAGTACATAATTGAGGCTTCAGGTCCCCTGCATCCCATGCATTGCTCTGCAGACACTGTTTTATTCTACACCACCAGCTGGCCAATGCATTTAAGCAGCTGAGCCAAAGGCCTAAAACATCTTACAATTACAGTCAAATTTTCTTACAGAAGTCTCCCTGTTGTCCTGGTTTGGAAGACTTTCCTAAACCTTCTGTAATGTTCTTCATATTGGAGTCAGAATTTTTACTTTCTCATAGTTTGTACTATAAACAATGGCCATGTTTTACTGTCTTTCATCGTTTACGTATTTTAGATGGGAGGTGAAAGTTGATTGACAGTTGGCTTGACCAAAGTGGTTTGAGTGGTGGAATTCCATCCCCCAATCCACAGGCCCCATAAGAAATGTAGAAAATTGAGTTTTGCAAATAAACTCGTCCCTTTTCCTGCTTTGCTCACCAGCCTGTCCTCGTGTGATTCTTTTCGAGGTACTTGTGACATCTCCCAGCACTGCCTCTTCTAATAGATGAAGAAATGGGGTGTTGTTGAGACAGTCTCCATTAGGAGACTTTTCAGTGCTTAGCACCTGTATGTTGAAGGAGAAGAGGTACCTGGGATGTGGTTTAATCTGAGCTTGCTTAGCAAAAAAAGGGATTTCTGAAAGGCCTTATGAAAGGCCTCATAGCATAGAAGCAGAATAGTGCTTTGTGGAATACAAGGAGGAACAGGGACTTTTGGATATGGAGAGCACTAGGCCTCCAAAGACTGCTGGCAGGGAGAGCAGAGCCATATCATGACTGCATGTGTATCCCCAAGAATTTGTACTTATATTCACTTCTAAAAGCTGTGTCAGGCCCTCCTCTCACCCACACGCTCTCATGCACACAGATCTGCCTGTGCCAATATGACACCTGTGGTCTGTACTCAAGGTGATGCCCAGAGCCCTCCTGCAGCAGCTTGCATTCATAGGAGGCATTGACAAAAAATGGAGGGAAAAACAGCAAAGTGGGTTCATGCCTTTCGTGAACTTTTGCAAGTTCTTGTTACTTCATCAGACTGAGAAGCTCAAAGGAAATCCCCGAGGAAATTAAGATTAGAGGAGGGGAGAGGAGACAAAGAACAGAGGTCAAGGGAAAATATCTGTGAATAATAGTAATGGAGACAATGTAGGAAAGGGATCAGCCCAGTTGCCAACAAACTCCATTGATTAGTGACACAGAAAAACTCCTTAGTGCTGTATCTTTTTCTCCAGACACAGAGGGCAATGGAAATACAATCATCTGTTTGCAAAGCAAAAGCATCAGAGGATAAAGATAGGGCACATATGGGAACATCTGTTCTTCCTGAAAGATAAGCATGTAATAGAATGAGACCTAAGACAGAATCACAGGCATCAGTTTATCAGTCATGCAATGCAATAGAGAGGAATTAGAATTAAACGCAGCAAAATGAAGGGAAAGAAAATGCAGTTAAAAATAACTATGGAATTGAGAGTGCTGCTTATTTGAATACTCCAGAGGAAATGTTTCTGTTTCTTCCTTGCTTGTGTCAAATATTAGAGCCAAATAGTTTTAAAAACTATTATTTCAGTAATTCTTACTATCAGCGGTGAAAACTGAGAGCTATACTAAGTGTTTACAAAGTGAGCAAACCTAACTATATGAGATAAAAAAATGTTGCCTGTAAATATAAATGTATTTAGGAAAAAAACCCATAAAGTAGAAATAAATATAAACATATAGAATAAATATATATTGGATAAACAGAAATAGTTAATGGTATGTAATAGTAAATGTATAGTTAGGATGCCCCATAGACATGACTGCTATAGTCACAGGTGCATTGATATTTCTATTTCCAACCTGACCGACTCACATGCCTCTATTCAGAAAAGAAGGGTCCCTGGTCAGTTCTTTTCTGCAAGTCTTCTGTAACTGCATCTTGTGGACGGTGTACTCTAAGGTATTCTCTGTGGAGAATAGCTCTTGAACAGAATGGAGGAAAAGCTGGAAGACTAGGCGAGCAACTACATATCAAAATATAAACCTAGCTAGCACAGGAGCAGTAGGTAATTAAACCAAGATGGTGAGAATGAAAGTACTTGAGTCTGTCATGACAAATGGAGGTGTATTCCAAAACAAAGCAGGCTGTTTGAGGGAATTATTAATATGGTCTAATTTTCATTATGTACACAGCAAGGTCTTGAGGCACTCTTCCTCTGAGTGTCCTTTATATGTACATGGTTATGTACAAAAGTCCCCATGCAAAACAGACACTGGTTTATTATACTTGAAAAGTTACTTTGACTCTCTCAGGGAAAAAGCATAGGCTTGCACAAAGCAGTATTACAATTGAAGAGCCCTTTTGATTAAAATTTGGGCTTTTTTTTGTTTTGCACTGGTAAGCATTGTGCAACATCATTCACTTTCTAAATCTGATAGCACTGGGCAGACATCTTCCAGTTTAGATCTGACAGATGTGTGCAAAAATAAACACAAATCGAGATGCACACAGACACACACAGACACACACAGGCACACATCCTCTACACATATATGCAGCAGTTTGTGGGACTAGACCCAAAAAATGGAGTATAAAAGTGTTGATGCAAAAAGCAGCTGAAGGATGCTGTTTGCCGTGCACAAGCTGCTAGGTCTCACAAAATCCCAGAATGACTTCAACTTTCTTTAAGTGACATCTCTTGGTAACTTCCTTGTTTGCATATATGGTAGTTGGGCACACGCTTTTAATGGTTCACTTGCACAATTGAGATATAAACAACAAAGAGCTTGACAACGGGCTTTCAAAATGTTTTTTCTTATTCTTATACTGTTACTGATTTGAAATGATTATACACCAAATGACAGCTCTGGCTTCAAAATGAGCTAAGTTTGGATAAATTAAAATGACACTGATGTCCTCATTTAACAAGCTATAATATTTGTGCAATTTAAAATTTTCCTTTTGATCAGAAGAATGGTCTCAAAATCAGAAACCCTGACGGTTACCCATAAGAAATCTATACTGATGACATTAGAACACAGCTATCAGCCCCTTGTTCATCCCCAAATGTAATCAAACCTTTTGCAGTGATTTATCCTCAAATATCCTCTCTTGGTCAGAAATGCTAATCTCTGAACAGAATATAATGAGAGGACTTCTCATATATAACTGTAATTTAAAAGACTTCACACAACTAAGTGAGATTAAATTAAACTTATATAATTGCATCCTCTAGGCTGGAGAGGTCTCTCAGTCATGATCTTGCGTGATAGTAATCAACTGCCTGGGTTCTACTGCAGGCAAGATGTCGTTTGATTGCTTGAATTGTCTTCTCCCTCAACAGAACCGGTCACAGGTAGTTTGTGGGAATCATGGCTTTGGTGTGGTTTTTATTCCTAAAATTCATGCCTCTGAAAATAAAAATATATTAAAATGAAAATATTTGCTCACTCAAGTGCACTCAGGCAGAACATAGTATCTGCTGCGTGGGGATTCAGTCCAAGCGATGAGAAGTATCAGCTTTCACAATGGAATTATAGAAAGACTTGGGTTGGAAGGGACTTTAAAAATCATCCAGTTCCAACCTCTCTATCATGGGCAGGGACACTTCCCACTAGACCAGGTTGCTCAGGGCCAAATCCAGCCTGGCCTTGAACACTTCCAGATGGGGCATCTGCATCTTATGAGTGCAGACAATTGGTCTGAATTTAGGCTTCAGGCTCTGCCAGTGTCTATGTGAAAGGCAGGTGAGCAGATTTCTCATTCTGGCCTGGGCAAATCTTAAGGAGAAATTCAAACAAACCTTGGGAAGTGAGAAACCATCTGCAAGTGGTGTTTTTCCAACATGTTTACTGGCAAAATATGTTTACAAGAGGGTGCAGACTCTAAGGACCTATCATATTCTTTGTGCTGAAATACACTAGAAAAAGTCAATGTAGAGGAATAAAGATTGCTTTCATTTTCACCATCATATGGAGAGTCATGTTGTTATTTCCTGTCCAAAAACCATAACAACAGCAACTTCTCTGGTCAACCCATTCCTGTGCCTTACCACCTCACAATAAGTAATTTATTTCTAACTTCTAATCTAGTCTATCTTCTTTTAGTTTAAAACTCCTCCTTGCCCTATCACTATTTGCCCATGCCCTCATTTTTAAGAGTTCTCTTTGGGTGCTGGCAGGGTGCTATGAGGTCCCTCTAGAGCATTCTCTTCTCTGGGATGAACAATCCCACACAAAAGTGGTGTTCCAGCCCTCTGATCACCTTTGTGGCCCTTCTTTTTACCACTCTAACTTTCTTGTGCTACAGACCCTGGATATGTGGGATCTCACAACAGAATTTTTTTTATGTTACTGATTTCCAGGATTCCTTTTTTTAGTTCACTTTTTTAGATTAAACTTTGAAGAGACAGAGAAGGGTGTAAAGGGCGGTCATTGTCATGTCCTCATGACTTTGATAAAAATTCAAAAGCAACATCTGAAATTGCACAGAAACAGACTACCATTATTCCTACATAGTTGGTAATTTTCCTGCACTGTTATTAAATTATATTTATATTAATGTGATTGAACCAAGGGTATTGCAGTTGAACTTTGTAACACATTAACACTTTGCTTTACTGATCTCAAAAAGCAAAGCTTTCTACTAAGTTATGTTACAGTGTTAAAGATAGATAAAGTTCTACCCAAAACAGTAAAAGCTTTAAAAAGTATTTAAGCACTTATCTCTAGTCCTTCCAACTACCAGACGAGCAGCTAGTAGTACCATGTAAAGAAAAGAGAGCTAATTCCTCTCTGTCTCTTACCCCTTGCTCCGCAATTTTCATTGAAAAGTGGTAAACAGTGTTAGAAAAGCCTGAAAAACAAGAAACTTTTGCCTTCAAGTCTAAATCATATTATCTCCCATGTATTCTGACCATCTGTTCAGGATCTTGATTACAGAGGTTTCTAAGAGTCTTCCTCAAGGTTTGTGACCTTTCCAAAATACATGGATGCATTTTGGTCTGTGGTTTGCACTTGAGATGTGATTAGTTTTTCTTCATAAATGGCTTTATGAAATGTTTACCTGTGGAGCACAAAACCCCTTATGTATGTTTTATGAGGGTTTCAGCATCAATGCAGTATAATGAGGGAAAAGCTTCTAACGTATTAACTTGAGATGAAAGGGAGTAGGGAAACTCACCCAAATCCTTAGGAAGAACAGGCTTGTTTCAATGATAGCAATAGGTAGAATTACTGATTATGTTTACTTCTGTACAGCCACATCCTGATTCACCCTGGTAGGACACACAGCAAATAAACAGTAAGACAAATAATTTCCTATACATGTCCAAATCTAAATTACAAATTTTCAATAATTTAAAGGATTTTAAAAATTATATCTTAGGTCTCCAATTGTCCTGGTCTATCTGGACTAGTAGCAGGCTTCAAGATGAGCTTTGCAAGGTGTTCCCAGCTATGTAGACAAGTTATGGAGCTGCCTAGAAAGTACAATGTGACTTCCACAGTCAGTGACACAGTGTCTGAAGTGGTGAGCATGGTCAGAAGGATGGGCAGTCAATGACATTATTTTTACAGATACACTGGGAGACCGAACTCCCACAGAGGCATTTTTTTGCTTGTTATCTTTACATCCGACAAAGATTGCGTCTGAGCTAAAACCAAAGCTCTGGTTATCCCCCCATTTCTTTTTCCCTTTTGGCTCAGTAGGAAATTTAATTGACTTTTACACACAGCACAACAGAGAGGGAGGGGAGCCTGCATTGACGTCTGAGGCATTTCATCTAAGTTGCCTCAAAATGCTTTAATGAGCATAATCTCCGTGAGTACTCAAAAGTCTAAAACAGATTTCCTCTTTTTTGGAATCCAAGCCACATAGTTATTTTGTCTTATGACAGTTGAGTGGATGGGCTACAGCCCTGACAAAGCTGCCCAAGGACCCAGACCTCTCAGGAGTAGTTTGTGCACTCCAACAATGCAAGGCAAGTGGGTCAGATGAGCTAAGAGTAAAATAAGAGAGTAAAGTAGTATTCCTTGCATGTTCTTATTTCTGTGTTGGTCCATGTCATGGAAGTCTAAAATTCAGTCTTACCTCCGAGGTTTCAAAGTAATTAAGAGTGCACACATATGTGTAGTAAAACAGACTGAGTATGCCCTTCTTGGTGCATCAGATCATGTGGATTTGCGTAAAACTTAGAAAGAAATAAATGAGGATTTGGCTAATGTTTCACACAAGATGAATTTCACTCCGCTCACATAAATCCTAAATAGTAGGCTTTTATGGGATGGAGTGTAAATGTCAAAATGTGAAGCTGTAGTGCAGATGCTTCTTGCCCAATATTTGACAGGCAAAAGCAAGAGACAGAGTATCCATTCATGAGCATCTGCGTCTTTTCCCCAGGACTGCTGCTCAGGGCTTCAGGTGGAATGGGCAGTAATGCTTCCATCTGGCCTCAAAGATGCACTGAAGATGATTTGTCTTGCTTTGCTCCAAGAGCTGACTCCAAGAGCTACTACTGAATACAAAATTGTTTGCCCTCTCTTTTATAGTAGAAGTGACTAATATAAAACTTCACCTGCTTGCATCTTTGTTCAAAGATTTCGGACAGTCTGCAGACACCTGCACCCTACAGTGGTTGATTCCTAAAGGGCTAGCTGTGTCACTGGCTATTTTCTGACCTTTTCTGCCAAGAAGAGCACCTTGAACCTATAGACTATATAATCATATAATGCATAATTACATATATATTTTTGATGTGAGAAAAGACCAAAGTAAGACCAGAAACTCCTGAACTTTTTGAGGTAGAGTTTTCTCTACCATTGCTGGTGTTGGTCCGCAATATATTGCTGAGCTAAAGCTCTGAGCCAAACTTAAATCTGAGGTCTGGCACAACAGAATAGTGTGTGTGTTCCTTTATCCATGTTCTTAGTCCCTGAAAGAAGCAACTTTCGCACGATTTATATTTGCAAACACAACCTTCTTACTATCCTTCTCCCTTTCCATCTTTCTCTGCTGCTTCCATGTACACGTAGATCCATACAGAAATGAAAGAACTCCCATTATACATTCAATAAAATTCTTTAATTAAGCTGCAATCTCTTTTAGGGAGGTGACACAAGCAATTTAGTGTTGGGGAACAACCATTCCAGGGCTAAGTTATGAAGAGCCTTTGAGGGCTAAGACAGTTGGAGTCTGCCCACAGCAGTCCCGAGAGCACTCTTTGAAAGGCAGCATTAATTCCTGTTGTTACCTAGCACCGACAACGAAGCAAAAGAATAGAAATCAATGCCCTGCCTTTGAGAATGTAGCACCAATTACAGATGCTGCCTCAGTTAGCACTTACCTTACCTGTGTATGCAGACTGTGATAGATAGACATCTTGATGGCTCACAGGGAGCAAAATCTATTTCTGGAGCACAAAGCAGAGGAAAACACAGGTGAAAAATGTGTCCCCTCTGGACAGCTGATGAATCAGGGAAAGGGAATCTGTAAAAATAGGGATCTTTCATGAGTTCTAGGTGGTTTAAGCATGTGCTTGAGGGAGGGAATGGTCAGTTAATTCTTTGCATTGGTAAAGGCAGAATTACTGCTGTTTTGGAGGGGAGCCCTGCTCCACACAACTGTGGAAAATGTGGAGAAGCACCACAAGCTGATGAGCTGCTTGCTGAATATCACACATTCCCTTTGTAGCCTCGACATACACTTAGCCTGTGATTCAAGAGCAGCTTTGCAGCACTCATAGACAAATACAAGAAAATCTACCAGCTAACTTGAAGCTGTATTTTGGGATTGCTTATCAACAAGACATGTCCCCTAGTGCCCTAATATTGTGGTTGAATTTGTTTAGCACTCTCATAAGAAATGTTGAAAATATCTGGAGTACAGGTAAACGAGGATTCCTATAGAAGCTGCTGAGGAGCTTTGTTTGGAGATTGGTAATCAGCAGGAGTCAGATAGAAGGCTAGAGTGTATAGAACTTCGTGGTGAAATTTATAAAGAGATACAGTTTCAGCTGACAGAGATTTGCATTTGCATGAGATCGTTTGCATTTAGCCCAAAGAACTGTACTGCTCAGCACAGTTTGTAGACCTTGATAGCTCCCCTGCTCACACATGAGAAATTATTTCCTGAGGTTTGGGGTGCACCTTGTACATCTCCTCTGCATTCAAGACCTCACCAAAGACTGAATAACAGAGGCAGCATGGAACTCCAGTGGAACACTGAGCTTCTTTACTGTCACCTTCATGTTTTTAGTGCAGTAAGTCCAGTGGAAAACTCATGATTTTGCATGCAGTAGAAACATTATTTTGAAATTATTGACAAGAGATAGATAATGAAAGATAATGAACACTGACCATAATGTCTGCTAGTGGAAACTTGTATATACCTTAAATTACTATAGGCATTTCCAACCTAATTTTAAGAAGAACAATATCAATAGAAGAGGAGACATAATGAATGGGGTCTCAATACTCATCCTTCATTTGGAAATGATAATGGCACGTATTCTTTTATTTACAAGGCAGAGAACATAAATGCCATTGATTTGCTTGTGTTTTTCTCTGAGAGGCTAGATATCTAAAGCTCCTATCACAGCAATGAAAGAAAAGATGTCTGAAATGTTTGACTAAGGATATTGTTCACAGCTTGCCTTCAAGCAGAAATTGCAGCAAAAAAAACATCTTTTACAAAACACTTCCTTGGTTTCACTGAGCTAACTTGAGTAGATAATCTGAAAAAATATCTCATTTTAATTAAGTCATGTAATTTTAACAAAAATACATCCAAGACATATAGAATGGTCTGGATTGATAATTCTAGGAAGGCTTCCAAATTCTAGGAGGCTTCAAAAGCCCCAAGGGAATGCTAAGATGTTATGCAAACGGAGGTCTCTCTTGTCATACTTTAATTCATTGCAGATATTATTCTGGAGGCATTCTTACATGGCATGAGCCCTGGCTTCATCAATAACTCATTTAAGAGGGAAACGGACCCTGAAATTCTACTGCAGTTTTCCAGAGGAAAAGAATGGGCCAGGATTCATACTGCAAGAAAATTGAGCTATCTGTGTGGCTCTGGGATTTGAGAGTTGTATTTTCCTTTTTGGTGTCCTTACTACCCTAAAGAGGTCAGCAGAAACACAAAGAAACTGTTTCATCCCTATGCTACGGTCATTTTATGACACCAAGCCCCCAGCAATTCTCTGAGCTTAGGAGAAACAAAGCAAATGTGGCAGACTCTAGAAAGAGGAAGAACTGGAACATTTCTTAACTTCCACTCTTCACTACTTCTAGCAAGACTTGCCAAGACCACATGCCTATATGAAATACTAAAGTGACTTGGCCATAAAAAGAGCTTGCTGAGAGGAAGTCAGAAAAATGACAGGTGAAGGACAGGCCTAACCAAAATGACATGGTACACATCCACTTACTTACTGTCTCTAAATAAAACACAGAATTATATCTCAGAATAAAACTCTACTCTCTCCAAATAAAACAGAGAACTGTATCTCTCAGACTCATGGGACAAGAGTTTACAGTCAGTGCACACATCCCAGTCATTGTAACTTGCCTCAGTAAATCTATATCTATATACATGCTTTTATAACTTTGTATACTTTGTATTTGTAACTGTTTACACAGGAATAGCATAAAGAACTGTATCACAAAATACTCCATTTATAAAAGTTTTAGCAATTCTTCTCCTCTTGTCTCTTAGTCATTTAATTTCTAGGATCAGTGTTTTTTTAATCCAGCAGTTCTAAGAACACTCAGCAGAAGTCTAATCTGTACTCATACTATATTTCTTCAAATTCATATGCTGGTAATTTAAAAACATTCTCTTTTACAGAAGAGTGAAAATTTTCTATGACCTACTGTATTTTCCCCGTATTTCTGTCTGACCAATTTTAGTGAGGGTATAAAAATAACTTTTTTCATGCCTAACAGTAATTCAGATCATCAAAACAAGGAGGCTGGGATGTGAAAGGAATCCAAAAGAACTGTACATCCAGCTCCCAAGTGCTAAGAAGTAAAATGCATAGCTTCTCTCCCTTTCATGAGATCACAGTTTCATATTCCAAACTGTCTGTGTGTGTGTTAAAAAATAGACCTGAAGAAGCTCTCAAGAGCTTCTCAAGACATCTTGTACATGCACTTGACCCAAAGCAGGAGCAGCACTCATTCTTGTCTAAACTTAAAAACTCATGGTTGGACAAAAACCATATACCTTTTCAAGGAGTTGATGCTACTCTGTCACTGTCCTCTGACAGAGAAAAACAGGAGCTTTACAGGACCATTTAGTATTTTTTAACACTTATCATGGTCCTGCATTCACTCTATCTCTTTTGAAGCTAAAAAAAGTCTCAATTTCTTCCAAGTTCTCACATTTCAAATTTTTCTGAAAGCTCTGAACATTTTTGTTTTCCTCTTATTGCCTCATTTTAGTTAGTCCACAACTTTCTGGAAGTGTTATGTGCAAATGAGACATAGTATCCTGATTAAAACTGTGTGGAATAGAAGAATTATTTCATATGTTTTGTCTTAGCTCTACAAAAACTCTTTTTTTATGAGGGCTGCCTTGCTCTCGGGAGCACAGCATTTCTGAGTCACATTTAGCTTCCCATCCACCCTAACACCTGTACCATTTCTGCTATATTACCTAGCTGTTCCATCTCTCTCGTGTGTTTGTGAGGCTGCCTTGCAGTCTTTATACTCCCTTCTCTCTGTTTATAGAACTAATTTCTTCAAATTATCCAGGTTGGGGTTTACTTGGTTTTTTTTTAATATTCCTGCTTTTATTTTCATCTTATCCCCACCCTCTGTTTGGTAGCAGTGCCTCCTTGTTGAATGTTGTAGATTTTTTGATATGTTTTCTCTTCCAATATGTTGATCATTATTTGCAAATCTGTCATGTATGGCAAATTCTCTATGGTACTTTGTGCAATACAACCTTACAGTCTGATAATGAATCATTGGTCTCTTAATACACAGGCTGAGCTCATTGTAGATAAATTTTATTGTTTACTTATTTAAATGAGTGGTAAGTTTGGAAGTAAAAAAAAAAATTAAATAGGGAAATATGCAGCCATAACTCAGACATTAGTTAAGATCCAAAGAAATCAAAATAAGAGACTGTTTTCTTTGTCTTGTCAGTATTTGCAATAACTTGTGGCTTCAAGTCCTCTCAACATTTGTCTACTCCAAGCAGAAAACATAACACATCTTCACCTAAATATTTTTAGATTATGATGGTGAAAGCTCACCTAGAATTTTTATAGCTCTCTAAGGACTTGCTTTTTTCTGTAATACAGGTGCAAATACTAATGTTCATCATCTGCTATTGGCAAACACCAGTTTAAAACATCTGCCTGGGGACACAGAAAACCCTCTGATCTGCCTCAAGTCTTTGACTTAGCAATGACTGCGATGTTCAGTGCCTGGATTCCTCAGGCAGAAAATTATCTTTATCTCACACAAGGAGAATAGAATAGGAATGTGAAGTTCAGTCCAGTTCTACTCCCATGGTTCCAGGGCCCACACATTGCCCAGTCTTCTGGCCAGTCTCTCACAGATGGGCTCCTCAGTCACATTTCCTTGAGTTTTGTTCACCTTGCTGGTGATAATGTCATATTTAGGTACACCTTTTCAATGAAGATCTAAGTGGCAGTTTCAGACTCATTAAATAGCTGCCTAAGCTCAAAAGGTATAATTTAAGAAGTAACTACATATTCTTGCTCCAATTCAGTCAGGATGAACCATGATGAATCAGAGTTTATCATTTTAACTTTCATTGTATTTATGACTCTTGCGAGAAATTCAGTACGTAAGTGTGTCGGGTAAACACACAGCTGACATAATAGCACAGATGCAGGCTCGTGCTGCACTTTTCTGTCAGTTCTTTGTAGGTGCTGAACATGCAAATTATAGTCTCAGCAATTTTTTGTCACAAGGGAGTCAGCGATGTTGCCTTCAGAGACACAGAATCGTAGCACGGTTCTGTTTCAAAAGGCTTCTTTCCTCCAGTTCACTCTCAGATTGTGGCTGTCAGTCAACAGGGCAACATCTACACATTTGCCAGGAGCCCCTTTTTCATCCGTCAGAGCATGTTCTCCACATCCACTTTCAAAGTACATCCCTGGTGTACACCCCATAGGGAAGGTGCAAGCACCTATTAAATTGCTCATATTTATCTTCTGTGAAGAGAGGAAGAGCTGTGTTAAAACAGTTATATTTTTACCAGGTCAAGGTTTCTTGGAGCATTCACTCCTCTGTCTTGTTTGGATTCCATTTTGGAATGAATGCAACCATCTCAGATTTTTGTTTGGGATTTTGATTGTTTTTTTGTTCAGGGTTTTTTTTTTGCTTAGGGTGTCTTCCATTTCCAGAAAGTACTCAGTGTGCTTCAGGAAAGAAGCACCATCATCAGGCCATGGATGGCTGAGAGTTACAGTTAAACAAGAAGTACAGCTTAAGGAAAGAGGGTACAGAGATACCATTTTTTTTCCCTTATCTTCTCCACAAAAAACAGGTACAATGACTCAAGATCACAGTCCAAAATTATATTAATTCAGACTGCAATTACAGAAATTTTTAGCAGTGCTGGAGTTCCATTAGAGCTACATAAGGACTATGTAGAATTTAAAAACAAAATTTTGATACTGCCAGACAGTTTTCTCTTTTTAGACCTCTGATCTTCTAATGGCCCAGTTTGTTACTCATGGTAGAATTTCCCAAAATATATTTGCCATTTTTCAGTCAAAACACAGGGCATTTTCTTGTGGACTGCAGAAATTACTATTTCAGTAAGGAATTCAGTAAGGGTTAGAATAAAGTTTTTTGGTTTTTTTTTTTTTAAGATTTGTGCATATTGTTACATAAAATGTAAAATGATGCTATGTTACCCTCAAGAAATCTACATGCTTTCTGGGGGACAGCATCATTGTCATTGAAACATAACCACTAGATAAACCATTTCTGAAATACTGACATCAAGTTAAAATTGAGGAAAGGCTCTGTTATAGAAATATTTTATTACTGCTCCTTGAAAACAGGAACACAAAGTTCTCTTTTGATGGTCTGTTATGTAATATTCTTTCAAAATCTTTGAAGTAGAATAGGTCATTTTCATTTCTAAGTCTGCATACTCTCTAAAGAGCACACAGGAAACACCATACCACAAAAAATCTGTACATTTGCTTATAAAAGTTTTCAGAAACTACACTTTGGAGGCTCACACTGTCTCATGTCAGCCTGGCAGGAAATTAGAAAGAAATCTGCAATCACTCCAAACCATGCCAACATTTCAAGTTTGGTTTGGTTAAGTAATATGTTGTGACCCTTGACTAACCATTTCAGCCCTCCTGTAATCTAGGCTGGCACCCCAGAGGTCTATCCTGCTGTGGTCATCATTCTAGAAAGAACTGGGACATATATATCTTAACCCATAGCCATTTCCACTGCATTTACTTTTATCTTAATGTTTTTGAGGCCACTGACTCGGGTTTTTATCTGTAATTTTAAATCAAACTCTACATGGCAGATGCTGCATGCTCTGTTCAGGCTCTTCTCCATTTTGTACCCATCTTACACACTTGAAAATAGAAATATGAAAGGATGTTGGCTTGTATTCTGGGCAAGAAAACTGTACATTACAAGACAACCCAGAGTCTGGGTAATGAAATTTGTTTTGGCTCTTTAAAGCTCCCTTCTCAGGCATCTTGAAGGACATAAAATGGCTCTGTGTTTCAATCCTTCCAGTCTCTGGAGGACACAGGCTCTTCAGTGAGCTATGCCAACAGAAAAGACTGATGAACACTGCCTGTTTTCCCTGTTGTCCAGAAATGGCCCTTCCATGGAAAGCTGAAACACAAAACAACACAAATATATTGTGTTTTCTGTCTGTTGCCAGGAAAGATGACTGCATAAAATGCTTTTTTTATGACAGGTTTCTGCACCACTGCTATTGTGCAGGGCAGAATTATGGAAGGGAAGCCAAGGATGTGCCCTTGCTTTTAAGAAAAGAGACAAGTAGTTAAAAAAAACCAAAAAAACTGTCACATATTGTATTTCAGTCTCATTCCACTGAATTGAATAGTTGCAAGACTATTTGTATTGAAGACTTGATTACAAGTGATAACATTGTCAAAAGCATGCCATTGCCACCTATAGACAGCAAAGAAAAAACAGTCTTAGACTGAACAGTTTCACAGAACTTCAGAATTATTTTGAGGGGCATGTCAGAAACCCCAGAGAAACAAGACATTAAAAGGGTCTGGCATGTCATCCTGTACTGGAAGCCATGCTTTGTCCCTTAAGTATATAGGTCTGGGTCTTTCCAAGGAGTATTTGCTGAACATTATTTTTAAAAATAAAAATATTTTCCTTTCCACAACACCGTTTACACCACATCAGCCAGAACAGATTGCATGCCAGTTTGGAAACAGCTTTAGCTGTTCTCATGTTTTAAAAATGACAGCAATAATTTTACAGACAAGCTCATATCTGAAAGCTGTAGATAGAAAAATGCAAGGATAAGGTTGCATTAGAAGGGAAAACCCTAATTTAACTTTATCAGAAATTATCCATATCTTTCAGATGGACAGAGTAGAAAAAGTTGAAGATATTTAGGACCCAGCTACTACAGAAAGCCTATTCCAATCCAGTCTTTCTGATCAGTCACAGCATCTAGCATCTCTCTCCCTGTCTGCTTAACACTTCAGGATTATACTATAATAAATATAATATGTATTTATATTTTATAAAAAGATAACCAGGACCTATCACTTCAGTGAAGCATGACCAACTGTATTTGAAACAGTGTCGTTAGCAGTAAATGTGTTTTGAAAAGGTAGCGCATCATCAAGAGCATCTCAAGAAATGTAAAATCAAGGACTGAGGTACTGAGTTGTGGGTTTTTATGCATTATTCCTCAGAGGGCAAAACTCTCTGTGCTCTCTTTCACTCTGTTCAAAAAAGGCCAAGTACACAGAGGTGGCTGCTGATACTTAAGCAGGCATATCTACATGTAAGCACCTCTTTGAAAGCAATCTGATGACATTTAAACTAGGAATTCTCCCAGGTTTGAAGTTGCAGGTGTTTAGCAAAGCTAACAAAATGGCTGACAATTAAGAACCTTTTGTTGACAGAGGTATTTACAGTTAATTTCGCAACTTTTATCCTCTATGCAGAAATGTGGGTTTAACTTTTTCATACAGCATAATTCTTGAATTCAGACTTCAGGTCTGTTAGCTGAAGTGCCACTAAGAGATCTGTAAGCCATGGCAGGTTCTTAGGGACATTTTCCAAATAGAGAAAGATGCCCTGTTTCTGACAGCATGACATAATTCACACTCTAATTTTATTTAGGTTTGAGAATCTCTTAAATAACCAACAGTGGGTAAAGTTTGTGAAACCAAGTTTGAAAGCATTATAATTTTGTTTTCTTGTATTTCTGCCAATAAAAATCAATAAAACAAATCATTAGAAAAATTTAACAGTTCTGTAGTGTTCACCAGACAGAAGCTACTTCTTTAATGTGTTTTTAATACAGACTTACTACAATCAGGGAGCACTCTGCAACACAGAGGATGATGGCTTTGACCTTCATACATTTAATATATAACATGCTCCTTAAGCCCTCTCATTTCACTGTCTACATGAAAACACATTATCATGAGGGTAAACCACTCACTTAGGCAAATTGCCTAAGTAATTCAAGTACTTCCAGACAGAAAACTGTCTGGGTCTGCTCTGTTGCTTATTGAAGTCAGAGTCCTTCAATGAGAAGAGGGAAGAGGGGGAGATCAGACAGAGCAAGAAGATTGTCTGAGAACTTATTTGATCTTTGAAGTGTTGTCTAGAAGAGTTTATGAGACCCAGGTAATCAACAAAGCTTCAGAAGCATTGAGCTGAACAATTTAACAGGTTTTGAAAAAACAAATTCTTGCTGACTATGTAAATTTTTTTAACTTTTCATGTTGTAACAATTCACTTAGTACAGTACAAATGTAGGGGAGAAAAAAGCCCCCACAAATTACTTTTAATGGCACCCACAATAAAGAGGTATTGAAAAATATGCTTTTATAATAGGAATATTTTGTAATAGAGATATAACATATGATACATTGTTTGAGGTAATTATAACTGAGGTACAAGTATTAAATAGTGCACAGATTTTAGAAGGATTTACCTCTTTACACACGATGCACTGTTGTTTTTGTTAAATCTGTGTGGAGATTACGTATCCCAAATTACAAAGTACAGGGAGGAATAGGACTCTCTAGCCAATCCAAAACTCTTGGACATGAAGAGAGTGTTCAGAAGCAAGAAAGCAAACAAACAAGCCCCTATCTGATTTACTGGGACCTTTTGCATAGGAAGATGTTCTCATGAAGAATTGTAGGTCTTGAGCTGTCAGTGTGTGAATGATGACAGGAGTCTCCACTCAAAGGTCCTGGATTGGGCTGTGAATTCTTGTCTTTGATCTGAGCACGAGTCACACCTGAGCATGTGGGACCAGTATTGTTGATTCATCTTGGACTACACGGAAGGAATATCCCAGTCCTCTTAACTATAAACAAAGGTCATCCTAAATTGTTTTTCCTGCATCTCCAGGAACATGTTCTACTGACTGATTAAAGTCAAGTGCATTTTGGTGAGTCCTGCAGGAAATGCTTGCATTATCACTGGCCAGGTTCTCTGCCTATGATGTCAACCATGTGTATGTACAGATGGTGCCTATCCACTGGCTTCACACAGTGGGCCTCTCTGAAGTCCCTGCCTGAGAACTCCTACAATGATACATGAGACTTCTTGGGCAGTACATCAACTCGCCTGCACTTAGGCTATAGGCAGAGGGAAGCTGGGGAGTTTCAGAAAGATGAAAAGTTTGCTGTGAATCTGCATGTAATTAAATAGATTCAGTTAACCCGTGTTCTCCTAGCTGATTTCCTAGCTGCAATCACAGCCATGGAAATTCCAATGGAAAATAAATCAGTATTAGTCAGTCTTCAGCTCAGGACACAAATGTCAAGGTCAAGGACTTTTTAACTGACTTGTTAACAGCCAACTCTATATTTCACCATAACCTATGTGCTTCTCAGACTTATGTGTCCCACAGGGACTATTCCTTGACTGTTAAGCACGTATGCTGCGCTGTTGCAGTATCTGTCTCTAAAATTAAAATAAGATTACCACTAGCAAGTACAGATTTTCCATTACAGCTTTTTAACACACAATCCCAAACAGGTCAGATCAGAAGTGACCACACTGGGTCATCTGATCAAACCTCCCTTGTCAAGTAGGGCTATGCCAGAGCACATGGCACAGGACTGTGTCCACTCGATTCTTGAATGTCCAGTGAGGAAGACTTAACATATTCTCTGGACAATCTGGTGCAGTGTTCATTCATTCACATAGTGGAGAAGTTCTTCCTCACATTCAGGTGGAACTTCCTGTGCATCAGTTTCTGTCCGTTGCATCTTGTCCTATTGTGCAGCACCACTGAGCAGAGCCTGGATTCATCCTCTGACACCCTTCCTTCAGATACTGGTGGATATTGGTAAGGTCCCCTCTCAGCCATCTCTGCTTGAGGCTGGACAGGCTCAGCTCCCTTTCCTTGTAAGAGACATGCTCCAGTCCCTCAAGTGCCTTTGTCATCCTCCACTGGATGTGCTCCAGGAGCTTCATGTCTGTCTTGCCTAAGGAGCCCAGAACAGGACAGAACACTCCTGATGAGCCTCACCAGGCTGAGTAGAGGACACAATCAGAGCATAAGACAGCTGTGGGTTGACTTTAATTATAAATTGAAAGGGACCACACCCAAGCTAGAATAAAGAAATAAAGTGAAGGAGCACAGACATCCAAATCAATAAAATGAAGAAGTCAAACAACTCAAATTAATAATGAAGAAGCTCCAGAATGCTCTAAATGCTAAGAGATTTGTTTAAAATCTGTGAGATTTTAAAAATAAAGATTGGGTCTTTCTGTATACCTTGGCTGGGTCTCATAAGCATTTGTGAAGCAGAGATCTTGCTGTTGCCATAATTTCCCAGACCTCTGAGCACCAAGAAACAAAATATTATGTAATTCACAGTAAAACAAGAAGAACTGTCAGAACTAAAAAATTGCCCTTGAGAAAAATTTTGGAATGTGTGTCCCTCTGTATAAGTAACTGCATCTATCCACAGCAACAATTTCGACCCTCATAGGGGTAGATGACTGTATTTGGAAATATGATTGTATAGGATTCTGGTAGCTGGTAGCCACCATTAAAAATTGCATTTCCTCTTCACTCCTGAGAAAATTGCTAGAACTGCTTCAGCTCTCCAGATTTGTATCAGATATTTTCCTTTTAAGTTTTATTCCTACTTGTGAAAAAGGAAAAAATATTATTGCCCCTTGAGCTTCTATTCACTTATCAAATTGTTTATATCTTTCTACCACTAGGACAAACTATCTTTGAAATGCTGAGAACTTCCTAAAGTGAGCAAATTATAGAAATTGTCCAGTAATATTCTACAGACAAATACAGTCTAATAATAAGCACATTTGAAGAGTCTCCAATGTGACAAGGGTGCTTCAAAACACCTGCATTTATAGTCTTGAATATTGTGGTGCTAGATAGATTTTTTATAAGTCCGTTACAGATTTTTTCACTTTACGATCATTACCAGTCTTTACAGTGGTGGTTGTATGATTAGTTGGCAGGATTTCCCTAACAAAATTTTATCCCTTATGGGCAAAATTAGATTTCATTTGGTGTAGAGGAAAGCAGAGAAAGGAAATAGGCCTTAGATGTCTCCTTTCAGGAGCATAAACATTTAAATTTATACTTGTGATGTAATCTCTGTTTAACAAGCTGCTCCAAACTAACTTAATAAGGGGTCAGCAGCAGTTTCAGAGTGGGAGTGACCCCTGAAGCCGTGAGTGGTAGAGCTCTTGTGTGGAAGAGTGGGAAGGATATGGGAACATATCCTTTCAGCCAGCCCCAAGGGCAGTTTTGGGTAACAACTGAGTGCCAGTGCCAAAAAAAAAAACAAAACAGGATAAAACAAGATGCAAGTGAACAAGAAAGAAGGAAAATAAATGGCTAGAGAGAGACAATTTACTTCTCTAGAGATCCATTTCAAACCCTTTTTTTGGATGAAAAGTGTTACCGTGAACTTTTCACTTATTTGTGGCACCAATTTAAACAACCTTAACAGAAGGTCAAGAGTACATCAGATTGCTGTGGGTCTTTTGTTTCCAGTCTGGTATCTCATTTCCCTTAAAGATCACTCACCTAAATCCTACACAGCAATGAAGCTGAAAGGAAGGAGGAGGTGAAAGGAGAAATTGAAAAATTGGTAAAAATCAGGATTTTTTGTGATCCCGCAAAAAAACACACACTATTCGGTGGCTTAGAATCTATAGGAGCAACAGGTATTTTACAAACTATTCCCTGCTGCATTTACTTTGCAATTACTCTTTTTTCACAACTGTATTAGTGCTTGGCTGCCCATTAATGAAGTAGAGTTGACCTCTGACATTAGTCCCATACTCTACTGACTGTCTTTCCTTTACCCTCCCAGGGCAGCACTCATGATTTACAGCATGAGAAAACTGTTGGAAAATTTGTTTCAAGAGTTCACTAATTTGCAAGGCAAACATTTAAAACAGTATTTTGAACAATTTTTGCTACCTTTTTGAAAAAATAAGAAAACAGCTTACTGAATACTCATGTCAGCAAAAGTAATTCCATCTGACCTCCGAATAACTCAAACAGTTAAATAGTTAACTGAATAGTTAAATCCTGCCAACTAATAGGGAAATTTTTTTAAAGGGAACAGCAAAATAACTTTTAAAATTTCCAGCAACAGTTTTTTTTGAAAATGGCTTCCAAGTGTCCTAAGACTTGCACCTTAAATGGCTACAGGTCTGCAAAGTAATTCTTCAGCAGCTGAACCCTTTCTGACTCCTTAAGAGTGACTCTTAAGTGACTCTTACGACTGCCTATTTTTCAGCACATGGTCTAGGTCACTCTGTTTTTGGTGGGATTGCTGTGTTCAGTGTAAGGCACATCTTGAAACGCTGCAGTTAATCGTGCCCCAAAGAGGAGGTCATTTCACTGTGCACTTCCTAAAAGCAGAAAGTCTTTCAAAATCTAACTTTTTTGCCATGTTTTTATTAAAAGCTTACTGGCATTGGCAAAAACCTTCATATAAGAATATTGTATTCATTTATAAAGGTGTCCCCCAAACTTTTTGTAACATCACAAGTCTACTTTCTCATGTCTTATTATATCATGGTGACACTTATTTATACTAGGATTATTCAAATCTAATGTGTAAAAATGTATATAGCCATTTACATAAGATTTTCAACTTCATGGAGACACAAGAATTTCTCTAACAAAAAACAAAAACACAAGTCTAAAAATAATGTTCCTATTTAAGTACCAGATACAGAATTTATTTTGTATTTGTTTTTAACACATTTACTTTAAAATCTCCATTAACTGAATTTTGGTTTTCTAAGATGCCCCATTAGCTGAACATGTGTATTATCCCCAGATGTCAGTAAACTTTTCTGAATATTGTCTTGCTTACCACAGCTTCTCAAATAACAGTGCACTGGAACAATTTAAATCTGCTATTAAAACAAGGAAGATTACATATTACACAGTGTTTTATTAGTGTTATAAATCAATAAAACTTTAAGTATGTGATTAATCACATAATACTTAGAGCTATTTGCACGTTTCATGTTGCTGTAGTATACAACTAAGTGACACCAGTCTCTTTCTATGTTGACTTAGACATATTTACATAAAATATCTCTTTTGTGCATAGTCCTTTTAGTGTTTCTATTCTGAGTCATGAAAAGAGAACTTCTGGTTTTTAGGTTTCGGAAAGGTTTTTTAATTCTATAGCTTTCTCCAGCTTTCTTGTCTGAAACACAATTTCACTGGGAGACTTTGCAAAATGTGCAATATTTTACCCCTTTTCAGCAATTTCTCGAGAGTTTCTATCACAAATATACCCACAAAAAATTTTAAGTTTAAAGTTTAAGTTAAAGAGACTAAAAAATGTGGTAACTGTGCACTGAAAATGCTCTCTGTTGATTCATTTCAATCTGTTATTTGTTTGCATTTTCTAGCAGGTATAAGCAACATTGAAAACAGATGTCTGTTTTACTTCAGAACAGAAAGGGAAGACTATAGGTCTGCAAATGCAACTCACCCCACACATGTGGGACACTCATTTGCTTTCTGTAGCTGCTGCTACGGTCATCTCCATCAAGTCTGAATGACAAGGCAATAAAAATTATGTCTGTTAAAGAGCCGAAAGGCTAAAAGCTACAAAACATACAAGACACCCTAGGAAGATTGCAGGAGATACCAATGCCTTCTCAGTACTGTTCACAGAAATAGCAAGGCTATGTTCACTCAGGATGTGCAGCTGGAAGTCTGTGCACATAAAAGACTAAACTAGTACAAATCCTTTAGTGTATTATGCATTATATTATATACTATATATAAGTATTATATACTATGTATATGTATATAATTATATATATTTATGAGTGTGTAAGTCAGAGAGGTGAGGGGCAACAGCAGTGACAGAAGGAACAACAGTGGTGGCTACAGTAATTTCTGGGGGCTGCACAGTAGAATGAGTTGAGCAGGGGGTGTCCAGAGTCCAGGAAACATGAGCAAGTCCTGAGAGGCACTCCAGAAACTGTCAGCTCTTGCAAACTGCATTTCATTAAAGGCAATCTATTTCTGTTTAAGTTTACTTTCTTGTGAAAACAAATGTGTTGATATTGAATGAACTGGTTTTGAGCTGAAATCACAGAATCAGAGAACCCCAGAATGGTTCAGATTGAAAGGGACCTTAAGTATCATCCAGTTCTAATTTCCACCACCACGGGCAGAAACATGTCCCTAGCTCAGGTTGCTCAGAGTCCCATCCAATCTGGCATTGAACAGCTCCAGCAATAAGGCATCCAATCTGTGTCAGGGCCTCACCGCCCTCATAGTAAATTTCATACTAATTTATTTGTTACTTAGATTAGATTTCTTCTAATCTAAACCTACCCTCTTTCAGTTTAAGGCCATTCCCCCTTGTTCTATCTCTGTAAGCCCATGTCAAAAGTTCCTCTCCAGCTTTCTTATATTCCCCTTTATGTACTAGAAGGCTGGTCTAAGGTCACCTCAGAGCCTTCTCTTTTCCAGGCTTTTTCCAACCCAAACTGTCTCAGCTGCCCTCACAACAGAATTTCTCCAGTCCTCTGATTATCTTTGCGAGCCTCCTCTGGACTCACTTCAGCAGGTCCACAACCTTATGTGGGGGGATTTAGAGCTGGACACATTACTCCAGTGAGTTATCACAAGAGCAGAGTAGAAAAAGGAAAAAACGCTTAGAAGAGTAAAAGAAAGGAATTGTCCTAACTGACATATGATAGTTCTTGTAATTTAATAGTCAAGCACTAATGACTTACATCGTTTTGGTGATAGAGTAAGTTAATTCATACAACAGGGCAGAATAGGGTCATTGCAGTAGTTCTCCCAGACACTGGTTGCCAGAGTGATTAAAATGACAAGTTAACAAGTTCATAAGGTCCTGCACTGAAAAATGTAACTTTACCTGAACTCTTCGCTGCAGCAATATAGAGAGAAAATATGACAAGTGAGAACTGTGGACCTAGTCACCAGTAAAAAGTTGATGAGCTAAGCTGAGGGCACCATGACCCAGGGGATCACAGTTCAGTGGTTAAACTTGTCAGGTCCTGAACTGGAAACAACGTTCTGCGTAGTTTGTTTTTTGCTTCTGCTGTTGAACAAGGTCTATGATTTGGTAGGAGTGCTCCTCTGCCCACATTTCCTCTGTGCAGGATCAGAGACAGGAACTGTGGATGTTGCAAGAGTGGAGGGTCTTCATTGAGAGCCTTGCCTCAGATGCTCCCTGCACTCCCTGCTTTCAGACTTTCTGCTGCATCCTTGAGAGAATATTTCTGACGATGGACAGAAAATTTAATTTAGAAAAGAAATAGTCAGAGGCAAAAGGGAGCAGATGGGCTTGGACACCTGATTTGGGTTCTCATTTGCATTTTCTAGGAGTTTTGAGACAAGGGGAACACATCTGCCTCCTGCATAAGCAGAGAGCCAGATTTAGTACTGCCTGAGGATTCTGGCTGAAATGTAAGCTCCCACACAGATTTTGTTAATTTGGTCATGTTCGTTTAAGCTAAAGAAGGAAGGAAAAAAGAAAGGGTTTATGTGAAGCAAAATCCAGGAGGTTGCATAAATTACCTTTGCTCCAAAGCCATGTTGTAGTCCTGCCCTGATCCTCTTTGGCTGAGAATAAAGAATTGCAGACAACATCTGTATTTTCTGTTGTGTGTCCTACCTTTCTCAAGACTAGTGCTGACACAAAGCACTTAGTTGGCACTAAAACTCAGATATATCTCCCAGAAAGCTTTTTACAGGGACTGCCAGAATATAACACATTCCTAAAAATATGAGAGAATCACATCTGCCTAAAGTCTCAGTGGTAGTTAGATATGTGAGTTTACTCCAGATACATATGAGCCGATCTGCCTTTAGGTCAACACCTCCCTAAAAGCAGCATAAGAGTGGACAAACAGGAGGGTTAACATTTGCTTAGAAAATGGTATGTCCAGAAAAGCATCTTTGGTGGGCTGTTGGACTTAGAAGTTGAAGGAAGCAATATCATACATTTTCTGAAGTAATGGGTGACTTTTATTAAGTCAAGACTGATTCAGGGTGCTGATCTGTTGATCTTTCCAGGGTCAGTCTGTTTTCTAAATAAATTAGTTTATTTTCTAAATAGAATGTATCCCTTTTTGCCAAGACTTCCCACTCATAGGCAATTAATCGACTTTATTTGACATTTACTTTTTTTTCAAAGGAATGGTTTTTGTTTCAAAACAACCAGGTAGTTATATCTTCCTCAAAATAGTGCCGTGTTGCCTGTTGGTTTCTTCATGAGATTTCTCAAGAAGATATTAGTCTAAAAAGTCAGCCTTTCTGGAGAGAGATGGAGAACTGGTGCTTTCCTTTCATTTGGTATTGTGGGGTGACACCAGAGCACTCAAACCAAGTTCATCGAAGACCTCAGAGTTTGGGCAGACAGACAGACAGACAGAGAGGAGCAACTGACCTTGCAGCAAAATCTAATGGGGTAACTGTGAAAATAATACATTATCTTTTCACCTGAATTTCAATCATCTGACATTTTTTTGCCTCACTATTGGTGTTCCCTCTATCACCTACAGGGTTTTTTTTTTTACAAAATGTATTTTACCTCTACATGCCTTAACTTTATGTATATCTGTGTCCATGTAAATACATACATGTGCATACAAAAGACACAACCTGTATATATAGAGGCATCTTGATCATCTGTGCTGTCTCATTACTAAGAGAAAATTCCTCTACTGATGCCAATTGGCATTTTCTAGATTCAAATATATTTAAAGAAGAATGGTACAAATTAAGGTAATGAAAGCAAACTAATTTACTGCATTTTCTGAAAAGGCAGGTGAAGTTACAAGAAATTTGCCGGTCAAATGCCATATATTGACACATACAATATGTTACTTAGGTATATGTTATATTCACATGTCTTAAATCTTAAAGAAGAAAATGGTTCTTCATTATTTGACAGACAGTAATTACAGTTTCAAATTTTATTTAAACACTTTAGGACTGCAGTAAATGTCAAAGCATTTCTGTCCTTGCTTTTAATAAGAAAAAAAAATTAGGCCTAATGAAGTGAATAAATAAAAAGAATCACTGGCTAAACTGCTTTTTTTGTTGGAGTCAGTAGCAAAATTTCCATCCCATTTCAGAAATTCAGTGAATTATTTTGTACAGCTAGACAAAAGAAACTTAGATACTTACATATCTTTTATATAGTGTTGTGGTTTACAGAAAAGTGTACATAGAAATTTCCATTCACAGGTAATATATCATAAAGCAAGATTATCTTCAGGTAGAAGACATGCCCATTTTTTATATCCAAATAAATAAAATTTATGATGAAACAGATAAGGAATTAGAATGGTGCCTTCATATAATTTGATTTTTTTTTCTTTCTTTCTCTGAGACTAAGAAATACATTCTACTGGCTATTTTGGTGAAAAAATGTTAAGAATTCAATTGTGATTTTTAAAAATTTAAGTTGTATTAGGAAAAGGGGTGTGTGTGCAACTATGCCTGTACATGTAAACAGAGAGAGTGCACAAATTTTCACACCAAAAGAATTAACTTGTGATTTTCAACTTGCCTCCCCTCAACTTGCTTGCTGTTTTCCTTCTCTTCCAGTCTGCTTTTGCACACAAGCTGGTGCACTATATATAGCTCTGAAATTGAGTGATATCTTTAAAAACACTTCTCCTACCAACTTTTGCTGTGTGCAACTCGAAGTGGAGCACTTGCTGTAGTCAAGGACTTACAGGAGCTTTGAGGGCAGGTAGGGACCATAGCCTGAGGCTCAGGTGAATGTGGGGAAAGGAGTCATAGAGTCATAGGGTAGTTTACTTTGGACAGCACCTTAAAGATTGTGTAGTTCCAACCCCCCTGCCGTGGACAGAGACACCTCCCCTTAGATCAAGTGACTCAGAGTCCCTCTCCAGACTGGTCTTGAACATTTCCAGGAAAGAGAAGTCTCCAGTCTCTCTGGGAAATCTGTTCCAGTGCCTCATCACCATTACAGTACAGGATTATTTCCTAATATCTAATCCAAACATCCCTTCCTTCAGTTTAAGGCCATTTTCCTTTGTCCTATTCACATGACCATGGGAAAAGTCCCTTCCTAACCTTCTTGCGTGTTCTCCTTACATACTGGAAGGCCACACTAAGAGCCTGGAGCTTTCTCCTCTCTTCTTCTCTTCTCTTCTCTTCTCTTCTCTTCTCTTCTCTTCTCTTCTCTTCTCTTCTCTTCTCTTCTCTTCTCTTCTCTTCTCTTCTCTTCTCTTCTCTTCTCTTCTCTCTTTTCTCCCTGGAGCCTTCTCTTCTCCAGGTGGAACAGTCCCACCTCTCTCAGCCTGTCTTCATAGAAGAGGTGCTCCAGCCCTCTGATAAATCTTAGTGGTCTCCTCTGGACCAGTTCCAGCAGGTCCATGTATTTACTTATGTTGGGGACCCCAGAACTGGATGCAATGTTCCTGGTGGGATCTGAGCAGAGCAGTGCAGAGGGGCAGATTCCTTCCCTCATCATGCTGGTCACACTCTTTGAATGTAGCCCAGGACACTTTCCGCTTTCTGGGCTGGAAGTGCATGTTGTTGGCTCATATTGAGTTGTTCATGCACAATCAGCCCTAAGTTCTCTTCAGGGGTTGTCTTGATGCATTCTCTCGTCAGCCTTTCCTTGGAATTGCCCTGACCCTGCTGCAGAATCCTGCACTTGGCCTTGCTGAACTCCATGTGGTTTGCACAGACCCAACTCTCAAGGCTGTGAAGGTCCCTCTGGATGCCATCCCTTCCCTCCAGTGTGTCAACTAACCCACACATCAAACTTGCTGAAGGTGCACTCAATCCCACAGTCTGTGTCACTGACAAAGATATAAAGAAGTGACAGTTGTTGGCATGGACTTCCCTTAGCATTTCCACAAGTGCTCAATCTACCTTCCCCATGTGCCTTGGATTTTTCTCAACTCCCTTCCCACCCCAAAAGTCTTCAGCATGAATATCTGGATACTGGCGGGACTTCTCTATGCTACTAGTTTAGCTTCATTTGATACACAAATGGGGAGACATAAAAATTTCTTCCTTTTTTTCCCCAAAACTTTTCCAGGATCATTTCAGTGATGTGTATAAATAAATGGCCAAAAGCCCCACTGACCCTTGGACTGGCAGGGACCATGCCTGGCCTGTATTTCATCAACCACCTGGTGTCAGTGGAAGGTGAACAATCATGCATGGAAACCATGTAGGAGGAGATCATCCCAGAGTCTGAGGGATTCAGTCTGCTGACACCCCACACCACAGGTATTTGAATCTGTTGTATATGTATGAAGGAAAACAGAGATGTATCCCAGAGGTTGAGTCTAATATAAAAGCAACGCTTTCCCATCTGCCCCAAATTATCTCTTTCTCAGCTCTCCTGTGATACAAGCACGGAAATCTTTCAACCCTCACCTTTCTGGAGGATTTGTGAATTTCAGCTAGACGTTAATGAAAGAGGTTTTGACTGTATCACTGGGGTTTGAGTCTCTCCATGGTGATCTGGTTCAATTTTATTAATCCCTAGTCCCTATTAATATATTATATCTGAATTCATATCCCCCTCCCCATGTTTCCTCAGATATTGTTATGCCTTATTGTAGTTACATAAATCCACTGCTCTAATCCCATCTTCTTGGTTATTAGGTAATGTGGTATGCTCAGAGGTGACTGGTGACTGATGAAATAGTATTATTTGTTTCATTTAATATCCTGAAATACATCTTAGCATTTCAGCTGATGTAGAATATAAAAGAAACACGAAAGACCAAACAAAGTCTGTATTGAGACATTTTTATTCTTACTATTTTTACTCTTACTCATTTTTACTCTTACTATGATCACTCCAGTTTCCCACAGGCAATAAGGAGAATAGCAGTAGAGGTGACCCCCCTAACTGCAGGACAGTCGGTCATTAGAATGGCTGTGAATTATTTCCAGTTACAACAGTGTAAACAAATTGTTGTAAGTAAACAAACAGTGTATGAGCCCACAGCTGCAAAACAAAGAAAGACACGGATATCATGTCATATTTATTTGCTTCTCAAAAGAATAGCTTTTTTCACAATGCTCTTCCATTAAAGGAGGAAACCTTTAGACCTGTAATGTCACTAAAAAAAGTCGTAGCTGGTTTAAATCCTTTAAGTTGCTCAAAATCTTTGCTTGCCAGTCCCAGTATGACATTCCACAAGCCCTTCGATGAAAAAGACAGACTCAAGAAACATCATGAGTGTTGAGGTGCTGGGGAGGACTCCCCTAGTGAGAGTGCTACCACAGACTGCAGTGTTGCACTGACCTCAAAGCCTGTCTCTGCTGGGAGTCTAGCGAGGGCTGATGGCTCCAAGTAGCATGACACAGGGGAACTTGGAAAAAATGCATCCTGAAAGACACAAATCATGGCACAGTGTAGGAGATGCTGCCAATGTTATGCTCCCAGGGCCAGATTTGAACCACAATACTTCCCCTTCAGGGTAGGATATGATAGCACCATTTTGTTCTTTCAAAGGTCTGTTGTTCTTTAGATTTAGATTCTGTTTGGTTCGCCTTTAAAAATAAAATTTTATTGCACTTCTCCAATGATCTGAGACAAAACACAGGACCCTTTGCATTTATTCTCCTTCTCCTTTCTTGGGGTCTTACCAAGATGCAGTGAACCACAGCATACCTGGTGTCAGAGCTGGAGAAATAAGCATAGCTGACAAAAATTCCTGTTCTACTAAAATCTGGAACTGTTTTTCACAAAGCCAATAACACCAATAAACTTGCTGTGCACTGCTAGGTATAATTACCTTGGTTAGTGTATCAGATCTTTGGGATTTGTGGCCTCTACTGAACTAAGAGGTTGTTCCTTAGTTTTATATTTTCAGAAATTCAGTCTCAGTGTGAAATAGATCAGTATTTATCAACCATTTTTATCAGTCCAAGGTACAGAAAGTGAAAATCACTGACAGAATAGTTTAAAGCGGAGCTGCAATCTACCTACAAATGACAGAATACAGCAGATACTCGATCAGCCATCAAGGATCATTACTGGTTTAATTTGTGTGAAATGAAAGAAGTTGTGAATGCAATCTCTTAAACAGCACCCAGCTAAATGGGTTATTTTTCCATTGGTAGCATTATTAGCATGTATCTTTACTTTACTCCAGAAGGAAATGGCAAAAATTATCACAGTCATCTTCATTTTGATGCTGGAGAAACATGATGAGTGATGAATGATTCTTAATATCATAACTGTCTATACAAAAGGAGATGAAACTGTAACTGGAGAGCATTGTTAGTTTTCATTTGTTCTGAGATACATCATTCTAGCATGCTCTTTTCTCTTGCCTTCTTAATACCGTCACATGTGATGTGTGAAACATAGAGAAACAAATATTCAAATATTTCTCTCATGCAAACAGCTATTCCTTCAAATGTCTTGAAAAATCAAAGAAAATATTGTAGGCAATTTCAATAAAACAACTTATTAAGTTACAATGAATCAAAATGTATTTTGTATTTCTTCTCCTGTATGGTATAAACAGGTGTGCAATTAACTGAAGAAGTGCACCATACAAGCGCACAGGCAAAAGTATGTTGTGGGTGGAATGCACATCTTGCCATGCAATCACCTAGTATTGAAAAAGAGACACATTTTCTGAACACACAGGCTTCTTCCATCATTCAGCATTCATCTGGAAAAGCTGCAGCTGTATCTAAATTGTTCAGTAAAATCTCCATTCTCAGCAGCATGAGGAGCATATCCTCCCTATACCATACTATACCATGCTATATAGCATTCAGAATGACTCCTGCTTCTTCTGATTTGGTTATTGAGATTTATTGATAACGGCAGGTGACAAAACAGAAGCTGAATAAAAATATCAAAGACCTATCCTATTTTATAATTTTTATTTACTAATCTGGTAATGTTTATCCAGTGGTAAAAGGATCAGTAGGATGGGCATGGCATGGAGAGGCCATGCAAACAGTGAATGTGACTGATGCCAGACCTTGCTCTGTTCGATGTGCTCACTGCCTGTGGCTGCCTACCGTAGTCCCAGGAAGCTCTCTGATCTCTCAACATTGGCTTGTGGTAGCAGAGGTGTAGTGGGGATTCACTGGGCTCCTCAGAGGGCAGTCAGATACAGTGTGAAATGGAATTTGTTCAGTTGTTCCTTTTCAAAAATAGAATGCCCATAGCAGCCTTTGGGGAATAAATGACTGACTTCTCAGAGCCCATTTTCCCTGGACTGTGGCCTGGATCATCACAGACAATAGTCACCTAGTATTTTCCACTGAGACAACTCAGGCTGCTAAGATGCTCTGTGTTTCCCTCTTTCTCTTACAGTTTGAATTGTTTCTCAGAAACCACTCTTCAAAGAAGCAAAATCCCTTTTGTTTCAACTAAAGCCAATGGGTAGTGAACAAATATTTTTAGCAAACTTTCATATTGTGGAAGACCTCTACCAGGTTCACTTCTTCAGTTACACTTTGTCAACCTAGGAAAATAATAGTTGCTTCAAGTTTTGCACAGTGTTAATGTCTTGCAGACCTCTTCATATTCTCATTTGTCTCCTCTAATATCTCTTAGATCCTTCTCATAAACTTCCAGGAAATAATGCCTTATATGAAACATGTTTATCTAGCTGAGATCTACCAGATGATGCACAGAAAACAGTAGTTCCATCCAAAGTCTCACACATGACCTTCTGAGAGCATATTGCAAAATGTGACTTTCCCTTTTCTCTCAGAAACATCAAAGTGCTGACTCGGGTTGAGTTTGACATCAGCTGTAATTCATAAGCCCTTTTTGGTGGAAAAAGCTACTTAGCCTCTTCATTTCTACACTTCCTGCTTCCTCATCAAAATACTACACCATTTTTTCCTTTGGTTTACATCTGTCATAGTTTGACATGGGGAAGCAATTTTTCAGGAAGTTATGGCAAAACCAACTAGTGGCTGGCTTTGAAACTGACAGCTAATATAGCTACTACAAAAATGATATATCTCTGTGAACACAGGGAGTTAAATATTGGAGGAATCTTGGGAAACTTCCTTTTTCCTCTCTGCCTTGGAGGAAAACAGGAGCGGCAGGCTAGCCTGCTACTCCAGGGCCCCTCCCGGGCCCACACGGCTGGCCTGGCTCTGTAATGGCTGTAACCCTGCCTGGGCCTGGCCCTGCCATGGCTCTAACCCTGCCTGGGCCTGGCCCTGCCATGGCTGTAACCCTGCCTGGGCCTGGCCCTGCCATGGCTGTAACCCTGCCTGGGCCTGGCCCTGCCNCCTGTCCCAGCCTGGCTCTGCCGTGGCTGTAACCCTGTCCCAGCCTGGCTCTGCCGTGGCTGTAACCCTGTCCCAGCCTGGCTCTGCCGTGGCTGTAACCCTGTCCCAGCCTGGCTCTGCCGTGGCTGTAACCCTGTCCCAGCCTGGCTCTGCCGTGGCTGTAACCCTGTCCCAGCCTGGCTCTGCCGTGGCTGTAACCCTGTCCCAGCCTGGCTCTGCCGTGGCTGTAACCCTGTCCCAGCCTGGCTCTGCCATGGCTGTAACCCTGCTTGGGCCCAGCAGTGGCTGCACAGCCAGCAGGGAAGGGGAAAGCCACAGCTACTAACACCTAGCTGACTTTAAAGCTTCTGCCCCTGGCCGGGCTGGGCACACCCCGTGAGACCAGGGCTGGGCAGGAGGCACCTGCCATCCTGGCCGCTGAGATTCCTGCCTGCCCTTTCCCCGGGCCGCTCTGATCTCTCGGTGTGAGCTCTTTTCCCCGCGCCCCATCAGCACGGTTTTGAAATCCCACAGCAGTGCAGCCAGACCCATGGCCTGGCAGGGATGATGAGACCAGAGCAGGCCCTGGGCAAGATACTGTCTCTTTCCTTGCAGACGAAATTTGCAGAGCCCTAACCCTTCTCTGAGCGAGAGGAAAGGGACAGAGTGAACCATGGAGAGACAGTGCATGAGATGGAAGTCAGTGAAGAGAGAGAGAGTTAAGTCCTAAGTGAGTGAAAGGATTGAGGAGTTGCCATGTTTAGGCTGGACTTCTCTGAACAGCCACGGTGATGAACTGTAATATATTAGAATATCCCTTTAAACCATGGGAAAAACATGCATTTTGGGCAGATGGCTATTCAGATTCAGATTATTCAGATTATACAGATTTGAGCAAAGTTATCTTTGCTAACTGTAACTAACTGAGTGAAAATTGAATTAGTAGCTGTGATCCTGTGATCCCGTGATCCCGTGAGATGTTTGAACAGAGAGATGAGATAAGAAGCCCCCTGTGCCAGTGAAGAAGTGAAAAGAAATCTCTGTTCCATTAGATAAAGAGAAACCTTTGCATTTGGAGTTGCTTATCTTTAAAATGACACCCCAAAGCATCCATGACCCATATGCAGTTGTGGGAAAGCTGCTAATGGGAGGGGAATTCACAGCTTGCAGAGGTTTTTTTTCCAGGAGGCTGCAGATTTGTGACATGGGACCTACCAGAGGACGGTTTCTTGTGGCAATGTCACCACGTAAGGTCTAAAAGAGACTCCTTTCCCTAAGAACTGATGAATGACTATTTTAAGTGGTGAACCTGGCTGAAAATCACAGTTTTTTTCTCTTTATGTTGTTAATGGGAAAGTGAACACTTTGTGCCAGGAGAAACACTGTTTTGAAAGTTTCATTTTGATTCTCATTTTCTTCTTTTAGTGTTTAGTAATAAAACTATATTTATATCCTTCAGATTTGAGCCTGCTTTGCTTTTCTACTTATCCTATCTCGCAGTAGGGTTCTGGTGGACACTCAAACCACTATAACATCTTTAATTTCAGACGATTGGTTCAGTATATTAAGAATTTTTATCATTGATTCTTCACTATCATTTATCCCACCTCTGCATCATCCACAAATTCTAGAAGTGTTCCTTAATCCAAGCCACTAATGAAAATGGTGAATGAAGCAAGCTCTGCAGAGACATATAAGGTTCCCTAGAATAAGCTGGAAAATTACTAATATTAATTAATATTATTTTTTATTTATTAAGTCTTTGTGTTATAGAACAACCAGCTGTGCCCAACGTGGTGATATCTTCTATACTTACTAAAAAGCACACCAGGCCCAATACCATGTAAAAGTCTTAATAAAGTCCATATATAAAACTTCTGCTGTTCTTTATTTGCTTGGCTAGTTACCTCCTCAAAGATTAGTCTTATGGGAAACGTTCTTGACAAATCAATGTTGGAAGTATTTTATCCCAGTCATTCTCCTCTGGGTGCCAAATAATTGATTATGCAGTCACATGTTTTAGCATTTTCTATGTATTAAAGTTATCCAGATAATTCTGTATTACCCCATACTATTGTACTTCTACTAACAGTAGGTACTGCATTTGACTTTCTTTTGTCCTTAGAGATTTTATCTTTTCTTCACAAAATCTTGAAGTTTATAACTAATGGTTCAGAAAATTGTTTGGCTTCACCTGAAGTTCTCTGGGTTGAATTTCAGAGGCCTGTTTACCCTGAGTATTTTTAAATTACCCAGATTTTCTAGCTTTTCTTTATTTGCTTTCTCTCTATCCCTCCATTAAAATTACTTGCAGTGGACAAACACCACTGACCACATCACTTTTCCACCAGTAAAATGAAAACAGAATTAACTCTCTAACATCCAGTTTAATACCATGCATCTAACCTGAGTGTTTCTGATCCCTTTATATTAATTTTTATTCCAGTGACAGCAAGCAGTTAATAGAACAATTTTTGGCACCTCCTGGGTTTTCTCCAGCTGTTTAAATATGTTGTTGTAGACTCAGATTCTATGAATTGTCTCCTGTGCAACAGATTTGTTTTAAAGTGATTGTTAGTAGAATGTTTTTAGTTAGAATTTGCTGTAATCATTATTAGTGAGTTACAGTTCGTGAGCTATATTCATCATTGTTTAATTAATCATTTTCTATGGTATTTTGCTTGGCCTTCTAGTAAAACATCTGCATGTCTCTAATGTTTTGGGAACAACAAATCTTCAGAAAAAAAGAACCCTGGGACTTACAATGGTGCTTGTAGTTATTCCCTTAATCTGTCAACATGGGCAGAAAGCAACATAGCTCAGTGAGAAACTGTGCAGCATATTTTTTCAGAACAATCAGTGTTTGTGATTTTGTGAAGTTTGTTTGTCTTTTATTTGTTTGTTTGTTTGATTTTAAATGGAGACAGGGTCAGAAAGCAAGATCCAGCTGAAAAGTTTCCTGAATTTGGACATGTATCTTGTAGCTGCACTAGTGCAGCAGAAGACTGGAAATAGTTTCTGAAGCTCGAAGAGAAATTCAGGATGTTTCAGCTGCATATGTTTTTTACAATGGGGAGGAAATGCAGCGGTGAGCAACCTATAAAACATCTCTCCTGGAGGCTGGTACAAGGAGAGACAAGTAAAAAAGTGGGAATAATTTGACCAGAAAGGTTGTAAGTCTCTGTCCTTGACAAAATTCAAATCAAACTGGAGGTGATTCTGAGCAGTCTACAGTAGCTGACTCTGATTCAGCAGGTCAATCTTCAGACACCCTTCCCTATGTCGGTGTATCAGTGACCCTGTGAGATGGCATTTCAGGTTGGCCCTGGCCTTCTATTCATGTGGCTGCAGAAGCAACCTTCATTTCAGAAATGAAGAGGCAAAAAGAGTTTGCAGAATCATATCCCTTTTTTTTTCACACATACTTTTCCCAAACTTTTGCTTGTTCCATTTAAAGTCCACAATTTTGGGCTTCTGGATCAGAGCTGATTCTTTAATTTAATAATTATAATTCTGTGTTTTACTTTAGAAAGAAGTAATTAACAATATATCAGTATGTTCTCAAAACATAGTTAAAGGCATAGGCTTTGTCCTGGTTGCAATAAATATACTTCACTGAGTACACAACTCAGTATTTTAATTTGTTCTGTTGCCCTGTTGTGAAATTCTCCTTTGAGTGTTTGTTTCAACAAAATAGCAATTACTAGAAAATTGCTTTTATCCCCAAACTCTTGCCTTTCAGCATTAAAACATTTTTCCTTAATTTTCTGTTGTATAATACTTATCACAAAATCCGACTAACTTTTCTTTCCTTTGTTCTTTCGGACTAGGTCCGCATCAAATCATGTGAAGGAAATAATGAACAAATTGATCAATTAGTTGGGTCAATAGCTCTGTTTTGACTTTCTACATTAAACAGTAACTAATTGCCAAATCCTAAATGCTTTTAAAAACATATTTAGGAAATCAATAACACAGTAACTGCTTTCTAAACAGAAGACTGTACACAGCTACATACAAGGAAATAGGCAGGGATAACTGAGCCATGTGCCACATCAGTAAGATTTTCTGCTGTTTTCCTTTTTGATTCTATGTGTCTTTATTTACATAATTTTCCTGACAGCTTCTTGATTTGCATGCAGGAAATCAATAGCTCACCCAAAGCATTAGTAATGGGTCACCATAGGAACTATGGGGTTTTTTGGCATCCTCCAAGAAACAAACATCTTTGTTGCTGAGTAATAGAGCTGGAGATGCTTACTTGCAACTAGGCAAGGTTGCACTTGCTGACCCAGATGACTGTCTCTTCTTCTGTGTTCAAACTTGCTATTTTCTCTCATTCTTTGCATTTTTCCACCCCCTAAGCTATAATTTTACCTGCTTCACTTGATCTATATTATGGTGCTCTAGCTACCTGTTCTTCTGAATGTTTCCCTTCTAGTATCTTATCTTTGATTTTTTAATTGTTTTGCTCTTTTTAAAAAACTATTTAATGTATGGCCAGTCATTGAATGGTAACAATAAAAAAATTAAGATTTTCAAAAATCCTTTGATGAGCAATTTTCACATTTGGAACAAAAAATGTTTAGGAAGCTATTTCAGTAAATGATCCTTCATCCTCTAATCCACTCAGGTTTTCCAGTCACTAATTTTATATCAAAATTCTGGGAATAACTTAGGGTAGAAACAGCTCAAACAGATATACCTGGAAGTAGGCACTAATGTTCTCTGTATAATTAAAATCCCTCCAGTGAAATCCTGGCCTCTTCAAGGTTTTTGAGAATTTTGCAATTGATTTCAAATACTCCAGGATTCCCTCCTTCTGTCATCTCAGACACAACATCTGGTGAGGGTTATTTTATAAGAGGTAGTTTAACAAGCAGCCTGAGAACTAATCTTCTGACTGTGACTCCTAGTGCATTTGACTCTTCATAAAGGTCTCTAACATCCTATTTTTGGTGACTGACAGAGGTATGACATGCATTACCACAGATGTTATCATCCTATATTTTCCTCCTTCCCTGTGGAGGAGTTACCACAAGAGGTAGTTCCCATGGTTCAGTGTGTGTGTGTGTGAATGTGCATTTTCTTCTTTGTGACAGACACCTTCAATGAATGAGCAATCCAAGGCAATTCCACATAATATGTATCATCTTCATTTAATGAGCAGAACAAGATGATTTAATATGATGAACTGTAATAGAAGGCAAATGATCCTTTTCAAAATCTTCCACATTAACAAAATACATCAGAAGTGGAAATCATCTGTGTAACAGATTTGGACTTGATTGAAGCAATTTAGGAATATTATAAGTTGGATTAGTTATTGAGCTGTTTGATCCATGAATATAGTTATTGAGCTGTTTGATACATGAATATGTATTCATAAAGTGATCTAATTCAATAACTGGATTGTCAGGGAATATGACCAGAAAGAGAGAGAATTGAAACACTCCCTAGCAGACACTTCAGACACAGCACAAGAGCTCTTCAATTTGGTGCTTTTATTACAACTCCCTGCTGCGCTCAACAAGTTTAGTAACAAGTCCAAGCATGTAAAGGAGAAGAAATTTCAGATAGCTTTAAATGGAGTCCCATAACGAGAACAGGGAGGCTAACAGTACAGTAAGATGATCCCAGACTTGAAAGAACACTTGAAAATTTAGTGCCTAATCTAGCACTCAGCAAAGTGACACCTTTTGCAATTTAAAAAATATTTTCTTAGTATTTTTCTTCCTGCTTAAAATTGAGTACCTGTTTTAAGATGACTTCTTGGACAACTATATTGCCATTGGTCACAGCTTCCTGAAGGGAAGAACAAATTACCATGTCACACTTGAATGTCAAACTTGATTGGGTTTGAAGGACTGGGTCATGTGGCTCTTAAGAGGTCATTCAAGTGGAAGTAATTCTAATCATCTGCTCTAAAGGGAACAAGGCAGAGGTCTAAGATGAAGAACAAAGTCCAGAGATGTTATCCCAAATACGTCTTTTCCAGGAAAGTCAACTGTCATGAGAAATGATGGATAAAGTGATGAAAATATGAGTATTGTGCTGGTTAGATAGGCTATTTGGCTGAATTTGAGGTAAGCAATTTGAGAATTTGAGATAATGGAAATTGAATGCTCAAAAAAGAAAAATTGAAGTATGCCATTAGTGTTTCTCAAACAGATGATGTCAGATGAACCTCCAAAAGACTATATTCATTCCTACAGGTGTATTAAATCACCAGGCAAAATATCTTTGCATACATAAAAATTCTCAGATGTCATTTTCAGGGACAATTTTCAAGCCATATTTTACTAGACCTAGAGTTATTTTGCATTCCTGTTTAGTCAATTGCAAGCCTAAGTATAGGTGAATAAGCTTGTATAAATCTGTGATTTTTGTTGAATATTACAGTGTCTCTGATGGGTCTTTCACAATGTGATGAGTGTTCACAATGTGAAAAAGAATCCTAAGGAGAATCATACAGTAATATGTAGGGATCTTCACCCATAGTTTTGGAGGAAGTCTTCTCATTGACTGCAGCTGTCAGGCCAAGTGACCTCTGCTGATATTTGAGTGCTCTCTGAATGCAGTGGGATGCTGAATGTTCAAACTGCACAGGGACTATTTCTCACAATTCCTGTTTCTCCTAGACAACACAGTGTGTGTTCTCCTAAACAACACACCCTTTTGTGTATGTTACCCATGTTATTTATCAGTTCTTCTGTAAAGAACAGAGTGTCTTGAGCTAGAAACATGGATGTGAATTTGGAATGAAGGTGCTATACTCACTTTATCAAATTTCTTCCTACTGTGTCTGTCATCCCTCCATTAATTCCTATTAGCCTTCCATGTCCTACACTGCCTCTTCAATGCCTTTCATTGTTTTAAAGAAGGCCTGACCCGTGTGGTTTGGAGACTGCATTCCCAACAATTAATTACAGAATTTGCTTTTGCAGAATAAGGTGGTGCAAAACATTGAACCTGGATCCCAGATAAAGAATGTGCTCTTTATTACCCTTAGTCCCAGTCTAAGAGAGAGATGGCTAGCTATTGGCTTGGTAAATAGGGCATGACTTTTAAGATGAACACAGTTTAAGGGTCATCTTCCAAACATAGTCATGCTCATCTTCTGTAACTAGCTAATGATTTTTTTTTCACTCCTAAGGCAAAATGATAGAGGAAGAGCCTTTATGCATGCCAGATACCCTATTAAAATTGTTAGGTAATTAATTAAATAAGAAAATTTCATCTTTAATTTCAGGAATGTCAACATAACTGACCATTTTTCTTCATAGTTCATAAATTCTTTGAGTGCCTTAAATGTTTCTCTTTGTCACCATTCCTATCATCCATTCCCTTCAGCTTAAGAATGTTCCTCTCAAACAAAGCTTGTCTTCAAAAGATTTCTTTGCCATGAGAAGTGCATTAAAAATTACCATCAGTGAGAGCAACACAAATACGTTGTGATGCATTTCAGCTTGAAATCATCTGTGGTGGGAGATGTTTTACAGTAAATTGTTTTCTCTAGTGTTCCTCTGTGCATTTCAAGCCCATGTCTTTCTGCAGGGCAAGTATACAAAATATATCCTATAGAAATGTAATTATTTCCAAACAATGCCAGTCTATCCAGAGTACAGCTAGTATACTGGAACCTCAAAATATCAACTTAATACCACTGACACCAGTACCAAGTCATTTAAAAGAAATCAGACTTGCATTTCCTTTAAAATGCACTCTTTTTTTTGCTGTCTTCCTCCCATGAAGGCAGAAACCTGAAAAAAGATTCTATATTTTACAGAAAATAAAACTGTAATTCAAGATAATTATGGAGCAAACAGATGATTCCAATAAATTTGTAACACATCTGATTAATGAAGGCAGCCTAATGACTCCCTGTGAAGCCAGACATTCCTCAAAATGTTACCCTATGCAAACACAATGCATCAATGCAACACCTCTTTAATGAATAAGTCACAATCCACAATAAATCTGAGATCTGTCATTAAAGGACCTTGGAAAGAATTTTCTTTTTTTTTTTGTGTAGTCTGACAGGCATCAATCCATGGAGATGTGGGAAGAATGATGAAGCTGCAGATAAAGTCTATAAAGTCTATAATGGCCCAGAATTTGGAGAAGTTATAAATAACAGAAAAGATATTACAGAAAGATATAGCAAATGGTCCTGGAAAACAAGTCCACCACGTAAAGACAAATAAAAAATTTATATTCTAGAATGAAAAATGTAGATTTTTATTAATGGCCAAAACCTGTATACTGGGAAACTCAGGCTATGTTTTAAATAAACACACAGCAATCTCTTTTTATTAAGATTTAGTATCTGTTTAAAGGGTTTATTCCACCTCTACCCATTAGTGATTTGGCATAATGAAGGAATGACTGAATGGAATTTTAGGATAATCAGAGAAGGTCTGGTCAGGGAAGGACTAGTGCTTTTTAACTCTAAAAATCAATTCTACTACATAAATTAAATACTCTGCACAAAAACCTTGATGGTTTCAAAACAGTATATTTACTTAAGAAAGTCTGTCACAGGATTCACACAGTAAATATAATTACAACTTCTTGGACTGTCCAGCTGTGAGGCAAACAAAATTACTGCAAGTTGATTGAAACCTTCTCCTACAAAAGCAAACAAAAACACCAAACTCAGGCCCAAAACATGGTGAAAGAGAGGTAATGAAGACAGTTCTACCAAAAATGCTCAGTAAACATACTTTAAAAAATCATGTTCACTACAGAGATCATTTTATTTTGCAGAAGCAAAACAACCAAAGATTAAGCCTTTTTCTGCAAGCTTGAATCACTCAATTTTATTTCAAATGCCATTTAATCTTTTAGTAAGTATTAAACATGTTTGAGTTTAACATGAAGAAACCATCATATTTCAACATTTTTCAAGATTCTGCCCTCCCCAGTTATCTTCAGTTGAAAGACTGAAACCAAACACTATAGAAAAAGCCACTGCTTTTCTGCAGTCAAATCAAATTGTGTTTTGTGACAACAGAAAATAAGTTGTCATTTATTTACTGCAGAGGCTATTTGAAATTGATTGGCCAACTTAGTTATCACTTTTTTTTTTAATCAAATGTAACTCTTTGAATCATCTGGTTTGCCTCAACAGCAAAGCAGAAGCTTTTGAAACAGCTGAGTAAAGCTAAAAATGTGTCATCCATTGCTTGCTAAGCCTTTTCAGACCTTTGACCTCCAAGAGGCAATGGATTCAAGATGAGGGCCACCTACATGTCCCAAGTGCACTTTCCCAAAACTTTTCCCTTGTCTCCTGCAGGGCTAGAGGCAGCAGAGTCCATTCATTCAGGCAGTATCATTGCTTTATACAGAGCACACCATGTCTCTTCTTGGCAAATCAGTACTTTGCTACATACACATACATACATACCCTAAGGACTTCTTTCTGAGGGTTCCCAAAAGGTGACTGAGATAATCATGAGGAAGACAAAGCATTACATAGAAGTACCAAATACTTTTATTGGTGTATTTTCCTAAGAGAATGGTCTGTCCTTTGAAAAACTATAAACAGATAATAAAAAAATGTTACAACAACAACAACAACCAAAAAAAAAACCAAAAACCAATAGGGCAGACAACCCATCTGCCTGTAAAGAGTTTTGGGGAGACAAAAGGAGTTTGTTTTTATTTTCTTCCATTATACTGGCAACAAGAAAATTCTTGGTTATCAGATGAAGAGTCTTAATTTTATTCTTTATTATCTTTCAACAAGGAAGAGGAGAAGCAGACACTGTTGCTTCTAGTTAACCTGAAGTCAGGGAAATCATTATTGCAGCTTGGAGGATGGTAAATGAGTGGTATTAATTTGTGTTGGAGTACAGTTTTGTGGTTCCTATTAATCACCAGAGCTTTAATGAATTAAGACCTTTGATCTTCGTTCCTGTTCTAATTGAGATATCTGCCTAGGAAATCAGTCCTGTTGTTCTCCCTGAAAATCAGAGAGAAAATCACTTGAAAAATAGGCTCTTGACAATTCAGCTGAAGATGTAATGGACATACTATCCTACTGGACTTCACTGAATGTGCAGATGGCTTCTGCCAATAATGACTGCTGATTTGGGCTCCTAATTTCATGCCTAACACCAGCTCTATGTAATCTTGACCTTATATCCTGAATCATGCATATTCTGCACCTAGTTTTGTTTAGGGATTCGTATGTCTCTCCTGTGATGAACTCAGTTAACTCCTGTCTTAGTTTCTAAAGCCATAAAATGTTGTTCTATGTTTCTGTAAGTTTGGAAAATACAAGAGAAAAGAGAGTTGTAGGTGGATATGCTAAATTATTACAGGTAAAGGGTTAATTATTGTTTCATTTTTAATTAGTTATTGCATTATTTAATTAATTTTGCAAAATCTGTTTCTGTTTCAATCACACTGTTGCTTCTTTTCTTACACCAAGCTCACTTAAATTAGAAATAGTTTGTTGCCATAGCAATGTTTTTCCCTTTGTAGTTCTGTTATTTCAGGTTCACTGCAAACTACACTGCATAGCAGGAATTCAGACACAGAAAAATGTTGCAAATCATCTCCTCCATCCTTTGGACATCATACAGCTGGTGTTTAAACTATGTATCAGAGTTCATAGTTTATTCAGGTTGTTATTTAGTGTCATCAGAAGTGATTTGAATTGCAATGAATTTAATAAGGAGTTAAATAATACAGCTATATATTTTTGTCATTACCCAAGCTAATTTTCATCTTTCCAGTTTTCCCTTTCAGCACAAACCATCTGCCCTAAAGAACTACTACCCCACTTCAGTATATTTGTGGAAAACCAGGATGCTAAAAATTAACTGTAAAACTCTCCATCAGCTTACAGGATTTCTGTGACTGCTATCAGATTTTGTTCTTTCTTATCACTTCTGGTCTGCTTACTTGACTCATACTGCTGGAAGGCTGAGTGAAGATCTGGGTAAAACTTTTACATCTGGTTTAAATAAGTGTTTTTCTTCATGTTCGGAGGCATGCAAGTGGCATGTAATAACAAGGCCGAAACCTCCATTATACAATAAAAAGGTGGAAATCTAATGAACTAATATATAAAAAATAGCAGGTGAGAGTAGCAATTACTGTAGTTATATTGTTTGTAATCATTGTCCATTTTACAATGAATAGTAGGAATTGTTTCTAATGGAATGTATTTTCTCCACTTTTGTATTCCTACTCAAAGACACTTTGGGTGTTATGTAAATAGCATAATGTTATTTACAGTGCAGTAAGAAGCTTGAAAAATAACATCATTGTCATCACAGGAGCTGAAATCCACTAAGAGCTTTCTCCTCGGGGGAAAGGGAGAGTGCCTCACACCACAGACAGGCTGATTTGTTTTTCAGTCCTCAGAAGCTGAACTACCTGCTTCTTGTTTCTGCTTCTTTCTACTCAGTAAGTACCTTTTGAAACACAGTGTCAAACTCACCAGCAAGGCTATTTCTACCAGAACAGGATGTCTGCATCTGAATCATAAATCACAAACAAAAACACAGTCTGGGGGCCTTGCAGCATTTACCTCAGTTGCTATTTTTCTCCCTTGGCTTCAGAAAGTGAGAAATCTCTAATAATAACCTTGCAAACAACTTGGGCTTTAAGAATGGCAGGGAGCTTGGCTGGCATAACACCGAGAAGACATTAGCTTTGTGAGTAGTGTGCTACACAGCTCATTGAGGGCACTTAAATCTCCCTGTTCTTTCTGTCACACTGTGCCTTGAGCTACTCTGTTTAAAATAGCAGTTTACTGTAACTCTCAAATACCACAATTCACATATATTGAAACACTGTTTTCCCAGTCACTGTTGTCTCCATATTTAACACAAAATATGTAGGTAGGAAAGAAAATACAGATGCTGACACAGTGAGCTCAGGGCTGCTGAGTGTGGGGAGGAGGTTGCAGTTCCCAGGACTTAGCTCTGCAAAGCAAATCCTAAAGAAGTCACTGGATAATTTGTAAGAACTCACCTGGAGCAGTCAAAATATAGTCTTCTGCTCATTTAGCGCTCTAATGCTAAAACATTGACTCTTCTCCTTAAAAAGAATAAATCTTTGATTTCAATGTTGATACAGAGCTGGGGGCTGTTGCTTGGCTGTGATGATAATGATGTTCATCCAAAGCACAGCCACTGCACTTATTTTGCAGATTTTATTCAAAGGATTCCATGCTGGAGCAAACACCAAGTACTGTAACTTCAGCTGAGGCTTTGCAACAAACGATTTTTAAAACCTCATTTTTCCTGTGAATTTGGCCTTGAAGAGGAACTGAGACCCACATTTTAGTGTTGGTGCTTTGCAGGGCCTTCTTGCTTCCCACTCATAGTTAATTGGTTATCTTGGAGGGTTCATCTCAACTTACTTTTTCTCCCTGTCACCATCATATCCATCATGAAAACATACCCATTTCTCCTAAAACTTAAGTCTAAGACTCCTGTTTTATGTGAAGAAGATGCTGAAAGATGATGACTTCTGAGTGTGAACAAAACAGCCAGTTTTCCCAAGGGAAACAGAGACATTACAAATTAAACATTCCCACTGATCATCCGTAAATATTTAAATCTTGCTTGAAGAATGATTTTCAGAAAAAGATTAATTGTGCAGATTATTACCATCCTCTCAGTGAAAACATTGAATCACAAAAATCAATGGCGTATGTGTTATGTACTCCCACTCTGTGTTGAGATAAATTTCTTTTGCAATACAAACTCATTTTCCCTCATGCTGGCTCATGGTGAAAAATGTTGATGGGTCAAGTTCTACCCTCAGGAATGTATATGCAATACCCACAGAAATTTTACACAAGCATGTAAGAATACAATTTGACTTACAGGACAAAAAATGTGATTTTTTAAAGCACTTCTGAACTGTGGCAGGGGGAGAGACAAAATGGCTTTTTGTTTATCAGAACAAAAAATAAAGAAGAATTACTTTTCAGGTAGTTGAACAGTGCAAAAAAATCTGGCATTCAAGTATAGTGTATGTATGGGAAGACATGCAGGAGCAGGTATAAATTTGCACTTGATTGTACCTAGGAAACAAAAGTGGAAAGGTTGATAAAAAGATTGCATAGTGAACCAGGCTCCTAAACAAATATTTCATCCGAAGAAAAATTACATTTTTTCCTAATGCAAGAAGACTTCTGTAGATCTCCTTTCTTAATTTTCCTGAAGTCCAGGAGAATGAGATAGATTGCTGCCATTATGGTGTTTGGTACAGAACTTATGAAAAAACAGCAAAAACCAAAACTGAATTTTTAAATGCTGCTAAGACACGTGTGGCAAACTTCTACTGACTGGGATGGGTATCCTTTACAAATCCTGCTGAGCCACATGCTTGCAAAGCAATTCAAGGTGCTCTCACAGCACCTTGGGGCATGCAGTGACACCTGAGAACATCTCATCCCTCACTGGGCATGGAAAAAGGCTTTCTCCTGTACTGCTCCCAGAACCACCCAAATGACAGCATCTTAATGTATAGTATAGTATAGTATAGTATCTTGGAGGAGCCTCATCTGAGCTACCTGGGCTAACCTTTGCTTGATGGCTAGTTGTCGTTCCCTAGCAATGAGATATATGCTCCAAGTACTTTTGGGGCCTCAGTTAAAGTGAAAAAAGGCCTATTATTTGTCTTCTTACTTTATTTCTCCAGTTCTCTGACATATTGATTGTTATCATTTGGCTGTCCTGCAGTGCTGTCCATGGATACTGTCCATCTAGAGATTGTACAACTGCACAACAAATTGATTTCCATCCTTCCACACGCATCTATCCAAGGCTGATTTAAGTGATAACACAATAGATAGCAGGTGTATGTAATGATCAGATGAGAAGAGCAGAAGGTCGTAGCAATCCAACACAGATAAGCACAATAAAGAGTGGTTACCCCATACCAATGGTTTGCTTAGTCCTGTCATGTCTTTTATAGGGGTCACGGTGGAGAGGAGTCCTAAGGAGGGGCCTGGCGGAGGGTAGCATGGAGCAGGGTGGTTTTTGCAAGAAGCAGGCTCTGTGCATGAAGTACCTGGGGGAAAGTCTAGGGTGGTGTCTGTTGATGGTTATGCTGGTGCTCTATTACTTGTTTGCTTATTGTGAATGGCAGTCAAATGCATCTTTGCACTTTTTTTTTTTTAACATCTAGGAAATGTCATGTGTATGAGTCTTTATTAAAGAGTATTCATATTTGGTTTCCCCTGCAGAGAACACTTAGGTAAATAAATGCACACAGACACACATCTGTGAAGATGTACACCCCCTTCAAACAAAACCAAAGATAACTCTATGTACAGAGTTAAAACACAGAAGTCATTGTGTGTGAAGTCATTGAAGTCAATGAAGTCATTGTGAAGTGCATGTAGGTTCGTTCCCTTGAAAACACATACTTAAGTAGCCACAAGCAGCTGTTGAAAAACAAGGATCTCCAAAAACTCAAATTATCTTCAAGTATGTTGCACCTTTTTTCAACTAGTTAACCTTTTCAAGGTTCTTCAGCCTCACTAGAAACTTTCCCTTGGTGTTCTACTGCACAGGACATTCTTGTTTCACTTCTAGTGGGAGATGACTGAGATCTTAAGTGCCTGCTTATAGGTGGAGCAAAAGAAAAAATTGCCTGAGGTCTGGTGATTTAATATTAAGCAGTAGTTTCAAGATGAATGTTGGAAACTGGAGAAATCCCTCTTCGATATTCATGTGGTTTAAAGACTAAGTGAACTGCATATTTCTCTTTAGTAAATCTGTGGTCAACTTGATCACTTTAATATGGCAGCTAAGGTGGTTCGAGGAGGAAGTGGTGTATTGAAAAACCATCAACCTAAATATGTATCAAACCACAGAAAGTTACCAAAGTCCCCACAGACCACCACTTTCACTATTTTTCTGGCCATGGAGGTCTTTTTTGGGTTGGTTTTTTGTTTGTTTGTTTGTTTTGTTTGTTTGGTTGGTTGGTTGGTTTTTGGTTGGGTTTTTTGTTTGTTTGTTTGGTTGGTTGGTTGGTTTTTTTTGGTAGCAAGTCTAGCTTAAATGATAAATAATATGTGATAATAACAGTCAGCTGGTTCCCATAGAAAAGAAAGTGTCTGACAGAGCAGCTGCCATCCTGCTTTCTCTCACTGTCCTTGTCACAGCTTCAAAGTGCCTCTTTAGTGTGGTATATTAACAGCATCGTTATGACTACAAATGTTAAGCCCCAAATCCTCACAAGGAGCTCTGCTGAGCAGAGATTTGAACGTGCTTTTTCAGTGGAGTCATCAGCCAGTTTTCATCAGAGCCATAGAGAGTGCTCCCCTGAGAGAAGTTAATGATGTGACCTGTGGGGCATACTTTCCTGCTTCTGACATGCATGTCCCAAAGTCTTAGCTGGTCACAGCTGAGAGTGTTTTCAGACCTCCCTGCACAGTACACATGAATGAGCCATTGCTAGAAGCCTCTGTGCAATTGAAAAATATGGTCCAAATTGTAAAGAAAAGTTCTTCTGGAAGCTGGATAAAAGCAGTGTTGGTTGATGTTGGTTTCACTGACATTGTATTTGGGGATTGCTTTCTCAATAACATACCATCAATTTGAATGTGCAGGTGTCTTGGTTTGAAAGACAGGTGTCTGCTAGGGAGGGGCAGGACCCCCCTTGGATGGAGAATTCAAATCCCTTCTTTCCAAATTATTATAATTTAGAAAATTAAAGAGCTTTCAGGCAGAGGTATGGGGATAAGAATAACAGTCCTTTACTAGTATATATGACAAAACAAACAAACAATACCAACTACAGCACTAATAATAAACAGAACAAAGAACCTTGAAGGGCTTTGATTTCACAAAGCCTGGGGCAGTCTGATCTCTTGGGACTCTGAGAGCACCAAGCTGGAGCGGTAGAAAATCCGGGATTGGTGGATGAGAGGTATCAGAAGCTGTGTCGGTGGTAGCTGGAGTGGCAGGGATGTCCCCGCAGGGCAGGGCAGGGCAGGGCAGGGCTACAGAGTAGCAGGAAAGCCTCAAAGCAGCCCCGAAGGAACAGCGGTGGTGGGACAGGGCTGGCCCAGCAGGGCAGGAGGAGAAGAGTTCAGGGCTCCGGCGCACACTAGCAGATCGTGGTCGATTTTTCCAAGACTGGATGGGGGGTAACAGCGAACTCCTGCAGCAAGCAGCAGCCTGGCCATTCTCTCTCCAGTGCCCAGAGCATGAGAGCGAAGCTGCCCCCAAACCTGCGTTTTACTTCTCTCAAAACTAGCGTTATCTCCCCTCTCTGGGGGAAACTCCCAGAGACCCAAAAATAATAGGTGTAGCCTGGTGCTGCCATCTCCTTTGGCCACTTCATTTGTTTTAGACAAGTATCCAGTATTTGGTCTTCTAGCAACTTATGGGAAAAAATTCTGTAAGTGAAAAAGAAACAAATCTAACCCCAACAGCAGAATTGGGGCACACAGTTTCTACTAGCTTTCTTGGAAATTCCATGCTAAACATCCATGCATTGCTGAAAATAAAGGAATTCTTAATGATTTTGTTCAGGCTGTTCCTGCATGACTGACATCAACAGAATCTTTACCATTAGCTGACATGAGGTTCCAAAGTAGAAACTTCCATTTTCTACAAATTCGTGTGATTTTCCCCATACCATGTTCTTATAGATGTTTGTAATATATGATGTAATTTGTGTTCATACAATATAAATGTCTGAGCATTCATGTTCAAGTAATGTGATATATCGATGGTATAAATTCAGTCACATTTTAAGGGGAATATGGTAGCAGCCACCCGAATTTGGAAATATAGTAAAAAGAATTAAGAATTGTGAATGCCCTTGCTTGAAACTTGTGCAAGGACCATGATTTAGAACAGAAAGGAAGGTGACTACAAGGAGAGATAAGCCCACTACGGAGATGGACTCAACAACGACTGACAATTATTGCTTGATATGGATCTAGCTTTCATCATCCAGGGTGTGCATCCCAATACAAAATTCCCAGAAATCGAATCAAGTATTCATCTCATCTCAGAAATCCAGTCAACTGTCCGACATTGAGGACAGAATACATGAATATGGAAAAGGAGTCGAAAAGACAAAGAAGTATGAAGCAATCCCTGGCCAAAAACTGCATATAAACTGACCCTGCTGGGACTGAAATTGTGAACAGGGAAGCTATAGTGTGATTGAGGTCAGAGCTAGGTTCACCCAGTGCTGACCCCGGGCTCGACACTGACTTTGTTTGTGGCTTTTTTTCTTTTTTTTTTTCCAAATTTTGTTTCCAAATTTTACTTTTGTAAATTATTAATAAAATTTTTATTAATTGGATTGGCTACGCATTTATAACAATGCTGTTTGTTTGGGTTTTTCCCCCAAGCTTTCTGACTTCTCTAAGAACATCACCATTACACTTGTGACCACTGCAGCCTTTCAAGGTGCTGGATTCCATGGAAGGAAAGAGACCTAGGAGAAGAGGCACGGAAGACTTATGCAATCCTTAAAACTGTCTCTGCTGGCACTGAGAGTTGGTGTAAGGGGCAAGTAAGCAGTTGCAGAGTATATAAAATTTCCTTATGGATGCTCAAGGAGTGGGAGTGCGGCTACATTTATTAATTCACTCTGTAAATGTAACTCTCAAGTGGCACTGAAGATCAGAAAGGGCTGCAGTGTGGAGAATTAGGATTTCCCCTGAGACTTCCACTAAGAGGAGGGCCAAGAGCCTTCCTTACGTAACAATAATAACTTACTTATACTTACCTCCCCAGAGTGTTGTGCGGCTTAATTAGTTAATGTTTGTAAAGTGCTTTGCAGATGCAGAGTAGTATACTGAGTATTATTAACTGGCAGAAGACCTACACGTGAGAAGTCCCTACAGCTTATTAGAACTAAATCATTCAGCAAGTTCCCTAAAATTATGAAACAAGGGATGGAGAGCTCTCCCTCAAAAACACTAGAAGCCCACTTTCACAGCCTCCCTGCGTTTCACACCCCAGGACCATGGAAAAAATTTGCCTTTGTTCCCTTGTCACTACACCCCAAGTCCAGAGGATAAGGTCTATGAGAGCTCTGGACCAGAGTGACCTGAGCAGAGAGCTGCCTCTGCTGCACTGGGTTAAAGACAAATTTTTCATTTGTAACATGGTTACAGTTTGAATTGTAGACAAGCACCTTTTGCGACCATCTTCTCCTGGGTGAGATGCACGGGACATCTGCTTCCAAGACAGACTGGGGCCTGATTTTCCTAGGAAGCTCAGAGTTTGCTACCCCACATTTGCCAGACAACTGCAATTGCCAAAGTGAAGCAATGAACTGTAGTACAAATTGCAGAATGATTGTTGAGCTTTACTAATACATATGCAGAATACTTTGCGCATGGCTGACAAGCTGAAAATCTTCACCCAACAAAGAAAAGCAAATAAAGCAACAAAACTGTCTCAGATATGGTTCTTCAGACACAATAGAGATAAGATATCATGTGATATATCGCTGTTTAGCTGTTTAATTTCCAGCATGATGAGAATTACTTGCACAATTCTTGGCTACTTTTAATTTTTTTTTAATTCCTGCATTTTCCTCTTTTTCTTTCCTACACAAGTATACCAACTTTCCTGTTGAATTTTCAAGTTGGCTATGTTCAGTACTATTTCACACCTTTACACTAAAGCAGAAGTAAATTTTCTGGCATCAGAAAAGTACAGTGATATAAAGAAAGTTGAGAGTATTTTTCCCATCTTGGAGTCATCACAAGCAAAGTGTGTGTTGTTCAGTATTCATGTTCCAGTTCAGCTCACTCCTGAAGTTATACTCAGAGAGACCCAAACTTCCCTGATTCTCATTTATGCCATAGACATTCTAGTTGACTTTAGAGCTCTCTTCTTCCTCTGACCCCTGGGTGGCTATGGACAGCCATTTTGTTCCTGGTCACCATGAGGGTGCTCTCAGGGTACAGCTAGGAGCCTGGGGAAGAGTACATACTATTTCTGTTTGTCTCAGACAAGGGAGAAACAGATATGCACACACTGGCAGAAATTATCCTGTCTGTCTCTAGGCATGGAAAACACCAACACAAGACTCACCCGCTATGGCAAATCCTCCAACAGCAAAGGTAGAGAAGCACATGCAGCCTGATTGTCAGTGAAACTCACTGCTGAGTATTGGGCACCTAAAAAAGCAAAATGCCCACAAACTATAAATAAAATAAAAGCAAGACTTAGGAGGTTTTTCCCAAAACTGTTCTTACTAACTCAATATTTCTAATATCCCATACATACAAAAAAAGTACTTCTCTTGTACTCCTCCGGATTTAATATTAAAAATCTGCTTGGATTATTTGAATAGCTGACTGATGACTGAAGAAACTGCAATAGTCACACACTGGAACCAAAATCTGAAGGAATTTGAGCTACAAGTATTACCAAGTAGATATGCAGTGATTCAAGCTTTTATTTGCCACAACTGACAAAAAAAAAAAAAAAAATAAAAAAAATAATGCAAGCAACAAGTTCCAAGAACACAGTATTTCAGTATTTTTCCTCTTGTCAACAAAGACTTAGAGAGATATCTTAAGAGAGATATCCTGATCTCCTCAGAGGATCTACATTAGCAATACAGTCAGAGGTACGTACTAGAGACACAGAAAACAACATGTGTGAGGTCTTTACAAGGTGGGTTTTCTTCCTTAACCAGCTGTGCACACTTCTTTCAAAAACCTATTTGTTTGAAAACCACAAGCTGAAAAGCTGCCACATTTCCCTTCAAGCACAAAGTTGTTTCTTTGTGGTTTTCTCCATTCCATCTCACCACAGATCAACTGATAAAGGCTCATCTTGTAACCAAAATAAATACAACCAACATAAACACATTTTCCATGATACACTAAGATGGTCTGTTATTACCAGGCCTTGTGGTAACAAACCCTTTTATGAGGCATTTATTCAAGGTTTGTCTTTCCCAAACTGTGGGGAATACTTAATTTGTTTTCTAAGCTGTACTTTGTGTAACTAAATAATTAATCACATTGATATTCTATCAATATATCTTTCTTTAATGGTTAAACATATGTTAATAATTCAAATATCTATGGGTGACCTCTTTGCACTCCTGTGATTTTCAAAAACCCCAGTGCTCTTTGAAGGCACTCTATCATTATCGTGTGCGGAGCAAGTTAAAAGCCTTTTGTTCTTTCTTTTCTTCTCCTTTTTTTTTCCTCTTTCACTAGTAGATACCATGCCAGGAGGTGTCCTTTGGACCATAAACAACCTGGAGTTGGTTTTAGGTGGTTAACAGGAAAGTTCAAGTGTTTTGAACTGCTGATTCAGGTACAATACCGGAACACAGAGTAACTATACTGAGTGGACAGAAGAGTGTTGTACAGCACAGTCCTATTTGTACTCATCTTACAATGCTTTTAAATTGTGATTAAATTCATCCACAGTGTGAAAACCTCTGCATATTTTCCTAATTCACAGGTTATGTAATTATAAGTTACTAAAGTCTAGCAGTCTGATGTTGTCAAATCCCAAAAGAACCTAGCTGCTCTAAAATACAGCCTCTCTTAAAAAAATTCAGCATGTGCCGCCTACAGTGACAGCAGTGATGTTTCCAGGTAAACCAGAAATCTCTGTAAAGGAGCTCAGAAACAGCAAATGCAGAAGTCTTCTCATATGTTCTGAAAGGCATTTATGGGCTAACCTTTCTTTATATGCCATATATGGGGAAAAAGTGTCTTGTCAAGTTTTCTTCATTTTAAGGTGAAGAATAGAGCTAACTTCCCAAAAGTTACAGTGAAGTCTTATATCAGAGAACTTAAACTGCAACAGAGACCATAAAATAGGGATAGTTTCTCATTCCTATCTATTCTGATTGAACATGAAAACAGAGTTCCATGTTAAAGACAAGTTGACGTATAATAAGAACTTCTTATCACCCAGTGGATCTTTATGTGTACTTTTGCTGTGGTTTTCTCCCAAAGGGTATGTCAAAAATCTTTTTGTTTTAGTGTTCTTGTTTTGGTCCAGGTCAGCTGTGTTGGGAGCAGAGCTTGTAGGTGTCTAGGTGTGGCTATGACACTAATGATATTTCATAGCATTTTACATTATTCCTAGGAGCTGGCGAAAGGGACCCTCTCTCTCACATCTCAGAATGAAGGGTGTTCCTTTTCCAGTGGAGCAAAACTGGCAGATGGAGTGGTGAGGTAACACTGGTCCCAGCTGGAGGGATCAGTTTGGGTGGTGTGGCTGCTGTTGGGTTGAGCTCTCCACCTTTTTTTTTACCTTTATTATTAATATCGTTACTGTAACTGTTAGTTTTCTTATCTCATTGCAGTTTCCTTTAAACTGTTCTTGTCTCAGCCCATGATTTTTTGCTTTTGTGTCCAATTCTCCTCTCTGGCCATCTGCAGGTAGAAGTGGGGGAAAGGGAAGCCACTGAGCAGTATATGATCTTGGAGTCTTAGCATGGCAGGAGAAGACATCAAACTGGGATTACTAAGCATTACTAAGCTATGACACTCGGGGCTTCTGATTCACACAATTTGGAAAATAAAGCAGGTTTCTTAGGTAAACAAAGTTTGTAGACTAATTATGGGAGTGTTTTCTTGGCCAGCAAAATTTTAAACAGTGTTTCCACCTTTTTCTCTCTTGTAAACATGTGTGTAAAACAAAAGCAGAGACTAGCTTAAAATGGACACAGCATATGCAGTGGACTCTGGAACAGACTTAGTTCTCTTGTGAGTGAGGAACTATAGTAAATGAATACTTACAGAGGTGAGAGGGAAGTGTATTTTTAAATAACACCACTCATGATCTCAAAATCAGTCCTATCAGACATACCATAAGAACACAGGGTTTCTTCATCTGGAATCACCTCTTCTTAAAAGTATAAGGAGAGCAAAAATCTACAAAGTGACACAGGAACCTTTTGCTAATTTCTTTTGTCTTCAGCTCTGTCTGGAGAAAGAAAAATGCAACTGTTTGGAAAGAGCTTATACTAGTTTACCCCATCTATGCTTTTATGTAGCATCTATATACTGGTACACACACATACCTTCAATTTCATCATAACACTGAGAAATATAGGTAGTTTTTTCCAAGTCCAAATTAAAACATTAATGTCTAGGAAAGCTATAGAACTGACATTTTACACTTGTGCTACAGTAACCTGGTCTTACAGCCAAGTACTTTTCCCCAGAATAGCTGGGCCTTAAGCCATGCTTGAACACCAAGGGTCCTGTTGCTGGTCACCCCACAGCAAAAAAGAACCTCAGAGGCATTATCTCTGAAGGGGCTCTGGCAAGTAGCACAATGGTTACCTGTCCATACTCCCCCTGTGCAAACCAGGAAAAGCCTTTGAAATAGCAGCTCAGTGTCAGGATGAGAAGATTTGTTTGACAGAGAGCCAGACTCATCACAACAGCAATTCAGGACAAACAAATGCACACATAAAGCCCATGTGCTTTCCTGACATTTCCTCTAAATGGGACACACTTGCAAGTATGCTAAATCATGACCTGATGCTCAGGTGTCAGTCAGCCCATCACTTCATTGCAATAAAAATCATCCCAGGAATTACAGAGCTTAGTTCTTCTAAAAAAACCTGCAGCTTCTGCCAGAGAGAGAGTGAGACTTTTTCTGAGAATTTAGTGTGGGCAAGCATTTCAATAGCATACACTGTTCCGAGTGGTCAGATGACTTGTGGAAACCCTCCTGGTTTTCAATCCCAAGGGAAAGTCATATATCTCTGAATCCCCATGTGCTGGAAGAATGTATTCCAAAATAAAGAATTATCCAAAGTCAAATTTTGAATGTTTATTGTTTTATCTGTGCCTGCTTTTAATATTTATACCTTTCTCCATTGCAAAACAAAACAATTCTTTTTTAAGGTAATTTTTTACTTTGTGGGAAATGTTATGCAAGGTAACAAAGCCATATATACAGCATCTATGGAGGTCAATGCAAAAACAAAACCAGACCCCTTGCATGCAAAAGTCTGGCCCAATGACACAAGCCATCCCAAAGTTTGTTGAGGCTAGACATGATTTATATCTATGAGGACTGCAGGGGTATTCCTATGAGGACTCCTTTTTCAGGAGTAAGGGATAGTGCTCGCAACCCTTCCATGAACTTTCACATAGCACTGACCAAGAATAATATCTCTTCAACTGCAGTTTTAAGTTGTTTATGGCTTTGTAAAGCCCCTCAGAATTGCTGGCCACAGATTTGGAGTTATATGCCCATGGACAGAACAAACTCTATCTTTTTTGTGGCACGTTACAGTAAATGCACTCCTTAAATACCATTTAATATGGGCATCAAATACAAGTCATTTACCATAATCTTCAGATATACAAATACACACCCAGATGATTATAACCAGTAGCTGTCAACTTGAAACTTATTCAAAACCTTACCTCACAAAGTAACTAGGAGCTATATTTGTTAGCCAAGATCACAATCCTTTACATAGCTACTACATCATAAAAATAAGCATATTTTTTCTCCTTTAAGTTTACTCTGTTTCATTGTTAATAATCTACATATTTAGAAACACAGTTTTATTCCCCAATCACTACTTCTATGGGGACACTGCTGTTGGTCTGACTTGCTGATGAGCCATCTGAGACACTGAAACTTGAATTAGCCAGCTGGAAACTGCACAAGGTACTGAAAGAGCCAAAAATTTAACTAAGCATTTCCAGACCCCAAGCCCTTAGTTCTTTAGATGACCCAAGCTCTTTGTGCAGGAAACTTGTTGGAAGGACCTGGCTGGATGAATCGGAGTTAAAATAGGAACAATCTGATCCTTATTTTAATGTGGGGGTGGAGTTTTGTTTGTTTGTGGTTTGTTTGTTGTGGACTTGTGGGTTGTTGTGGTTTTATTGTTTCTCTCCGTCTGATCTCTGACTTGCCCAGGATCAAAAGTACTATCACACTGTGACAATCACAGAAAACATTTTTCTTCCCAGCCGTAAGATAGAGCTTGTGGTAGCACCCTTTCTTCAGAGACTGAGGTGTCTTTCTACCTTGGCTCAGAATGTTTTGGGTCCTACCAGTGTCACTTCCCCTCCTATTGAGGCTGCAATGACAGAGGCCATCCAGAGAATCTCTGGTGCCTGTTCCCAGACCTGGTTGTCCGGGCACTGCCTGGCCAATGATGGTGATTCTCCTACATGGTGAGCCTCTCTTTCCAATTTGTGGAACACACAGCAAATATCTTCTTATGGCTTGGCAACCTAGTGTAGATGAATGGGAATTTTGCAAAATAAGAACACACTGGGCTGAGAAACTCCATTCCTTGAAGTGCCAAGGGAATTCTCACTGTTTCTCAAACGGCCTACAGTGTTGGGTTCTGCTATAGAAAACATCAATCAGCTCTGCCTTTGTCCTCTGACAATATAATAAATATTTGATAGTCATAAGCTGCCTAATGCCAGGCAAGTTTCTAGGGAGGAGACATGATCAAATCAGCTGTATGCACGCCTCACATCTTTGCAGTGGCATGGACTCAGGGCCAGTCACTTGGGCCTGTTTGAGAAATGAATTTGGCAGCTTTGGTGTAGCTCATGGCCAACCAGCAGTTGAACTGAAAAAAATCAGTGCTGGGGTTGGCAGTGATCCGAAATTTCTGTGTGTGATATATTCATCTCACATGCAAAAGGTCAGCCTTCCCCATTAGATTCCAGAACCTCAGCAGATTCTGGATGTTTTTTCATTTTCAATTTTCTCTGCACACAGCTGAAGGAAGAACTGTGATGTCTCTGGTCCAAAAAATACGTAATGTAGAAAAATTTCCTTTCCCAGCAAGTAATAAAGTGTTAAAGCCAATAGGAAGGATTTTTTAATGAACTCTGACAATGGCTAATACTTTTCACTGGAACAGTTTCCTAGTGATAATGGGATCACACAGATATTTTATATTTTGTGATACAATGCTGGTATTTTCTGAGGTTAGTGATGTTCTGATTTTTGTGATGGTGGATGAAATGTTTAAGAAAAAAAAAATGTGTTGAATCAACATATGGAAGTAAACCTTGTGTTTCAAATTGTTATTTCAGCATTTCAGTATGATAAAATATAAGAATGCCATTACTTCAAAGCATGTCTTTTCAGTGCAATTTCCACATAGGCTTTTCAAAAACCATATATTCTGAAACTTCCTGTTCCATAAAAGAGGAGAGAAAATGGGTAAACAAATGCATTTGGACATGTTTTTATTAAAATAACTTGAAAGAGTACAGTCTTTGTGGCAAGAAAATCCCTCCTCCAAAGGACTATAAAGCATTATATTTCATAACAAATAACACTCATCAGGGATTTTAGTCCTTGCCCTGCCCATGTTTCTAGGAAATTTTTTCCTCACAATGCATAGAAAAAGTAATTTCTTCCATGAAGACTCACTTTCCTGGTCAACATTCAAATAATCTAAGTGACTTAACAAAGAAAAATCTGCTTATTTTAGAGCTGTGCATGATACAGTTTGGGTTGTGGTGTCACTTTACAAGCCTGCTTTGTGTTTTACTGCTTTGCTCTGAAATGTATTCATCTGAGGCGCAGTTCAAAATTAGTTAAGCAGTTCTTCCAAAAAATATATTTGCAAAATATATGTGGGTTTTTGTTTTTTTTTTAGTGTAAAGATGGTGGTCCTTTTAATATTTAAGAATTTACAGACATCAAATCCTCTTAGCAGAGCTGACTTTTATTAATAGTATGAAATCTACTACATTGCCTGTTCATCTTGTGCAAGAATCCACTCCAGATATTTTCAAGACATTAGATGAAGGTCACAAATCTTAGCCCTCCCTCCAGAATTATACTCTTCCTTGGTAGGATTACTCCACAAAACAGACAGACCTCCAGTCAAAGCATGACACTTGCATGACAGGGTTGGGTGGTACAGTGGAAATTTATTGCTATTGAGGATGTTGTTCAACTTGAAAAGCTAGAGGTCTAATAGGAGGGCTGCTTGACGATATCTTACTTACCAGACCAGCAGTTTGAATCCCAGATTACCTTTTTTTTTAAATGCACATGAAAGGAACAAAGGTAGCGCTGCAAAGATTTTCCAAGTAGATCTAACCCAAACCTAGTCCTGTTTGGAAAGAATCTGGAAGGTTTCTGCAAATTCATCACTGGCTGCTAACAAATGTAAAAGAATCTTTATGGGATTGAATTCTGCCTTTTATCGTGAGTCTACCATTTTGCACTACAGCACAGATGAGAATAAAGCAAAGGCCCTGGAATAGAGAAAGCCACTTTTCTTCTGAAAGAAAAGTCCATCATGCTGTGACCGTTACGCTTTTTCTTTCTGTCACTGAGCTTTGTTGCTTTTACTGTAAACCTAGGACTTGCTGAGAAACAATTCTCATGGTTTGCTTGAAGCTCAGGATTCCTGCAGAGCCCAGTGGAACAAAACTTATGGTTCTGCCTGCTGGGGGGCAGCGTTTGTTTTTCTGGACAATAAAATCTAACACCTTTATTTAACTTTTCAGACCAAGAGATACTAACTTGTATACTTTTGCATGGTATATGCATTTCCCATAGTGAAGTCTGGTCCATGGTCACTGTACAGAGAACATTCTGAATAACAGCTACGGGGCATGTAAATATCTGCCAGTAGTTTGATATATTTTCATTTATGCTGACTTGTGCTCAGAAGGCCTTTGAATAGGAGCTCCATTGTGAAAAGTCAGCATGCGAGCAAAGAATAGTTTTGCCTGTTTATGCTTCCCATCAGATTCTTGGAAAGGGCACTTCTTCACAGTCCTCTTTTACCTACTCTGTGAATCCTAGGCTTGCTGAGGTTTTTTGGCTACCGTGCTTGTCATCCAGTACTTGCTGAATGTCACAGGTTGGATTTAAAGAATGGAACAGGTGAGAATGAGAAATACCTGGCTGGGAGTCCTTGCAAAGGAGTGAACTCTTCCTTTGTCCTTGCTGAAATGCATATGCAGTTCATGCCAGTTCAGGCCTATATAAGCCATTTAAATCATGAAGACAGACTGACTTCCCTGCGCTGAAGATCCCAGCCTGTATCCTGTTGGTACATTTTTACACTGCCATAGCTTTACTACGTTTTCTGTGCAAATGGAGGCACTTCATAGAAAATCTCTGAAGCATCAATTGCAAGAGAAAGACTGAGTTACATAATAGTATATTCCAATTTGTATTGTGCAAAGGTCTGACCCAAAGATATTAACAGTAAATTATTGTGTCATCTGTGAAAAGTCCTTGCAGTCAAATGCTTTTGTCATTAGAGTCATTAGAGATGGGCCTTCTTTCTCCCTGTTTTTTTTTTCCTCTTTTCAGCAAATTTTCTGGAAAATTCATGTTTTGAGTGGCCAGACTTCTCAGCAGATTCAAATGGGACTTGCAAAGGACTTTCAGCTGAAAAAAATGACCCAATTGTTTGTGAATATTTAGGGTACCTCTTTGAGGGAAAAAAAAAAAAATAAAAAAAGAAAAGATAGATGCATTCTCAAATGCATTTTTGGGCACACAAAAAAATCCACAAAGCAATTGTTCCACTTTCCTCTGCCAGGACAGTCAAAGTTCCCAATGAAGTCCAGGCCTGAACCCTTCGGTCACCTGTGCTCTTTTGCTTCCAGCACAGCTCTGCTCACCCTTGACTGATTATTTTTCCTTTGGCATGGACAAAATCTTTCAACCAAGGAGGAAGAGAAAGACCAAGGATTTCTACAAGGACATCTGTACACCCTGTGAGCTCAACATTGCACATCACACTACCCTTCTATCTGAGATGTATTATCAACTCTTAGGAGTATTGCTAGAGCAATCCCACAACTTTAATACTTCCACAAACACTCAAAAAATAGTGTCATTTCACTAGCTCACTGAACCAGTGGAACTGAAAGAGGCCTCAAGCTATTCCCTTCTTCATCTTCTGCCCACATGCCTGTTAATGCCACGATTTTGAAGAATTGTCTGTACCAAAGTCATGTTGGACAGAAATTGTACTCTGACATTTTTCCAGCATCTCAGAGATGGATACCTGACAACCAGGACATCTACTCCTTTGATGTCCTAACACTTAGAAAATATTGTCTCTGACTTTGTTCTTTTTATGGAGTGGTGTCCTTATCTCTTTACTGTAAACTTTCATCTGTCTAAGGCTATTACCTTTCACTTTGTATGTGACTAACAATTTTCAGTACAATTTTCAGCCTCTCCAGGATTCATAACTATAACATGGTAGTGTGTTGACACTGGCCAAACTCCAGGCATCCACCAAAACCACTCTCTTAATCCCCTCCACAGCTGGGCTGGGGATTAAAAAAAATAGCTAAGGGTTCATGGGTTGAGATAAGGACTAGGAGAGATCATGCATCAAATGCCATCAGGGGCAAAACAGGCTCAACATGAAGATACAAAGTAAATTTATTACCGATAAAATCAGAGCAGGGCATGAGAAGTAAAATAAGCTCTTAAGAACACCTTCCCCCTCCCCTCCTTCCCAGCTGTATCTCCTACCCCAGCAGCACAGGGAGACAGGGAATGGGGGTTTTTGGTGAGTTCATCACCCAAGGCTTCTCCCACTGCTCAGGGAGGGGAGGTGTTTCCCTGCTGCACTGTGGAGTCACTCCCATGGGAGACAGTTCTCCATTAATTTCTCCAATGTTAGCCCATTTCACAAGCAACAGCTCTCAGTGACCTGCTGCAGTGTGGGTCCATCCCACGGGCAACAGTCCTCCCCAAACTGCTGCAGCCTGGGTCACTCTTCCATGGGGTGCAGTCCTCCAAGGACAGGCTGCTCCAGCATGGG
>VXBR01001090.1:478252-511756 GCA_013400215.1 Cisticola juncidis
TGACCTGCTGCAGTGTGGGTCCATCCCACGGGCAACAGTCCTCCCCAAACTGCTGCAGCCTGGGTCACTCTTCCATGGGGTGCAGTCCTCCAAGGACAGGCTGCTCTAGCATGGGAGCAGGGACCCTGGTCTTCCAGAGGCTCACAACCTTCTCTAAGCATCCACCTGCTCCAGCATGGGGTGCATCTCTGCATCCCCGTGGACCTCCATGGGCACAGCTGCCTCACCATGGGCTGCACCACAGGCTGCAGGAGAACCTCAGCTCTGGCACCTGGCACAACTTCTCATGGTCCTCTGCACTGACTTAGTGTCTGCAATGTTGTTTCTCTCACATGTTCTCACCTCGTTCCTCTTTGGCCCCAATTACCTCTGCACAATAACATTTTTTTCTTTCTTCTTAAATCTGTTATCACAAAGGCATCACCACCATTTCTAATTGGCCCAGCCTTGGCAGGCAGAACATCTGTCTTTGGAGCTACCAGGGATTGTCTCTGCTGGGCATGGAGAAAGCTTCCAGGAGCTTTTTGCAGAAGCCCTGTAGCTTTGCTACCAAAACCAGGCCATACATACACAGTACAAATATTTTGGTGGACAAGATGCTGCTTTTGGAGATGTGATTTTGACACGTAGGTTATGCATGTACAGGAGTGTTCTAGCCACATGACTTTAGGCAGTTGCGAAGACAAAGTACAGGAGTCTTTTTATAATATTCAGAAATCCTGTTATGAAATATATGGAATAATTTCATTTTTTTCTGAGAAATTAATTTAGAAAAATCCACATTTAAAATTCAAGTATATAACACCTGTATCCCATTCCATTCTAAGCATTGCTGAAAGGGCTGCCCTGTTGTTTCCTGAGATGAAAATCATATGTGCTACTTCAGGAAACTAGATTCTGTGGTCAAGCTCAGATATAATGTTTGCACTCTTGTTCTAGGGCAAAAACCAATATCCTGTAATCACTCTGATCACTGCAGGTTTGGGACATTATTGTTCAGCACCTCAGTTGGAAAAACGTAGGGCACCACTCAATATATTCAGACATATTAACACCTCTATAAACTCTTTAGGTTTTAAAAAGTCCAGGAACAAGTAATTTCAATTATGAAAGATAAAATAATTTTAGTCCTTATATACAATCTTTTTAAATGTTTTCAAGAAAAAACTTAACTAAACTTAACCTGTTTTTCCAGAGGAAGATTCACAATGATAGGGTCCACTTTTATTTTATTCTGAGTCATGACATATGAGGAAAATTTGAATGGTGATTTAGAGGAAAACCACTTTGCATGACTCCTTATAGAAGGTTTCATATATTTTTAACAGACTTTCTATACACAAGCAACATTGAAACACTATCTTTCCCTCCAAAAAGATTTGACTTCATTATACCAAATGCTAAAGACTGTCTCACCAGGCAATCTTACACTTTGAGCTCATTTCCTAAAAAGTGTTTTGATTTCCTAGTAGTGTAGCAGACACCAGAGAAAGATATGCACTGTATTTTTCCTGCATTTATTATTTTATCTTCCTACTGGACCTCTCATTTTGCCTCACTACATTTTTCCCATTGCAAGTTTTGGTCAGAGTCCAGGGCATTGCGGTCAGGTTCTGCAGGGATTTTTTCCTGGTTCTTTCTCTCCATGCATATTTCATGTGCCCATTACTTTAGGTGCCATAAACACAAATTAAAACCAGCATCATTTCTGTCAGAAAGGACCATATTTCTCTACTCATTCATTATTTATATTGCTTCCTTAAGTGGTGTTCTTGCTTGTTTGTCTCTAATAGGGGATACAAATTATTTCACAGCCTTTGTTTGTTACCGAGATTGGGCTGATCAGGAGCTCCACTGAACTTGAAAAGCAATGAGGCTCATCTCTGCTGATAGATAAATCCATCAACAATATTTGCTGCTGAACCACCTGTCCCAGGCATCCACAGAAACCACACCAGCCTTACGTTTCACTTTGCGTCATGGTAGAGATGATTTCTGTGCTTTATGCCCATTTGAACATCAAAGAATTTAAACTCTGCACCTAGCATAGACTGTGAACTTACAAGGTGCGTAAACAACCTCCAAATCTGAGTAAATAAAGAGTTCTCCTCTGTCAATGTGTCTTGTCTGGTGAACTTCACCTTCTTCTCAGGGACAAGTTAATTTAAAAATCCATTTCATTTCCCTCTCCTGCTGCTTTGATAAGGACATCTCCAGGTTCTCTCTAATTTTTACAAAGCTTCCTATTTCCTCCTGTATTTACACATGGTCAGATTTGACCCACCTTTTCTTGTTTGATGCTAGCATTATTACTCTCTGATTACATAGTTCTTTTCATCACAGTGGGTTACCAAGCAATGTACTTTGAGGAAACATCTGCAGAGTCTCGGACATTTCATTTTTTTGTGCAAAAAATGGGTCTATAAAGCTGAAGCAGAGGCCACTCCACTAATCTTGACTACTGGTCATCTGAGGCCTGCAAAAATCATGACACTAAAGTACCTTGCATTTTTCTGGGCAAAGGGAGGGAAACTTTGTTTCCTACAATCACAACCTCTACTTTTCACATTTTCAATCTGTTCCGCACAAAGAGAAAAGGCACACATTCCCTTTAAAAGAAAAGAAAATAGCTTCTCTGAATGTCATGTGAGAGAATACTGAAGCACTGAGAAGAACATCTAATGCTATGAAATTCGTAATAAAATTGTGAGAATGGATCACACTGCATTAATTCTACTTTATCTGAGCAGATTAGAGCGGTCAGTTGGTCAGTGTTATGTGCTGCAAGATCATCAGTGAGCCCCCCTAAAGAGGTCCTAGAGGATTCCCATCTGTTACAGCAGAGTCTGTCAGGACACTACATAAATGCAAGATTCCCATTACAGAAGGCACAGGGCATTTGAGGGACACTTTATTTCTCCCTCAACACCTGTGGTGCTATCGATGTCTTGTTGAAGGAGACGCAACATCTCAGGTCTAGTACACTAAATCCTCGTAAATTTGTGAATCCCAGAAGGACCAGAGCTTCATTTGAGAGCAGTCTGTGGTTTCTGGTGCTGTCACTGATAGCTTACCTTTCGATGAACCTGACTTTCAGCACCAGTTCTGCTGTCCTCTTGGAGAGCTGACGGACTGTCAGTAAATGCCTTGGCATCGGGTATTTGCTGTAGGCTGGTGTGTATCCTTACTTTCAGTATGTGCCAACTAGGAGTGGGGAAGGTACAGCATCTCCCTTACAGTAGTACAGACTGCTTGGGAAACAGGAAGGAGAAAGGAAGGGAAAGAAGGAAAAAGGAAGGAGAAAGAAAGGGGAGGGGGGAAAGCAAAAAATAGGGCTAGTCCATGAAGGTCAGCGCGTTACCAAGCAAAAATTAAATACCAAGTATGGCCCCAAGACCTACCAACTGTTTTCCTTTTGCCATCTATCCTTACTCTCAAGGGACTCTTGATAATGGAGATAACTATTCCTACAATACTTACAAACATTTTCACACATTTCCAGAAATTTCTTTCCTCATTTTCTCTTTAGGGAGTCCTTTTAGACAGCAATGGAAGCTCTAAAGCAGCAGAGATCTATCAGAGTAAAGGAACAGTATTTAAAATTAATTAGGAAAACAATATTAGGCAAGTTATGAGCCCTGGGTTGTGCAGAGACATCACTCTCTTTCTGTGTCTTCTGCAGGCAGCAGCACATCACGGGCAGCAGGGCTGCTGACAGGGCAGGAGAGCACTGCCACCAAGTGCAAATACAGGTCCTGCGCATCCTCATGCCAGAAAAACAGTTTTTAAAAGCCCCTATTCACACCCTCTATTCAGTCCCTCACCTTAATAAAACTGTCACAAGTCCCACAGCTGGTCATATTGGTTTTTTGTTTTTTTTTTATTTTGCAGGCTATAATTACTCCATCATTTTATCATTTGTGAACTATTATCTCAGCCTGTTCTTTCACACCTTCTTTTCAATCATCAAGTTTTTTTAAGTAACTCTGTATCAACAAAAACTGTTAATATCATTGACCTTTTTAAGAGCTGGTTATCTTAACTTTGTGATGACAGGGCAGGGAGAAATCTGCAAGTGCAGAAATAAGAAGTCTCCCAGCTGCACTGAGAAGAAATGGTAGAACATGGCTTCAAGACTTAGAAGACAAGATTAGGTCCTTCCTACATGGGGAATATGGCTTCAAGACTTAGAAAACAAAATTAACTCCTGGCTGTGTGGAGATGCTGAGGAAAGGTAAGTTGAGCTAATTTAAGATGTGGATTCAAATTGGATCAGACAAACCACATTATATTGCAAAGAGAATGAAAAGAAGCAGAATTAAGGCCTATTTTGATTTTTTTTTAAAGTTGCCTCAGTGAGGTAATGCAATTTTATCAATACATTTAACATAAAATTTTATTAACTTTCCTGCAAATCCTGTCCAGGCAGAGACTAGCCCCAGATCACAATGCAAGTGTAAACAGAAGTGGCTGAAAAATGGTGATATTCCCTCCTGCCGTGCTCTCTAACACTGCTTTTCTGAAATTAATCTTGTTCTGCTCCACATCTGTGTCAGGAAAAGCAGCCTGGCTCCTGCTTCCATTGTCTGAATGCTAGGCAAATATGCAATGACTCTGTCTCTAGTTCAGCCACCTGCAGAATGAGGCTACTTTTCTTTGAAAAGGGTAAATTATGAAGAAAACATTTGTGAAATACTCTTGTCTGTTGTGCATTAAAAGATATAAGAATAAATAGAAAAAAAATCCTTACTCTATTGTCTAAGTAAGTGTAGACAGGCCAATGTTTTTATTTTCCTTTCCTCGTTATACAATTAATAATAACATAAATTTTTCTCCTTAGCATTTAAATATTTATACTATCAATGAAATCAAGCAAAATTCCCTGTAAATATAAACAATGGAAAATCTGAGCACCAGACACTTGTTTTCAGAATCAGACAATATTTAGGAACTTCAGCTTGATTCTGTTCCATCACAATCTTCAAAATCAGTATGTGCCTTGATCTTTCCTCTGGATGCCAGCAAAAGTGTTCACAATTGCTATGAACAATACACTTAACAAGGCTAATAAGCAGTTCCTTCCTGGCTGAGTTTCACATCACAGTTAAAGGTTAAGGAAATAAAATAAAGGAAATGTTAAAGGCTGTTACTAAAATAATGCACTTTATTGCCAGCTTCATAATAGTAGAGTAGACTCTACAGTGATGCCCTGTCATCTTTCATGATGTTTAGCTGTATTAAGTCATACTGCTACCTACTTTTAATAATTATATGCCCACCAGCATTCTTCATAATTTACGTATCATACATCAATGAAAATAAAAGTTCTGAAAAAAACTTTCTCTGCTTCTTCCTTCTCTTTTCCTGCCCAGCCTTGGGGTAAATTACATGTAGGCTGTAAAAACCACTGAGAACACAGAGAGCCAGCTGACATATCTTTTGTTTATTGAGAAACAAGTGGCCTGGACAAGTGGTTACACACCAAAATGCGCAAGGCAGGATGTTTCCCATAGTCTTGCTCTGACACGGCCACGTGATTCTGACATGCACCATCTTTGCTGAGCATCTATGCCTCCCTCAGAGCCTGTAAATGATGGCACCAGCCTGTTGTGGAGACCCTGCCAGCATTAATCACAAGCGAGTTCTGTCTTACGCACTTCATAGGAAGAACAGAGGTCAGGCAGGGACAGTGCTGCTGAGGCTGAGGAGGCACAGTGGAGGAAGTTGGTTTGGCTCCTTAGATGACCTTTCCCAGGAAGAGACTGGAAAGGTAAAATAGCCTGAATGCTATTTTCAGAGAAAAACTTGTGCACCCAAGGCAGGTGCTTTCAGGTCAAGTCGTCCAAAGGGTTTTCAAATCCAGCCAGGATCTTCAAGGTGGGAGCTGAAAATAAGAACAGGAAGAGATGGACAGTGACTGATCTTAAAACACTTTCACAACAAACCTGAGCTGAATTTTGACATTAAGCCCTTTGGTGCTGTGAAGTGCAGGATACCAGCCAGTCAGACAAACTGAACACACGTGCAGTTTGGCAAAGCACAACAACCTTGCAGTGAGAAAGTGGGAGCAAAGGGTTCTCAGATGTGAGTCCTGGGCAGTCCTTCCAAGGACAATACTTCCAGATGTCAGCTTTTGGGAAGGAAAATGCAATGAAGAGAAGTTTGCTGCTGCAGGGAAATACCAAGCACTTCTTAGTACAAAATTAACAAAGTCAGGGAAAAGATCCTGATTAAATCTATTTTTTAACATATTGCAGGGCTGAAAAATAATGCAGTAGTAAAGCAAAGATAAACAGAAAGCCAGCTCATACAGGACATTTACATTAGGCAGGATAAGCCCTTGCAAATGTGCAGGAGGAATTAATTGCAGTATGGCAGAGATGGACTAGATGACTTACTGTAACAGCTCTGGAGGTAGCTAACAGCCAGAATAAGTCATCTTGAAAATGTAGCAAGGAAGCTTAGCGTCTCAAAGATTCACAGCAGAAATGGCACTGTTCCTCTGCATGATAATAAGGAAAAGCACAAAGGGGTGAATTAAGGACAGAGGGTTGGTTTTGCATTTTAATTTCATTATTTTTGTCAGGTTATATTATAATTTAAACATTCCTAAGAGCTATGGCAGTTTTGTTGACTGCAAAATTTGTATCTGTTTTATTTTTGCCTTTCTTTTTCTCCTAAGTAGGAGGGGGAAATATCTTATGACAGATTATTAAATCCTAAGTGGCTGATGCAGCTTGGCAATAAGCCCTTTTACGGGGATGAACCTTGGAAATAAGTCTGTTTAGTATGTGCACTACATGTCTACATCACTGTTTTTTTTCAGGTAATCATCCTTTAAACAAAACTTCAGTCTTTATATAAGAATAATTTTTTTACCTTAGAGACTCAAACAGGTCTCGGGGAAATTTATATTTAGACATCTCCAAAAAGTGATTTATTTACCCTGTTCAATACACTGAATCTGGAGATTAGATGATTCACCTGACAGACATCAGGGTCTCCCCAGGAACTGTTTCGTTCTGATAAGCAAATGTGCATTTCACGCCTGCTTACCAGGGAAAAATAACTGTATTTGCACTGTATCTTGTAATGACTCTAACGAGGTGTTTAAACATCACAAGCATTTCCAACCCCCTACACAGAAAGCTAACAAACACAAAGACAGTCAATATTGTCTCCATACAGTGGAATATTCAGCTATGCTGTGGCTTTGATTCAGGGTTGGTGAGCATTTACATCTCTGAGACATCTGCTGTCTTCAGATAGGCAGTCATTTTGTCTTCAGACTGGAGCAGGGAGTGGAGAGTCTGCAAAGAAAATGTGCGTCTTAAAAATGTAATTGAGTCCTCGCTTGCTTAGGGTGCTCTGACTGAGAGCACGTGGCTGCTACTCACATAAAGGAAAGCAACATTTCTACTAAAAAGAGTTGTTTATGTAGGAAGAATGTTATTCCAGGCTGTCTTTTCAAGGTGGCTTGAAAAAAATGAAGTGCAGTAAGTAAAAAGAAGGGAAAAATCAATGTCTCTCTTTATCATGGGAGGCTAGATCGACCCTACAGCAAGAGCTTATATTTTTCCCAGATGCTTATGTTTCCCCAAAGACAAACTCAGAACTGGTTTGTTTGTTTTTTTTTTCCCAGCCCTCTAGATTTTAGGGAAAGGGAAAGGGAAAGGGAAAGGGAAAGGGAAAGGGAAAGGGAAAGGGAAAGGGAAAGGGAAAGGGACAATGAAAGAATTCAGACAAGCCACCTAGATTCTCTTTGTTTTTCTTTATGTGCAAAGTGAGAGTATCAAGAACAATTTCCCAGCTGATGACTGTTCATACCACTTGAACTATTAAGATCTACTCTATACAGCAGCAAGGTGACTGCCAGTGGTTTGGGCATCTCCAGGAGAAAGATCAGGAGTTCCAGAGAATCTGAGTGGATGAATGTGGAGCCTGCTTTCAGAGAAATAGGAGATACTTTGGTGAGTAGCAACTGGGTGCCAGTTTGCATAAGAGACTGATAATAACATCGATACTGTCAATTTCTGGAAATGGCAAAGCATTTTTAGAATTCTAAGTGAAAACTATTCAATTGTTATTGAGCACATGATGAAATATTCTGTGTAGAGGCTGGAAAATAAAAGCTGCAGGAGAATAAGAGGAGTACAAAGAGACCAGATCAAACCCAAAAAGCTAAGTAAATATGCAAAGGACACATTGCTATCAAATTTTAAACTTAACAAGGCTTCTCCTTTGGGACTGCAGAAGAGAGAATTTCACACATTGGGTAAACAGAGGCACAGGTGTGGGAAAAGCCAGGTTTTCAAATTGCGTTGAAACACAATGAAAAGGGGATAAATAAAATTATATGGTTCCCTTGGCTTTATGGCTACAGTAGGTGCAAGCTTTTCTCTGTAAGAGGTACTCTGACTTCTCTGCTCATACAGGCTTAAACATCCTTGCACTCCAGTGGACCTTCTCTCTTCCTTTTCTTCCTCTGCCTCAATCTCAGTACAGACCACCAACTCTTGACAGTGTGAATGCCCTCTTTCAAATTTCTCAGAGCTGAGGGTTCCAGTTTTGCCACCATAGTATAATGGATGTCCAAACTCCAAACGTGAAAAGTCCCTACATTAATTATGTTCTTCAGTCATGTAATCATAGTATTTTGCTCCTACAAAACATAATGTTTTTCATTCAAAGACCTCTGAACTTCTAATTGGTTATTTATTTAAGTCACAGAATGTCCCCATGATCTAGGAAAGTATTGAAATGGGTGAGTAAACTAGTATAGATGAGTAAAGTCATTAGTCAAGATGACTAACAGATGAGAAATCTACTAATAAAGGGTAATTGCAGTAAAAAAAAATGAGCTAGAAACAGGTTAGAAGAGCAATTTTTAGAGACTGGTTCTGAACACCTACACTCTCTCACTTTTTTTGAAACAAAAGAGTGTATGTGGCATAGGAACACAGTGCTGAATGTACCCCTTGAAAAACAGGCTGAACTGAGTCCACTAACTCACCTGCATGAACAACCACAGAAAATGGGTTTAGCCCAGGAGTCCCTACAGACCATATACTACTCACCACCCATCTCCAGCTCAGCTGTCATTTTAGGTGACACTAGCCCAGAAGTCTGTCCTGAGTGGATCTCACTGTCGCTTGCCTCCAATGGCTGATGTGTGATCCCCTTGCTGCAGATATCTTTACCAAAATTGCATGACCAAGACAATCATGGTTCTATTTGGTCATCCCATGCTCAGTGTCCCTGCACTCTGTGGCTCACCAGAACCTTCTCCAGAGATAACAGGAGAGGAGCAGAGAGAGACAGTATCATTTATTTCCCCTGTTGAGTAGTGAGGGTACCAAAGGGCTGATGGATGCAGAGTAATGCTTAGGTAAGATTGACAACTATTTCCTCCTGCTTCATACATATAACCAGCACCCACCTGTTTTCCTCCCACCCAGAGATATTTTTGAAAGCTTCTTCTAGCAAATTTCTGCACCAAAATTAAACCCATATAGCAGTCAGCCTTATTGCCGTGTTCCCACGTCAGCTGTGTGTCATGACAACAGATGATAGAAATGCTGTTATTCAGGCTTCAGGGTACGTTTTTCTTTTTTTTTTTTTTTNAATAGCTTTAAAAAGAGCTCTGAACAAAAGTGCTTGCTCCATGATGCAGCGCTGAGCGCAAGCACACAGGGCAGGTATACCTGCCCACATGCCAACAGGCAAAAATAAGTAGAGTGGGTGAGGTTTCCTGTGGCGCTGTGGGGGCTGAGGGAGAAACACTTTGAGGAGAGAAGGAGATGACAAGATAAGGGAAAATGGAAAGGCAGAAGCAGAAGTGCTTCCCTTCCCAGTGGGTCTTCAGCGGTGGGGCAACTCCATGCACCACACATGGATGTCCCTGTATTGCCCCATGTCCCATACTGGTAAAACCTCCCTGCTTTGGGGTGCTCCTTGGCAGACTCCAGCCTGATTCTCCAGAAAGGGCTCTTTTTGTCTCACCCTGTACTGCAGTGAAGAAAGGGAGTTTTGAATTTCCAGGCAGGAAATCTTGCTCTGCAAATATCATCTGAGTTATTCCATGGGAGTAAAACACTAACAAATAAAAGCCTCCTCACACGAAACAGTGTTATTCCCACGAGACATAATTTCTTCTAAGTCAGACACGCAGATACTCCTTTTTATTCAAGAGTTCAACATTTGTATATATGGCCTTGGTCTTGGTTGTGAGTTTTCTGTTTGGTTTTTGTTTGATTGTTTGTTTTGGTTTTTTTGTTTGTTTGTTTGTTTTGTTTGTTTGTTTGTTTTTTGGTTTTGGTGGGGTTTTTTTGGTTTTTTGTTTGTTTGTTTTTTAATGTACTGCTAGAACTTGAAGGAAGAAAAATAAATTAACCTACTAAAAGCATGGTCCCAGTTACTTTAGGATCAGGCTATGCAAGGGCAGTCAGAAGCTGGTAGAGAAGGGCTCTCCAGCTGTAACTGCTGCCTTTCACAGCTCATACTTCAGTAATCGTCACATTTGTTTCTGTTTCACAGCATCATAAAAGACAGCAAGCAACTCCTGAGCCAAGCAAGAATTTCAATATGTCTTTGAGGCCTTTCCCATTTAGAAAATCGCTTGTGTCTGTGTTTGATACTAAGGGCTGCTTCTGAATATAAATGCTTCCCTGAATCAGGGCTACACAAGTATCAGAAGCTTAGATCAAGGAGCTGATCTGTCCAAATCAGACATTAGAGGCATGATGAAATGCTGCAGACCTTCCCTTTAATGAAACTTAGTTTATGAAAACCCTTTAATAAAGCTGCAGTGAGTATATTTACATTCCCCAAAGAGAAGAGCTCTCTCTCAAAATGAAAAAAATTACCACAATTAATAATATACTGATATTCTTCATAATGCCAGTAGATTGCAAGTTTTTGTTGAGCTGTTCATCATTTTGAATTTCCATGCATCTCTTTATTCCACAATCACATCTACACCCGCTGGGGCACTTTAGGGACTAAAATTCATTGCTGCATATTAAAAATAGCAAATGAATCTCATTATTTCTTTTGTACCTCCCCAGTTTATTCAGCATACAAAAGACAAAATCAATAGCATCCTGCCTGAGGAATAGGGTTATTTTTGTATTTTTTTAATACTGCTGCAGATTTTTGGCTTTACTTTTGAAAGTGTGATGTGCTGTACTAATATATTTTCTCTCTATGAGTTTTCAGATCATCTGCATTTTGCTGTGCTAATCTTGGATGTTTAATATCAAGGAAAATAGTATTTATATCTCATTCATCTCTTTCTCTAGCATCTCCTGTGTATCTGCATGTTCATTTTCCATTGCCAAGAGTCTGAATATTCAGAAATATTCAGAAATTTGCTTCTCAGGGGTGCAGATCCAAGTAAGCACTTACACCTAAGATATGTATAATTTAAGATAAAGTTGGCCTTGAGGAGCTGAGGCGCACTCTTGAGCTGAGAGAGACATAATAGGATAAAGGAGGGAGGTGTTCCTGTGGGCTCTACCTTTTGGGGAGGGCTGAGACTTGCAGATCTGGATAGAATTTTGTAATTGGTCTGCTTCTTATTTCAGAAAAGAAGTATGATACTTTCCTTCCATCTTTCAGCATTTCCACAATTGTCCACTGTATTCAAATAGTTGTAAATGGAAGACAATGATTCAGGAAAACAGTATCTTTAACACCTAAGGATCATCCAGGTGACCTGTATATGTCTAGATTTTTAATTTTTTTTTTTCCAGTTTTTTCCAGTTTATTCCTTTTTGCATTTACTGGGGTTTTTTAAGCACTTTATACATTTTTTTTTCAGATGAAAGCAAAGCAAGTTCAGTGTTTCAACCATGCCAAGCCTTTTTTAATATAACCTCTCTCCCAATTTATTAACAGATGGACTTCCTACCAATAATTCTGAATTACCAGAATAGTGATAAAATGTTTCTATTTGTTCTCATGTGTCTGAGAGAGGCAATCCACTTTGCTCTGTCTTCTTTTCTCTGAAATCATCAGCTGCATAATTACTCTACACACATGGATTCCTGTACTGCCCCAAACCATTCACTGGTTCAGGTTATTTGATTTTTTTATTCTTGATCCTGAAACACAAGCCTCAAACTTTCCATTTGATGATAAAATTTTTTCTACTGTAACCTTTTGGAAACGTTTTACTATTCTCTTTAGTTTTAAGGCAGAACAGAAAACACACACACACAAAAAAACCCCAACACTTTTTCCTTCTTTCACCATTTCTTCTGGAACTTTTCCTTGAAATGTGAACAGACTTTTCCAGAAAAGCAAAGCAGATGTCTTACAACAGTTATCAGAACTGTAAGTCCCTGACAAGCTATATACAGATATGTTCTGTGCAGCAACCATTGTATGAATATCTTTGCATATGACGAGTTGCAATAAAATTAATATGAATATGTACTCCAGTAAACTAATTGTTTTCCTGTTTGGGAAAATTTTAACTTCTCTTTTATTTCCATATATATGTTTCTCCGCTTGGTAAACTGATTACAAGGAAACTGTATACATACTTCCAGTGATGTGAATTTGTGATAGAATTTGCAGATAGATATTTTAGCTTTATTTCTTTGACTTCTGCCTCATTTATGACTCAGGTAGCTACATGATGTCTCTAAACTCTGACTAATGTTTACAAATTTGGAAAAAAATTGAGGTCTGATATGAACTTATATTAAATTTATCTTGAGTGCATTTCAGATGCACTAACTGATTGCATCTCAACCAATGTACCCAAAGAGGAGTCACCCTTGAAAGACATCTTGACTTTTTTTCCTTTAGAAAGTACAATCATTATCAGTTTGCTTCTGTTTCCTTTTTCCTTTCACTGAGGCAATGTTTGTTCACTCTATAAAATGGAACCAAACAATGCTATTATGTGAGTCATCAGAAAAGAGCAGCAGAGTCCTACATGGTTGTTGATGGTGATCAGTCTGAATTGCTTACTGCCCCCCTGCCAATCCCTTGGAAACTTTGGCATTTAAAGGATAACTGGAATTTACTTTTTTGGGCAACTTGGTGCCTTGATGCCCATAAGACAATACGCAAAATCAGTTTTACCTGAGAACTAGATTTGCATTCCCAAAACACTGCAAGTCTAACACTGCATTCTTTCCTTAGCTGCTGCAAAACATCAAATGCTAGTAACGAAAACTGGAGATGGCTGCCTTCTAATAATAATACAGGATACATCTCTCTCTAGTCCAGACCACACCTAATTTTGTTAGATGTTAGGAGATGTCATGCTGCCACATCAACATGTTTCCTATTGTCCTTAAATTGATAGTTCAATCTACTTGTCATCAAACAGTAGAAGTAGCTTCCTGCTTTCATCTCCCTATGAAAAGGAAAAAGGAGCAGATATATGTGGCAGTAATTCTTACAACCTATGACTTCTTTTTTTTTTTTTAATGAGAAATAGTATACTATCAGAGCAGCAGTAGGCAAAGAAAAAAAAACCAAAAATTTAGTGTCTTTGAAATTTGACTATGCAGAAAATTTCTTCTTGTTTCTCTGCAACACTTCTAATACTTCCATCTGAGTTAGAACCTCATATCCTTGTGCAGTTGGACATCTTACAATAGTTGGAGTAAAAAGATTTTGAGGCACACAACACATAATCAACATGTACATTAAAAATTACAAGGCCTAAACAATTCCAAACAATGCAAGGAAATCACTGAAATTAAAAAGTATTGAGAAATATGTTCTCCTTCTTGAATCAAATGTCAGAGTAAAAGAAATTCAGCAGACCTCTGCAGCTTATACTACAGAAAAATTGTCATTCACGGATGTGTTCTGCAGATTCTAGTAGTCAGCAATAGAGATTTGTTCTGCATTAAAACCGAGAGAAGGGGGAATCACAATACTGAAGCACCACTTTTAGGTTCCCAAACGGAAATTACACAGCGATAGAGGCAAATTAACAATACTTAACGCACCTAACGGAGCAATTGGCCGAGCCCGTTACCCGGCCGGGCGCAGCTGTTCCCGCTGCAGCGGGCAGGGGCCGGCTCGGCAGCGGGACCCGCGGGAGCGACGGGGCCCGGGGGCNGATCTGAGGGCTCTGCGAGTTCTGAGGGCTCTGAGGGCTCTGCGGGCTCTGAGAGTTCTGCGGGAGCTGCTGCTGAGGAACACTCCCCTGCCTCTCTCTGTCCTCCACCCGCCGGCAGGAGACCCCTCGAGGCCCCATGTCGCCCCAGCTTTCTCCGAGCTGTGCTTGTTTATCCTCCGGTACAGGCAGGGAGGGTGGGAAAGTGCCACTGAACGGGAAGATTTTGCAGCACGCTGTGGTCTCCCATGGATTTTTGGCAGGTTCTCATTTCCTCGGGAAGCCAAGAACATTTTGTCTCTGCATCTCACATACTTCTCTCTTGTCTTCAATGCCGTGCGGTCTCGAGGGGCAGCGCTGCCTGGAGACATCTCCGAGGGGCTGCCGGCTGATACGGCACTCGGGTCCCCGCCCACAGGAGTCCTGCACAAGGGTAAAGACAGCAGGATGGATGGGGGTGACTCCAAGGTGTTTGAGACTTTGACCCAGCTCAGCCTCTAGGCCTTATTAAAAGGACTTTTGGGAAGCAAGAGATATACCTGGCAATTCCTCCACAATAAGAGACCAAACTTCCAGTGCAGGGAAAAGGTCCTGGCCAGACATTTTAGCAGAAACTTATTACTCTGGCAGTCAAAACAATACACTCTGTCTTGGGTTGGAAAATGTAACCAAAAATGTGGATTCTATTTTCATCTGTTGAAACAGATTGGGAGATACTGTTCTTTATCTCTCGTAACTCTAGGGTGGGGAGAGGATGGGTGCCTTCTGTTAATGGGACACCTGATAACACCAGATAAGGCAGTGCCTTCTTATCTCTTCCTCCACCNAAGGGAGGGGGGTTTTGCATTTTCCATTCCAAGGGAAACTCCAGTTTTCCCTGACAGATACCTGTCTTTCCAGACTAAGACATGGGGCAATAAAGAGAAGCTACCTTACACTTATCCACTGGCATAGGCCAATATGCCTCACTGGTGCAGACACCTCCAGAGGCCAGGGGTTGATTCCTTGCCCAGGACTCAGGAATGCCTCACACCACTTGTCAGCTTCTCTCCGCCAGCAGAGATGAACCTTTCATCCATTCTGATGATGCACCATCATCATTGCTGGAAATCTCCAAGCCTGTTGTGGTACTTCTGCTATGCATCAATCTGTACTCTTCATCCCAAACACATCTCCTGGAGAGAGAGAGGGCACCAAAAGCATCCTTAATGGGTTCAGCCACACTGAGAGGAGAAACTAGAGGAGGTAAGATATGAGACCAGATCTATTGTCATTGTTCTAGCTGGATTCAGCATTGTTATCTGCAGTGGCCAGCAAGGAGGAGAGGGAAGAGAAGTTGGTGCCATGCACACCCTCCAGTGCTCATCCACAACCCACAGCTCCCGTTCTAGGAGTGGTCATGCTTCTGTGGCCACCAATGGTCTAGGAAAAGCAACTTTCACCCCATTTTGTGGGTAAAAATGGAAGAGCCTGGAGAACAAAGGCTATTATTAATTCCCATCTGTTGAAAGGAGGCTGCAGCTGTTTTGAGAGGTTTTCCTGCAAGCTATGCAGATCTGCTCAGAATTTTAATAGTTGTTTACCAACCAAAGCATGCCATTGAAAGAGCAAGATGTTTCCAAGCAAACATGGTGTGAACGTCATTTCGGCCTAGAAATAAATCTCCTCTTCCTTGCAAACGTTTTTCTAGGTGAGAAAAGATGGGTTTGTATTTGAGTCTTTCACTTTTCAGCTGTACTTTTTTTAACTCATCCTTTGCCATCTAGAAGCACACAGGAGAAGAGATACCTTGAAATATGCAATGCAATTTTACACGCACAAAAAACCTTGTTAACCCCAAACATTCTGTGTGATTGCTGTAGATAACCCCACAAAACACTGATGTGCAGTTGGATTAGTATGTGCTAATAAAAACTGGTATCTGTTCAAAGAACCTAGCAAACCTCAAAGAAAAACACTGCATACAAAAGATGATAAAAAGGAAAAGGCTTTGTTATATTCATGTAAATGAAAAGACAGGCTTTTTGCTTTACATTTTCCACCATGGTCATATCTTCAAGGGGATTGTTATTGCTAAGAAATTAACATGTCTTTAGCCAAACTCTCTAATGTGTGTTATTTATATCAGAAATTAAGTCCCTGCAATCATGCCTGTGTTTTACGGCTGTGTATAACTAAAAGGCCTGCTTCTGTGATAATAATACATGCAATTTCTCTGTGGCATATATATTGTACATAGCAGAAAAAACATTACAGGAATGCCTCAGATACATAAAAAAAATATCCAAAGGTTTTTTGCTCCTGTGCATTAGAAATCCAAGCACTTTTTCTCTATCCCAGTAGTCTTTGAACTGCCTGAATTGCAGAAGATATTTACAGCTGAAATGACAGTCCCTGAACACAGCCTAGCACTCTTGATATCACTGCTGTAACTGGGGGATGGGGAAGATCCACTATTGCCCACCATTTAGCCAAAAAAGTTATGACCATCCTGCATTTAAAAAATATTATGCGTGAGAAACTGAAAAGAGAGTTAAGTGACACAGTAAATGGTCACCAGGAAATGACCAGGAATTTAATATAATGTAGAGGCAGTGCTAAGGAGAGAGCTGGACATCCTGCTGCTATTCCATCAGGTCATGCAACTGAAAATATTAGTGAGAAAATTAAAGTATTTATCTTTCACTAAGACACAAGTGAAAAGCAATCTGAGCAGTCTGACCTTCTAATCTGAGTTAAGTCAACACATAAACAATAAAAATGGACTAATATTTCAAGGACTTTTTTTTTTTAAAAGCCTGTGTAGGTTCAAGTTACCATGGGGTGTTTTCCTGTAATATGATAGAATCCCACTAAATGGTCATTATTTGACTTCTGGTAATGGAGACACCAAAGCTTTTTGTGTGTCCTATGTTTCTGTTACAGGGGTCCAAAGGCTACTGAGATGTGTTTCACCCATATAGATTTGAATTTATTATCTCTTCATAAAAGGTAGCCTGCAGATTTTTCTAATGGCAGTGCAAAGTGAATTTCTGCTTTTTGATAGCTAATTCATTGCAACTAGCATCCTAAATAGTATATGAAAGTGAACAGCTGTGAACTGATAAATAGTAGGAATTATTAAATAAACTTTTTTACAAATATAACTTGCCCATTCTTTACAAATAATTTTTCTGTTTTGAAGTTTTGTCTCAGCATAGAACAAACAACGACTGAAATAAGTGTAATAAAAGAAACACAAGCAGATGGGAAGTCAGGGGAGTGACAAACACAATAAAGTAAATGGCATGATCTAAGTTCACCAGAGATATCAACAGAGTAAGCCAAGGTTAAGAAATCACCTCTCATTGCCCAACGTTTTCTTTATTAGGAGTGTTGATGCCCTCTGCCTTGGTTTGAAAGGCAGGTGTCTTCTAAGGAGGGCAGGAACCTCCCTTGCAAGGGAGAATATGACCCCCTTCCCTCCAAATCCTTAAAACTTTGAAATAAGGGCCTTTCAGGCACTGACATGGGACAAGGCATACCAGTTCTTTACCAGTGTGTGTGTGTATAACCAGGCAAACACACAACAGCAGTGCCAACACAGCAAACAGCAGCAGACCCAGGCAGGCTCTTCCCGCTCTCCGGGCGCTTTCCCCCGGTGCAGTTCCGCTCGCAGCCGGCAGGGGGCGCTGCTGGCTCCGGGTGGGCGGGGCCAGCGCGGTGACTCCCCCGCGCCTGCAGGGGGCGCTGTGGCGCAGCGCCCTCACGCGGTAATGGCGGATGGGATGGCAAAAATGGGCCCCAGCAGGAACCTCGGAGCAGCGGCTGGAACGTCAGGGCGGGCTCGCCCGGGGCAGTGAGCAAGAGGCAGCAGGAACTCTGCAGCTGCAGCTGGAACCGCACAGGGTCCCGGCAGGCAGGGGGTGCCGAGCTACAGTGTGGCAAAAACCCGGAGCTGTGTCAGAGGAATGCAGGGTTGGGCAGTGGCAGCCCAGCTCCGAACGCAGCTGGGACAGGGTCCCTTGGAGGAGAAGGGACTTGGGGTCCTGGGGTATTCCCTGAGGCACCCGAGCAGATGGCAAAAGTTCTTTTTTTAGTGAGGTAGTGTGTTAATAAGATCCCAGTGTAATGGCAGCTCTTAGGAGCAGAGTTCCACTCACAGTAGAAGAAAACAGCAGGAGACCGACCCCCACAGTGGTGGTGAATTCTCCCCACAGCATCTGCAGCCTGTCTCCCACCCCAAAGCTGACAGCGAAGAGAGCCAGGAGTTGTGCCCAGCCCCTTCCCCAAGCCCAAATCTTGAGGTATTTCTGCTGCTCCAAGAGAAACTCCTCAGATAAGAGAAGTGCAGCCAGGTGCCCTCTTCCCCTGAGCTTGGCAGATTCTTTTATCTCTCCTAAGTACCAGTTGTTACGGTTTCTTAGCGACAAATGGAAAGAAGCAAAATGGAAAACCCTATACCCCAACATCCTCCCATCTTTTAGAAATGTTAAATAGGATTTGGCAATATAATCCAGCCAGTCCTAATTTTTATTAATGCATGCTGGCATCCATGGATATTATCTCAACCAATCTAGGCCCTTTGATTTACTATGGCATAATATCAAGAAAGCACATTACCTGAAAACAACCTGATTTAACATACCCTTGATTTTACCAATGCACTGTGTGCAAATATCTATAGGTAGACAAATGAATTACAGAATCATAGAGTTGTTTGTGTTGGAATGGACCTCCAGAGATCATGAAGTCCAAAACTTCTACAGTTAGCAGGAACATTTTCTACTAGATCAGGTTGGTCAGACCTTTGACCAACCTGACCTTGAATGTTGCCAAGTGTGCGGTATTTACTAGCTCTCTGGACAACCTGTGTCAGTGTTTTATCATCCTCATCATAAAAATGTATGTCTGATGTAAGGTGACCCTCTTTCAGTTTAAAACTATCATTCCTTGTCCTATCACAAAAGATTCTGCCAGAACTTTGTCCCTCATTACTTGTAGGCCTCCTTTAATTATTGACAGGCTGCAACAAGGTCTCACTGGAGCTGTCTCTTCCCCTGGATGAACAGTCCAGGCTCTCTCAGTCTGTCTTCCCAGGAGAAGTGCTCCAATGCTCTTGGTAGATCTGCTATGGACCTGCTCTAACAGGTTCATGTCTTTCCTGTGCTAAGGATCCCAGAACTGGACAACCATGCAGGAGTGGATCTCATCACAGTGGATCAGAAAGGCAGAATAACTCAACCTCTTGGCCACTCCTCTTTTGATGCAGCCCAGGATACAATTTGCTTTCTGGGCTGAAGGTGCACATTGTCAGATCATGTCCAGCTTTTCATTTACCAGCATGCCCATGTCATTTTTTAGAGCTACTCTCAAGAAGTTCTTCTCCCAGTCTATATTTATGTCTGATGTTGACCCATTCCAGGGGCAGCACCTTACACTTGGCCCTGATAAATCTCAGGAGGGTCTCATGGGCGCACTTCTTGAGCTTTGCCAAGTCCCTCTGGATGGCATCCTGTCCTCAGGAATGTCAGCTGCACCAATCTTCTTGATGTCATCTGCAAATTTGCTAAGAGTGCACTTGATCCCTTAGTCTCTGTCATTTGATGAAGACATTAAACAACACTATTCCCAATACAAACCCCTGAGAGACACCACATATCACTGATACATACAGTGGCTCCATGTGCTGAGCCACTGATCTCTAGATGCAACCATCCAACCAATTCCTCATTCACTGAATAGGCTACCTATCAAATCCATATCTCCTCAATTTAGGAAGAAGGGTATTATGGAAAACAAAGTCAAACACTGTACAGAAATCCAGATGGATGATATTCATGACTTTTCCCTTGCCCACTGATACCCTCTCTCCATAATAGGTTTGCTCTCCACAAGGAATTCTCCCTTTCAGTTGCCCACAGCCAATGCTCTGCAGCCCAGTGCAGTACTGTTAGATTTCTACTGCTGTGGGAATGGACAGGTAGCAGTGAGCCACTTATCCATGTCATTCCACTGAACAAGATCCTCTCTTTTTTACATAAAACTTTTACATAAAAGTAGGGCTGGATTTTTTCCTAAAAAGTGGGAACCACAGGAACAGTAGAAAGTGTCCTTATTTCAAGATGTGAGAGCTCATTGTCAGACTGTTGCAATATCCTAAGAAATATCTTCTTTCACTTTGTTTCTGGATCTGTCTTCTCTACCACAAAAAGCTATCATCCTTATAATACCTCAGAACCATGCCATCTAATCTGTGCATGCCACTCAAAACACAGCTCATGGAACTTGTCACTGCTGCCACTTGGGACAAAACAATTCACAATGCAAGTCACAGCTGTGAGACTTAGACACTAGGCACAGGTCATGACATGGAGATCCTTGGAGTCCTAGAAAGAGCTCCAGCAGTTTCATATAGGGAGCAAAGCAGGTATGACCTGAGGTGTTGGGGACTAGCATTATTTGGGTCTAAAGAGAAATTCTCATGTGCAGTCAAGAGATTTTGCACTCAAGGATTATGGGTGTTCACTGCTACAGCCAACACAAAGAAAGGAAGAGCCTTGCTACAAAATGAGCTATGCTAAAATGTTGCCGGGGTTGGCAGTTCAGGGGTGGTTTCCATGAGGAAAGCTTGGGGACTGCCCCATGTCCAGCATGGATTGTTCCAGTCAGTGCTAAAATGGCACTCCAGCTGGCCAGAGGTGACCAGTCCCTTAGTCCAGCAGGTAATGTCTCTGGAAAAATATATGTAAGAAATGGTAAAAAGCATCTCGTACTAGTTTCAAGAGAAGAGAATGAAAAATATGAGACAGCAACGACCCTGCAGACACCAAGGTCAGTGCAGAAGTAGAGGGAGGAGGTGGTCCAGATGATGGAGCAGAGGCTAGGGTGAAGACCATGGAGAAGAAGATATCAACCCATTACAGCAAATATTTATTCCTTGCCTGAACCACCAGAAAAATACTGTTGGTGTTTAGATACAGGGGGGTGAAAACACCTGTTTTCTTTGTTCTGAGAAGTCTATGGACATCTTCCAACTGTTTCTGAGAAATATCTTGCAACAGTGGCAGCTTGGAAAGATTCTAACTTGGCTAAACCTACTATGTCCTGTACTAGCCTCTAGATTTGTTACTATACAAAGAACCATGTAGAATAATTACGTACTTTGTCCATTGTAATTTCTCACCTAGAGTAACTTCCTACTTCTTTCACCACAGCAGGAATCCAGGACCATGTTACATTGAAAGGATGTGAATTTTATGTTATACAGTGATGAAAGGCAAATGTTTATGTTTTCTACTGCTAATCTGAATAACATTAACGCAGACCACTTAAGTGGTCAGTACAAATTTGATTTTAGAGAAAATAATCCTTTTTTTTACAAAAACACTAGAAAGTGTCCTTAGTGGTAGCAGTTGATATCCAATTTTTCTTAAAGAAAGTTGCACTGAAATTACTACAGCAATTATCTCAGCAAGAATATAGCACTACCTAATCAGCATCAGGCTGTGTGACATAGTTGGTTCAGACACTAGCCCTCAGTTTCCAGTGTATTCTGCAAGCCCACGTCAGTTGCTGTAGAAATGCAGAAGTCCTGCTAGTGCCAAAAATTTTTACCTCATCCAGATTTTTACCTCATCCAGTTATTTGGACACTTACACTCTCAGAGACTCATGCAGATGCCCATGCAGAAGTAGACTTCTTGTATCATTGACCACATGAATTGTGACTTATTAAATTTTCCCAAAGGCCCTTATGGGCCAGATTACATGTCCCATGAAATCTGCAGTCAGATAGCAGTTGGCTTTTAGCTGGGGGGAGGACAACGCTGCATCAGGAGAGCTGAATAGAGCAATATTCCATAGCAGCAGCTTACCAAAGTACGGGGATTCACCGTAGTTTACTTAATAAGACCAGAAATATTTGGGGTTGTTTGAACAAAACAAAATATTTGAAAGCCATTTGGGCTGACCTTATGTGAAATATTAACATGTCATATCTGAGACAAAAGGAAAATTTCCTGATGTAATGTAAATTTTTAGAAACTACACTTCATATTGTAAAACCATTTTTAAAATCCTGACTGGCTTCTTTGGCCAAGAAAGGTCTGTCCTTTTCTTGCTCATGACTATATTTCAAATGCTATAAACATCAACTTTTACTTGGAAGATAACATCATGTTAAAATTCTAATTAAAGCAAACAAAAGCTGAGAGTGCTTAGCATAGGCCTTTTTATTCTAGATTAGCCAAGTCATCAATTTAAAACAGGAACAAGCCAAATAAATATGACAAAGTAGAAATGAAAAATTGTCTTTTAGATACACTCTGCCATTTATTCAAAACAGACAAAGCAGAACACCTGGCTTCTTAATATGGAACAGTAGTTGGGTCAGCTCCATTACGGGAAATTGATTTCAGCAGAGAGGATCTTGGAAAAAAAAGTAATTTCCAGAAAAAGTCATATGGAATCACTTGTCATTCCCTCCTTTTCCTTTTAAATCTGCTTCAGGGAAAAATTTTCAGGAGCATTCAAACATAGTTTTAAACGTAGCTTCCTTGTGTCTGCTTCCAACAGAATTTTTCATGCTCTACTTCTGATTAAAGGATCTGTTCCCATCAGGTTTATACAAACACTACATTTTATGGTTTCCAGATTCCAGTTCTAATTCCTTCAGCTACTGTTGGTCTCCTTGTTATTCTTCATCTCCTGTAATAGAAATTATCACTTCACATGAATCACTTATTTAGTGTCTAAATTCACCTTAAACAATTGTAGCAGAAGGAATGAAAAATGACAACATCAAACTTATTTAATTTTATTATTAATTAGTTACTTGGTTTTAATTATTTAGTCTGGTTCTGTGAGACAGTTAAGAGCCTTTCCCCATTCATTAACGTTCCCCCCACTGCTGAATTTACTTTCCGTTTCAGTGGCTAGTAAAGAGCCCAGCATTTTTTGAGGTCAAATATTTTCTTGGTCACATAGACAGAGATGCATTTGGGTAGGAAACCAAAACTGCAAGTGGATGATAAAATTTCTGCTTTGACAGAAAACAAAATCTCCAGCTCAAGAAAACAGAGTCTGACTGACGTCTGGCATGACATTTCAACAAATCCAAGTTCACATCTTAGAATTGCTTGGGTGTTTTGTAGTTACCTTAAATGAATAATTATTCTGTGAATGCAAGAGAAATAAAATGGTTTTCTTCACCTTTTTTCTGCCTCACAGTGTAGTCTGTCTTGCTTCTGTGTATCATGTGCTTCTTTGGAATGACAAAGCTGATTTCTTTTCTCAGAAAGTTTTAGAGAATCACAGAATGGTTAAGGTTGGAAGCAGCCACTGGAGGTCCAACCTTGATACTCAAACAGGGTATCCTGCAGGATACTACAGGAGGTTTCCAGGTCCGTATCCAGAGAGCTTCTGAAGATCTCTAAGGAAGAAGATTCCACCACCTTTCTGAGAACCCTATGCCAGTGAGAAGTCAGAGTAAATACAAATTTTAGAAATCTTTTTTAGGCTTCTTAAGTAACCTCATATAAAATTTATACATTGCCTAGCACAAAGATCCATAGCCTGGTCTGGTGTGGAGGTGATAGCTGCCTAAAATAAAGAAGAAGAGCAGTAGGATTTGCAGTCATGGCAGTGTTTGGGAGCTAGAAACAAGTAAAATCAATACAAGATTATGCATGTAATTTTGTTGTCACACATGAGGAGTTATAAAGTTCATCCGTTTAGCAGCATTTGAACCACTTCTGTTGCTCCTCAACAGCTGGTCAGCAGTAGGATGGAGGGTTCAGTGCATGTCTAATGAAGAAGGGTTTGAGAATCCCTATTCTAACTCTGGGCAAGGAAGTATATACATTACTGATATGAGATGGTGCATACTAAGTTTTACTGCTGTAAAACATATAGATTCTGGGTTGACTCAGACATATGCATTCTAACTTCAAATTTGGCAGAAAATCAATGTGGTTTTTGTATAGGCAGAAGTCAGCAGGAATATAACTGGTTTTTTGGAAGTCTAGGGACTAGGGCCTTGCTCCGAGCATCAGTGGAAAAGTCACTTTTTCTTTCTAAGCTTGCTTCCTTCACACAGTTGCCTGTTTGGAATGTAGGCAACATGGGGCTAGATTTGCACCACAGTCTAGGTGGTAACTTTTAGTAATAGTTTTGACTGCAGTCCGTCTTTTCTGATTCAAATAGGGGTTTTGCATTAGAACAAAACTTTTTCTTAAGAATGAGACTTTGGGTTTCAGAGAATGACAGAATGTGTAAGGGAAGGGACCACAGTGGGTCATCTGATCTGACCTCCCTACATATGCAGGGTCATATGAGACATGGCACAAAATTGTGTCCACACAATTCTTGATTTTCTCTGGTGAAGGAGACTCCCCAAACTCCCTGAAGAATCTGTTCCAGTGTTCCATCACTTGCATGGTAAAGTTCTTCCTCATATTCAGGTGGAATTTCCAGTTCATCAGCTTCTGCCTATTGCCTTTTATCTTATTGCTTAGCACCACAAAGAAGATTCTGGCTCCATCCTCTTGACACACTCCCTTCAGAAGCTTCCAGACATTGATGAGATCCTCTCTAAGTCATCTCTGCTCAAGGCTGAACAGCCCCAGTTCTCTCAGCCTTTCCTTATAACAGAGTTGTTCCAGTACCTTAATCATCTTGTCTGCTGAACTCTCTCCAGGAGCTTCATCCCTCTGTTGTACTGAGGAGCCCAGATCTGGACACAGCACTGCAGATGCGCCTCGCCTGAGCTGAGTAGAGGGGAAGGGTCACCTGTGTTGCCCTGCTAGCCATGGTCTTCCTAATGCAACTCAAAACACCACTGGCCTTCTTGACCACCAGGACACACTGCTGGACAACTTGTTGTCTACCAGGACCCCAAGGTCCTTCTCTACACAGCTGCTTTCTAACAGCCTCAGCCTGTGCTGGTGCAAAGGGTTATTCCTTCCTAGTTCAGGACCCTACATTTGCCTTTACTGAAGTTCAGAAGGTTCATCTCTGCCCATCTCTCTACCCTACTGCAGCCTTTCTGAAGGGCTCTTTAGGAGTATTAGCCACTGCTACCATTTTTGTGCTGTCAGTGACCTGCTGAGAAGGCACCTTTGTCCAAATCACTGACGAACAAGTTAAACACTGAGCCCAGTACTGACCCTTGGGGGACATCACTGCAGACAGGCCTCCAACCAGATTCTGTGCCCCTCATTACAACACTCTGAGATCTGCTGTTCAGCCAGTTCTCAATCCATCTCATTGTCCAGTCATTCAACTCACACTTCCTGAGTTTGTCGATGAGGATGTTGTGAGAGACCAAGTCTAAAGCATTGCTGAAGTCAAGGTAAATAATATCCACTATTCTCTCTTCAGCCATACTGGCTGTTGTTTAATTACACAAGACAATCAGGTTGTTCTAGAGTATTTTATTTTTAGTGGTTTTAGCATGCTGATCACCTGCTCACCTTCTTGTAGGCTATGTTTTGTCTCAACAAAAACAATTAGTAGACAAATAAACATCCTTCTATCTCGATTTTTGTGCAGTGGGAAGAAAACCTGATATAGATTTAAAGATTGCATTCATTTAGCTAGTGTGGGGTTAACTTGCTGTGAACAGCCCCTCTCCAGCTGTCAATACTATCTACGCATGTATCTGTGTCTGTATCTTTTTGTCTGTGCACTGAGCAGCTGCAAAGAACACAAGTGTCGTGTTAAATGCCAATCATTTAATCAGTTTGTATGCCCATAATGCATGTAAGTAGTATGATTAGAAACATTATTGAAAACTTGTTGTGCAGTGGTTTTTTACTAAGCATAAGAAAGCTCCTGAAAACTAGGGTTGAAAGAACATTTGTGTGTTGATTTTTTGGAGGGCTTGGGTTTTTTGGGGATTTTGCATTGGGTTCTTGATGGTATTTTGTTTGTTTGTTTTTTCTGTTCTGTTATCTTGATCCTAAGCCACAGAATATGCAACAAATGCAATAGATCACATAAAATTATACCCTGTAAATACCGGGAAGTAGGATATTTACTGGAGAAACACATTTGCAAAAGTGAAGTTGTCAGTTTCAGAATTTTCTTCATGAATGATGCATTCTGCTGAAGGCAAAAATATGGCCTTCTAACACATTTACTGAGACCCTGTAATTCTGTGCAAACTGTTTGCAAGACAGCCATATTTACCACACTATATCAAATAAACATGTCTCAAAAGTACATTCAATCCTTAAGGAAGGATTCACCTTTTGTTAAATCAGTGTAAGTCCACAGAAGAATTCAGTGAACCTACTCACTTACTCTTATATCAGATTGTCCATGTGGTGCCCATTGTTAGTGTATATATATCTCATAAGTATTTTTAACTGTATTGTCACAAATCTAAAAGAAAATTTTCAGAAAATGAACCTTCTTCTGTCACTATACATTCTATATATATTGCCTTTCAACTAAGTTGCAGTATACATATCCAAACAAAAACCAAAAAAAACCCCACAACCAAAACCAACAACAACAACAAAAAAAAAAACAAAAAAAAACAAACAAACAAAAAAAAAAAACCCAAAAAACAAACACAGACAGTGAATATTTTATATCCTTGGAGCTCTATTTTGCAGTCATACAAAAGCTGTAGAAGGAAGAAAATGTTTTAAGAAGGAAACAACACTAGAGTCTACATTTTCATTTCAGAAAATTGTTGGCAACACAATCAGCAGAGTTCTCTCGAAATATTTAACTGTTGCCCATCTTTTTTCAGCATAAGCACCAAGAAGAAAGGTACCTTCTATTTTGTTTTGGCTTATTTGTTCTTTATTTGGAAAATGCCCTGACACAAAATGGATAATCATCAAAAGAGCTGATGATAGGTATGAATCCAGACAGATAGGTTTAAATTAAAGAGGCATAATTTATATTGACACTTTGCAGGATGAGTGCATAGACAGGGAAAAACCACAAAGACACAGTTTTTAGAGTGTTCAGGCAATCTGTTTGTATTAGGATTAGTGTGGTAACTTTCTACTTCTCTAACCAGAGAAGTATTAAATACACTGTAACTAGCATAAGAAATACCTTCTTTCAAGTTTGGTTTACTAAGTTCAAATCTACTACACTGCTCCAAATACACAGTTTTCATATAAATTTAGGGTGTGGTGGGTGGGGTTTCAGCCTTTTAAATCAGTGCTGAGGAAGGAGACTGTCACTGGTTTAACCTATGATAGCACCTTAACATGTGACCCCCAAACTGGGGGCTATATTCTGTTTTTTAATACAGGCATTGGGGGTGATGCCTGCCCTCCAAATGACTTCAGGGATTGTGCTTGCATCCAAAGGCAGGTTTTGACTTCTAGAATTTTTTTTGTTTTCATTTTAAGTCCAGATAAACAGATGTTTTGTGGTTTGAAGGGAGAGAAAGTATTACATCACTTTTATGCTAAAATGAGAGATTTCCTTTGTATATCAAAGGTAAAGAGTGAGCTCTCTATCATTAAATAATCAGTAATTAACAAGTAATTGGATAATCAATTAAAGATTCAAACTTTCCTGTAAACATACAAACACCTTCTTACCTTTATTCAGGTAATTGTAATAAAAGTGACCTTGTGTTTGTGTTTTGGTAAAGGGACAAATTTAAAATAGCAGCAAGAGACTTTGTAAAACCATTGTCAGGAGTTTTAATTTTGTGTATTTTTAATAAGGAGGCTAATCAGCCATCCAGACAAGAACAAAGCATATGAACTTCTGTTGGAAAGTTGGCAAATTGTTATAAATGTGAAATGGTTNTAATTTGGTGCCCAACTTGGGGCCAGTTTTGGAAAAATCTGCGGACCCCCGTGTCTGACTGGGAGGCGCCCCGCCGTAAAAAGCGGCCCTGCAGACTGGGTAAGTTCAGCAGAACCAACTGGCTAAACGAACCTGAAAAGCCACAGCAGCGGAGAGGGTAAGGACAAGCTAGCATGGGTGGGCTCTGGAACTCGGCAGGGGTGGTCCCTAGTAGCTGTGGTAGTTTGTTTCACTCGTAAAAATTGACGTGCACGAAGAACCCACGCGAGAAAAGGAGACCGTAAGTATCGTGTGGTTGGGTGGGGTGACCCAGTGACTGAGAACATGTGTGTGTGTGTGTGAACAAGACGTGATATTATCACAAAGCGAGAGTGGACCCTAAAACCGCGGTTCCACCGTCCCGTGAGGGACGTGGTCGGTTGAGGGGGAAGCGTGTGATATTTGTGTAATATTTGTGTGAGTGTTACCTGACAGGGGGGTTGGTGGTCACCAAGGGTCTTGAAGGAAAGAGTATGTCCCTTTGAGTTCGGGGACTAGTAAGCCTTCTTGACCGGGACTGGAGGGTCCATTAATCTTTTCGGTGGCGGTACAAGAGCCTGCCGTTAACAGAAACTCCACGGAACAGTCCACTGTTGAATTACTAGGTTAACGGCACCGAGTTCGGAAACTCGGGATCTAATTTCTGAGGTAACCCCTTACTTCTGTGCCATGGGAAGGATGGGGTCGTATCTGGCTAGAGACCAGGAGGATTCCTTGAAGGAAACCGCAGTGGGGGCAGCACTTAAAATCCCTCGGAAAAGTCCATTAGGCTGGCAAGACTGCCCAAATAGGAGGGGGGCATCTAAAGATCGGATGATTTATTGGTGTTCTTTATTGGGTTTGGGGAGGAAAGGAGATAAGAGCTAACCTTATATGGCCTGTGTATGGTACTTTTTATGAATGGGCATGGGAAGCTCTGTGGGAACATGTAATGAAGAAGGAAAGAATTTGAGGAATTGGCATATGTTCTGTTATGGTATTGGGTAGGGAAACAGCTGTATTCTAAAGGAGGAATACAGAGGAAATGGGACTCCGGGATAAGTTTCTCCCATGCTTGGTGGCCACCAGTTTGTCTACCCCTACCCCCACCTCTTCCTCCTCCACGGCCTCTTCGGAGGTAGTGTTAGCACTGCCGTCCGGAAACCATGCGGGACCCCGACTTCTGTGGCCGCTCCAAAATCCTTCCTCCCACTCAAAGGGATTCCTGAGAGGGAACCCTACCTCCTTTTCTGGTCCCAACCCCGTATCCTGGCCACTGATGCCAAAACATGGCGAGAAAAAGATGGGTTAGCCTTGCTGTTCTATTCACTTCCTTTGATAAAAGCTAAAGAGCTTAGACACTCAATGAGTTACAACTCTGCTCCTTGTCTAAATCTTTCTGTTTCAAGCTAGTCTCAAACTATAGATATGAGAAATGTCTGAGGTAGTGCCATTTCTATAATAGTCATGTAATATGTATAAAGCCGAACATGATTTTTTGCTGCTAGTGTTACGTGCACTTTTTGTCCTTATCGCATCTGTATGCTTAGTTTATTTTGGGAAATGGAGATACTACATATGTTGTAAAAGATTAAGTCCTGACATTTGTAGTGTCAATTCTACCGCCTTTCTATGCCTTGTTAAAATATTCCCCAGGATTATGGCTAAGGTCTTAAATTTTATCTCATTTAAGTACTAATTTTACTTAGGTGGCTATTCTTCATTAGAAACATATTACCTGGAGCTAGTCTGTAGGATTTAAAGTTGTCTTAGTGTTTATTGTTTACTTGTTGTACAAAACCCATGTACAAAGTAGACACTTTCAGATGCATTGGTAGAATATATAAAAGGTGTTGTTTGTCTGTTTTATTATAAACCTCATTTAATAGGAGGTAAAATTCCCTTTCTGTTAGTTTTTCTTTCTCCCTGTAACAGTACAAAAAGAAGATTTTTGAATTTTGTATTAAATTATTTAAATTTTGGATAATGTGTTTTTGTATGAAAGGAAGATTTTGGATTGTGTGGCGAATTGTTTTTCTTGTATGAAGATGAATGTGTAAATTGTGAACTAGAAAATCATAGTGATCTAGGGACAAAATTGTTTTCGTGTAGAAATGAACGTGTTAATGTACTATTAGAAGGCTTGTTCTAATATTCAGGTTGTCTGAATGGTAGACATGGCAGGCATTCCTTCTGTAGAGTATTCCTGTAGTACCGGGCTGATCTAGAATTTGTATTGTGTACGGGTTCTTAATTGGTAAATTCAATTTAGAATAAGTTGCAGTGAAGTTGCAGGATTTAGATTTATATATGATTGGATACATTGTGATAAAAGAGGTTACCCCCATATTAAAAGAAGTAGTTTTTTAACCGCTCAGTTGGAGGGTTCCCTTGTTGTGCCCCTCTGTACAACAGGTGCCAGTATGAAGAGACATAAGGAGAGGTGAACCCGAGCCCCAACATTAAGGAGGAGGAACCACATCCCCAGAAGACCAGGAGACGGAACTACACCTCTGTGGCAGATGGCCCAAGAAACTTCAGTCTGCTGCATAGAGCCAGGATGCCCCTGCAATCCATATATCCATTTCAAATGCAATTACTGTCTTGAGATTTGGGTGATTCACTGTAAATGGGGGTGGAAACCACTGGGGTTATGCTGAAAGCGTTTGGAAGTTGAACAGAATTTGACCATGCAATTCTGAAACTATGCCACACTTCTGGGGTTAATAGAGCCAGATTCTCCTGGGTAGTACGCAATATATACCAAAGGGTTGAAGGGAAAATTGGATTTAAAGCCCAGGTGCCAGCTACTGAGTGCAGACGGACCAACAAAGTACCCTGTGTGGTAGAGTCTGTGAAGTTATCTTGGTGGGGAGCCTTTGAAAGGAGATATGCCGTTCGGACCACTCCGAGGAGCCGAGCAGAAAATCCCTGCTGTCGCGAAGATGGTCTCCCCTGGTTGTTGGCTGCAACCCAACAGACGCTGGGCTAGACAGAGGGACACTTCTACAGATCGCTCTCGGGAGTGTGAATCTGGCTGTGCGCCTGGTGAGGAGCCAGCCCCGTAAAAATTATGGCTCAAATTAAAATCACCCACTGGAGCTCTGGCTCCACACATGCAGAAGAGAACAAGCAGTCACTAAAAAGCACTCAGGGCTATGGGAATTGGAGAAGTCAAAGATAAAAAGGTAATATCAGACATTGTTCAGGAATCGCTGGTCAGGTGTGTTCCTTCTGAAGGGAAGGAGGAAGGGAAGCATAAAGGAAAGAGGAAATAATTAAAAGGTGATGGGGATGATGTGAACATGAATTAAATTGTTAATAAAAGAAATGGGGGAATTGTTATAAATGTGAAATGGTTAATTCAGGTTCTTATGATAAATAATGAATTGAAAACTATAAACTTCTGTATATGTGTATGGGATAGTTGTGGACGTGAGCTACAGCGTGTCTCCTAACATCTTGCTGAAACAAAAAGGCAGGCACTGCCCGAGATCGTCTTGTCCAGAAATAGAAAGAGGTGACTGGAAGGCGTTGGGAGAGAGGTTCAGTGAGATAAGCTATCAATGGACCATCAGCGCAGCAGCCAGCACCCCACTGGGCTCCTGTGAAAGCCATTAACCATATCTCGACCATTCATCAGCCACGAAGATCTGCTCAAACTGGACATTAACACTCTGACTGGAGAAAAGAAATTTAAACCAAGCCCCAAAACGGGCAAATTCATGAACCATAGGGGAGGCAGCAGACGGCCAGGTCTGTGTCTCATGGTTCACCCTTGGCATTTTCCTGGGCAAAATTGTCAAGTATCTCCGCTGTTGGTGGGTTTACCGAAATTCTGTGATTCGATCGTTTGTTTTAATAAACCAAATTATTTTAATTGGAATATTGAATCTGGCATTTATAACAAAATCATGATTGAAGACATTGCTATTGTCTTAACTACTCAAATTATGTTTTTTAAATGTTCATTTTTGCTAAATCCCAGTCAGCTTTCATTGAAACTATCAGAAGTGCTTATTATATTCATTAAGTTCTTTCTTAGAATCAGAAATTCAGCCTTTGGCCTCATGTGGCTTTGGTACTACCAGATATTCACGTAAAAACCTCAGGACTCATTTGCTCATTTTTGTTTGTTTAGGGCTCTTCCTCCTTCCTCTCATCTCACATTTCAGCACAGGGTAACTGTACTTTTTTCTCCTCAACCTTTCACAAACAATTCAACCTCAGGCAAAACCCATACACACAGCTTTGTTTAATACTGATAGAAGAAGGACAAAGCTAGGAGTGAGTCATGACAGAAACATGTGGATGACTGGCTGGGAGGGCCCTGGAGAGGGTTATAGATCAAGCTTCCCTAGTGCTTTTCCACTGTAGATCTCATAGAAGTTCACAGATGTTAAAAAAAATTATTCATGCTGAAGAACTTGACACACATTAAATGTACATTAGATGTCTTTCCCAAGGCGTCCTAGTAAGCTTTATAAAGAGTTGAAGTCAGGCCATATGATTTCCAGTGCCAGGCATTTTTCTCCTGTATGTCATAGGCCTTCAAAACACTGTTGATTTTTGCTTTTGAGAAGGATACATTTTGTGCATCAAGGAGTGTGACTCCTGAAGTCAGGCTCTAAAATCAATGCATTGCTATGCTTAAATAAATAGCAACACTTGTGAATACTCTAGAGCAGGCAAATGTTGCCACAGACATCAGTGTAACAGTCTTGCCACTTTCTCTGCCTAGATCTATGTTACCCTTAAGAATTACATGCAGCAAAGGTCTGTGACAGCACTCTGCAAAAAGTGCTCTTTGTTCTGTGTTTCTCTTATTTGTGTATAATAAGAGAAACATAATGAGGATGAGATAGTACAGAGCCCTTTACAGGTGTTCTTCCTGTTGGCAGCTCCTTCCACACCAGCAGTTTACCCAGGCATTGCATCCTGCAGATTGTCATTTTCATGACCTTGTTCCCCTGGAAAAAGGGGAGAAAAAAAAGAAAAGGCATCTTCTTGTGTTTTCATTCTTAGTACCGGACCCAGGCTCTCCCCTGTGCTAAAGGAAAGGTTATAATAATAAGGTCTTTCAATGCTTTTCATTTTCATTAAAAGATACAGAGGAATGTGTCAGCTGCAGGGCAGACATGGAAGATGCAAACACAACATGAGGTAGTTTTGTGTTTATATATACTTAAGCAGGTTTTCCTGAAGGGCTTGGAAGTCCTTGTTATGTAAAAAGAAAGACAATTTACTGCTTAAAAATATTAACATTAAAAAAAAATCAATTTCCTGTATAGCTTTTCACACTTATCTAAAGCAGATATTGCTTTCCATAGCAACATCTTCTGAAATAAAAGTGAGAAGAACTCACTCCTTCATGTTTTCAACAACATTTGTAATATCTTGGCTGCTCTGTAAACATAATTTTTTTCATGTCAGGAAAAGAAAAAGAGGAAAAAGGAAAAGACATCTTTTTGCCAAGTATCAATCACCTGGATCTGTCCTCCAAAGTGAGAGTATCACATTTGTGTATATATCACTGAAAAAAATTAGACTAATATTAGCCACAGTTTTATCTAAAGGTCTGGACATACAGAGGAGATTTAGTTAACACCATTCTGGAATCTGTGGCCTGGTAAG